>CM076972.1:20337806-20462806 GCA_039105355.1 Benthosema pterotum
AAGATATTACTCTCAAGTAATCTCTTAAGCAATCTCTTAAATACTCTTAAGTAATATTGCCCAACACTGATTATCGGGAGAGAGAACAAGTGAAGTTGGAAGTGATGAGAACATTGCAACTCTCTCGCTCTCAGTGTTTTGAAATTGCAATGGCAACCCACGAGAAATAGGGAGCGTTACCATTGAAACAAAGTGCTCTTTTTTGTTGTTTTGGTTTTTTAACCGAAGAATATCACTTTACACTACATTAATTACACAAATAGAAGCAAAGTGAAAACAGGTTGAGGCTGTGAGGCCCTGAAGCTTTGTAGGTCAAAGGCTTTAGAATGGTTGGAGCTGAACAGGGCCTTTCCAAAACACAAGGGTCTAAAAAGTGTTGCACGGCACACCATTCAATAAGGCGTAACATACATTCTTACAACTGTGCATGCATGCATGTAGCTACTGCTGTGCTTGTGAGGGCCGAAAGGATACGAATAATAGAATGTTTAAAGCTCTTTCCTAAGTGCTCAGAGTTACTAATTTCAAAACAAAACGTTATGAGGGCATTTTTTCTTTTATCATGTCCATACAAACATCTCTAAGGTGTATTGATGACATAGTAAAATTCCCCTTTAAATAGTTAGTGTTGCTCTCTCTCTCTCTCTCTCTCTCTCTCTCTCTCTCTCTCTCTCTCTCTCTCTCTCTCTCTGTCTTTCCTGGCCCAAATAGTGAGCAAGAGCAGCTGTGTGTGTTAACACACACTCCGAGGCGTTCCCAATCAATCCGTTCTCGGGGTGTGGTCACAGTGGACTGGGATGACCACCATGCCCTGGGTTCAGTGGTGCTCTGTGGACCGGTCGGTCGGTCCGCCGTACAGTAGAGTGGACAAGGGGAAATTATCAGGGCAGTCAAACAATAGAGTATAGTGTCGATGTCAGGCAGAAACTTCCTATCTCCATGAATCATATACAGTATGACCCCACGTACAGTACAACGTGGATATGGTGAGATCCTGCATACCTGCGACGAAACCCACAACACACCTGGGCTCACAGCGAGACTTCAGAGAGTCGACTATGTCTGAATGTCTGTCGATAAGCAGCACCCCAGGCTACCTGTTTTAAGCACCTACGTATTTGTCCCCCTGGGCAGTAAGATGCAACTGACTACATCCTGCGGTCGATTCGATGAGACAGATAGCGCGTCGATTACTCAGCGCGCTACTGCCTGAAGAGAGAGCAAGAGAGTAATACTGTACATCTATTACAGTAGCTTTCAACCATTTTCATACCAGGGCCTACTATTTATTCTGCATTTTAGCCACGGACAAGTTTAGTTCTTGGAACCAAAACCAAGGATTTTAATTTTGTTGACCACAATTTAGGAGATAACTGGCAAAAAGTTCGTCAAAATAACAATTATTTTGAGTCATTGAGACGTTTAAATATATTTACATGTAACTCTCGAGAGCGTAAAATATAGATCTGTAACTCTACATTCTCAAGAGGTACAGATCTATAAGGGACCCTTTGGCTACCAGCGCTCCATCATTTAGCTGGGGACCACCTGGAATGCCTCTCAGGGATCACTGGCGGTCCCCAGACCACCGGTTGAAATCCAGTGATCTATTAGACCACTGCCCAGACATGGGGAAACATTGGGTGCATAACAGACAATACCCGACTGTATCAACTGTGGGGTGAGTAGTTCCACCACCCAGACTAAACTCATACCCTATACAGTGAGTCTTAATGATTCATGTTGCTTCCCATTGTCTGAGGATTTCTCAACGGGGGTGAGAAGATAAGACGACCAGCGTTTACAAATACGGAATCAAATAGAAAGGCGAGATTTATGGACGACGGCGTTGTGAAACGCAACGCGATCTTTGCGTCATCACCTCCAGAACAGACACGGCCCACAGCGCACACATTGTTTATTTTAGCATGTCAAGGAAGAAAGAAAGAAAAAAAAAATAAAAAGACTTGTGGGGGAGTTGAGACATGTTTGAGCAAATTAAACCACAAGAGAAACAAAACAAAACAAAACAAAAAAAAAGAAAAGAAAAGAAAGAAGTGATTGAATATTCAAAGCAGATGATGGGTGGGAGAGAGAGAGAGAGAGAAAGAGAGAGAGAGAGAGAGAGAGAGAGAGAGAGAGAGAGAGAGAGAGAGACATGCCGTGAAACAAACATACCCTCTTCACAGAACAGTCCGGAGTAGCTGGGCAGACACACGCAGGAGAAGGACGCCAGTCCGTCCACACACGTCCCTCCGTTGCGACACGGGTTGGACTGGCACTCATCGGTGTCTGTAGCAAATACAGTATGTATAGAACATTATGAGACACAGGGACGGGGCAACAACTCACATAGACTAGTGGGATTGCTATGTACGCCAGGCAGAAATGTTTGTCTGTCTGTGCGTTTGTGCGTTCGCGTGTCTCACACACTCCTATGCCTACTCCTATGCCTGCTATTTAGGCATGCCTGTGCATGCGTGCGTGCGCGCCATAAGTGCTGACATGTTTACCTGAGCTGCTCAGGAGATAACTTGAAGTTTGTGTAAAATGTGTGTCAAACCAAATGTGAACAGCGTTAAGTACACTGTAAATGGACTATAAACATTACATTTAAATGGTGTATATACAACCATATTGATTCAATTAAATAAACACAATCTACTCAGGCAGAGACTGAATAAAACAGGAAATGCTGTCACAAGCTCCTGTTAATATTGTCCACTGGAAAGAGTGATTCTCAACAAGACATGCCTATTGTAGGTATTGGTGGAAATTGATAGGCAATGTGTCACCATGGTGACGGCCATACAAGGTTTCTTCTGTCTGTTAGAAAGCTCACAAGCTGCAGCATTCCAGTCCAGAGCAGCGCAGACTACTAGCTGAGGCATTACAGTCGAAACAAGCCGGCATTTGCCATAGTCAAGACATGATGTAATAATAAGAGCTGGAATGAGTGTATGTGTGAATCATGGAAAAAGAAAGAAACATGCTCTGTGAGGGAGACTATCAGTGCGTACTGTTACTGTACCTAGTTCACAGCGGTCTCCGCTGTAGCCCGGGGGGCAGCCGCACGACTGGATGCTGCCCGTCTTGAAACACGATCCTCCATTCAGACAGATGTTCTCTGAGCAGGAGTGAACACCTGACGGCGTGGCGGATGAGAAGAAAAGAGAATTAACAAATCAAATCGGTGGGATCTTTGGAGAATTTTCCTTCAAAGTCAATATGCTTCTCCAAGCCCTATTCCTTAAGGCTCAAACATACTCCAGGGCTTCACTGCAGTGCTGCTTCACCCTGGACCATACACTCCAAGGTGAAGCCAACGCGGTGAAAACCCTTCACCTAAACTCACTCAGTTTCCCAATACAGGGGTCCATATTCGCGGACCGATTTGGAGTAAATTCCCCCTTTTATTGTTTATGTTTACTTTTGTATTATTATTTATTATTTCGAGAAATACAACCCCCCTCCCATTTTTATTCTTTTCTTCCACTTTTTTTAGTCACTAGTGAATTGTAGATCTACATGCTCACAAGTGAAATCACACGTCTGCCTGGCTAAAACATTTAGGATGTAAGCTGCCTTACAGCCCCTTGCTCATTCTTACATCTGACAGGCACACACATGCACGCACTTGCGTTCATCCAATGCGGCGTGTTTGATTATGACAAGCCTGTCATAGCATGGCACAGGCTTGGGAAACATGGTTGTAAGTAACAACAGATTAGATATACACACATACCTAGAATTTCCACCGCTCCACCCTCCATGGGATGCGCCAGATCAGCGTCAGCGGGCATGGTCGATTCCTCCTCCTTGATTGGCGGTTCTCCTTCGGGGAGCAAAGATCCTTCTGAGTAGTCCACCTGCCCATCCTCGTCCTCGATGGTGACGGTTGTAGTGGAAGTGACCGCAGTCGTTGACGGAGCAACAACTTCCGTGGTCTCTCCCGCCGCTTCCTCTTTCTCGGAGGAGCTCCCGTCGACGGCTGGTTCCGCTGTGGTGTCTGGGGACAGGGTCTGGGGTGGACTTGTGGTGGTGTCTGGCTTGTACACCGTCTGTATGACGTCTGGGGACAGGAGGGGGTCCTCCATGCTGTCAGACACTGCCTTCTCGGTGGTCATCGGTTCCTGAGAGCCACTCTCAGAACTGGATGCCTCTGTGGTGGAGGTGTCGTCGCCAACAGTACCACTCTCTGGCGTCGAGGTGGTGACTGCGGCCGCATTCTCCTCTGAGCTGCTGCTGCTGCTGCTCTGTGTTGTGGTCTCGGACAGAGAGGAGACAGAAGGCACTAGGACGATGGCGGCTGAAGGCAACTCTGTACTCTCCGAACTGCTCTCTGAGCTACTAGACGACCCGCTGTCTGCAGTTTGGTGCACAGCAGAGGGAATGGTGGTGAGGGAAACGGATGCTTCATCAGGGTTCACTGTCTGGGTGTGCACTGGAACTGAAGTGGTCGACTTGGCGTCTACATCGTGCTCCTCTTCGCTTCCTGCACTGCTTGAAGAGGCCGTTGGTAAGGTGGTAGACTCTGAATACTGACCTGTCTCCCCACCTGGCAACAAGGGACTGGTGGTAACAGCGGACATATCCTCGGACGATGGTCGGGTTTGAGGGCGGTGCGTTTGAGCAATCTCAGACCTGGTTTCCTCAAGTGATTCCCAGGAAGTTGTTTGTTCTGAGGCAGGGGAAATTGTTGAGATGAATTCAACCTTTATGTCAGGCTCTGAGGTTGCTGCTGTAGAATGGGCAGTGGATACAGAATAAATCTCATCATCCTCTGAAACCTTTTCATCTGTTGGAGTAACGGATGGTTTCTCTGTCAGAGATGTGGCGTCAGTCACCTCTGCTGCAAGTGAGGATTCTGTCGGTTTCTCTGTGCTGAAAACTGAGGAAACTGTGGCTGTTACAGTGTCTGCCTCCTGCGTCTCATCTCCTGAACGCTGCTCTGAAGAAGGTCCAGTTTCAGCTGTTGTACTGAACAAGGAAGACATGGTTGCTGATGGAATGGAGGTGTCTTCAGTGGACTTGTCAGAGGCATCACTGCCCGAACCATCTCCATCAGTAAATAATACAGAAGACTGGTCTACTGAACCTTCCTTATCAACCTTTATGTCAGGCTCTGAAGTTGCTGCTGTAGAATAGGCAGTGGATACATAATAAATCTCATCATCTCCTGAAACCTTTTCTTCTGTTGGAGTAACTGATGGTTTCTCACTCAGAGATGTGGCGTCAGTCACTTCTGCTGCAAGTGAGGATTCTGTCGGTTTCTCTGTGCTATGAAGAGATGAGACTTGTGATGCTGTTGTCATCAATGCTTTCTCTGTGCTGACAACTGAGGAAACTGTGGCTGTTACAGTGTCTGCCTCTTGCGTCTCATCTCCTGAACGCTGCTCTGAAGATGTGGAAGAAGGTTCAGTTTCAGGGGTAATCGATGTTTTCTCTGTCTCACCACTTTCTGATGAATCAAGCGGCATTGCTGTTGTACTGAACAAGGAAGACACGGTTGCTGATGGAATGGAAGTGTCTTCAGTGGACTTGTCAAAGGCATCACTGCCTGAACCATCTCCATCAGTAAATAATACAGAAGATTGGTCTACTGAAGCATCCTGATCTGTTCCTGTGTCACCTGGTGTTGTGCTTGTTATGTCTGTCTCTGTTGACCCATCCTGATCAGTGCCTGAAACCTTTTCATCTGTTGGAATAACTGATGGTTTCTCTGTTGGGGATGTGGCATCAGTCACTTCTGCTGCAAGTGAGGATTCTGTCGGTTTCTCTGTGCTATGAAGAGATGAGACTTGTAATGTTGTTGTCATCGATGCTTTCTCTGTGCTGAAAACTGAGGAAACTGTGGCTGTCACAGTGTCTGCCTCCTGGGTCTCATCTCCTGAACGCTGCTCTAAAGATGTGGAAGAAGGTCCAGTTTCAGGGGTAATTTGTGTTTTCTCTGCCTCATCACTTTCTGATGAATCAAGCGGCATTGCTGTTGTACTGAACAAGGAAGACACGGTTGCTGATGGAATGGAGGTGTCTTCAGTGGACTTGTCAGAGGCATCACTGCCAGAAGATTGGTCTACTGAAGCATCCTCATCTGCTCCTGTGCCACCTGGAGTTGTGCTTGTTATGTCTGTCTCTGTTGACCCGTCCTGATCAGTGCCTGCAGGACCAGAAACCGTGGATGTCTGCAAGGATTCAGCTGTGCTGACAACTTGAGGTGCTTGTGTCAAAGATGCCTTCTCAGTACTCATGTCACTAGAGCTTTCTTGTGATGCTGATGCTTCCGTTTCTCCACTCTTATCGGTTTCCATTTCAGGTGATGCTGTGGTAGCTCTTGAAGTGACAGAGACTGGATGAAGAACATCAGCCATGTCATCACCCAAGCCAGAGCCGTCATCAGTTGTGTCACCCATTACAGGGACATGTTTCTCTGGGCTGTGCATAGAAGAAACGGTGGTGACAGACCCAGATTCTTCAGCTGATACTCCCTCATGCGGCATTGCAGTCACTGCTGGTGTCTCTGTACTGAACATGGAAGAAACTGTGGAAGCTGCAGGTGATGCCTCTTCGGAAGACACACCAGAGGAGTGTTCACCTGAAATTGTGTCATCCTCTGTTGATGTATCAGTTGAGTGAGTGTCTCCATCCACGGCCGATGTTGAAAGCTCCTCTCTTTGAGTTGATGCTGGTTCAGGTGGCATTGTTACAGCTGTAAGGGTCTCATCAATGGGGCCCTCTACTTTGGTTGAAGTGCTATGTGTTTCAGGTGACATTTCAGTTGGGGTCTCAGTGCTGTAGAGAGAAGAGGCAGTGGCGTGTACTGCAACTGCTTCAGAGAATGTTGTGGAAGCCCCTTCAAGAGGTACATCAGGGGTTTGGTCAGCAGGGCTTTTCGTGGATATTTTCACTGAGCTTAACTCAGTCCTAACAGATATGGTTTCCCCTTCAGGTTCCACAGTTGTGTCAACGGGCAAACTCGGAGGTGCAACTTCAACCACACCGTCCACGGGCTTGTCATAATCTACAGTCTCATCATAATCGACATAGTCCACTGTTGTTATGGCACCAGCATCTGTAGTGACAGCAGAAACAGTGGGTTCTGATGACTGGCTTGTGTCCTTACTGGGCAGTGAAGAGCTTGTTGTGGCTGCTACTGTTGCCTTGGAGGAGATGTCGAGGTCAGGATGATGAGTGACAGAGATCTCAGACCTGGCCTGCTGGAAGGACTCTTCATCTGTTGCAACTGGAACTGGAACAAAAGTGGACACAAACTGAATCTTCTCCTCTGGCCTTGCAGTTGTAGACACTGTTGAGTAAACAGTGGGAATGGTCTGGGGTGGTGGTTTGGATGGGTCACCAGTACTGTACAGGGATGATGCAGGGGTTGTAAGAATTGATTCTTTAGTGGACATTTGTACCGGCCCGCCCTGGTTATCTGTGGTCTCCTCTGTGGTCGAAATCGATGCATCGATAGTGGGACGCGATGATGTGTCGGAGACAGTGTCTTCAATGTCCTGATCCTGGTTAGAAACCGTCTCTTGGGACTCTGTGAGGGCTCTCTCTGTGCTGTATACGGAAGATATGGGTGTGGCGACAGTCTCTTGATTTTTGTCTGTAAACATTTCAGGTAATATTGTTGCTGTCACAGTAATTCTTTCACTGATCACATTTGAGGTCTCGTCTCCTGAGAACTCCATGTCTATACTTTCTGTTGCTTTCTCAGTACTGTAGAGAGATGACACTGTAGTTGTAGGTAGTCGTTGGCTAGGTCTCATGTCGTGGTCCATTCCACTCGTTGCCACTGTGCTTTGAGTATCAATTCTATGGTCAATGGGACTGTCCTGATCGGTAAAATCTGAGACAGACGACACGGTTGCTTTCTCCGTGCTAAACAAAGAGGAGGATGCATGTGTCACTGCTTGTTCAGACATTCCTTCAGTCATGTCTGGTGAGCTTGCGGAGGTCACATAATTTGTTATGGATGTGCTGTCCACAGAAGGTCCTGCTGTTACAGGTTCTTTACTGAACATATCAGGGCTGTCATCAGTTGATCCATCTTCAGCATCAATCTCAGCTATAGAAGGAATAGTTGGCTTTTCACTACCACTAGTGGACATAGTGACTGTATTCGCAGCACCTTCAGTACTAAGCCCAGCTCCAGGCTCTCTGGTTTGGTCTGATGAGCTCCCCTCAGCTGTCATTTCTGAAACGGAGGTGATCATTGTCGTCTCAGTGCTGTACAGAGAGGAGGGTGTACTGGTTTGAGTTACAGTCGCTCCTGTGGCACTTGTTCCATGCAAAGCTGGTGAGATAGTGAGATTTTGTCCATCTTCGTCTGTTGTCACAACAGAGGGCTGGACATCATCCAATGGGGAGACAGTTGGTTTCTCAGTGCTGAACAGAGACGACATCGGTGTCACTGTTCCTGGTGCTGTAGTTGCAGACGTCGACTGGCCATCTTCTGATTCACTGGTACTGGTTACTGGCACTGTCATAGCATCTTCTAAAGTTGTGTCACTATACTTTGAGGATACTGTGGGGGCTGTTTTACTGTCAACCAGGGAGATCTCCCCTGCAGACCCTTCAGAGTCTTCATCGTCCACGGTGGTTGGTTGCGCCGCGCCTGTTGTTATGGATGTTGTTGTGTGTGGTGTGACTCCTGTCTCTACAGTGTGTGAGCCAACATCTGTGCCAGCCTCAGAAGGCATGGAGGAGACAGAGGCAATCTCAGTGACATCTTTGCTACCATCATCTTCCACTTGCGGAACATCTGAGCTTGGCGTGAATGTTTCCTCAGAGTCCGACCCTGACAACACAGCTGTGGCCTGTGTGGTCTCACTCTCTACACTGGCTGGCTTGCTGCTGGAGATACCATCCACCAATGATTGTGTTGTCATCAGACTGGGGATCTCTGTAGGGCTGCTAGTTAATTCTGAAATGGACGCTGCATGCTTAGTAGGTGTTGATCCTGATAATAAGTTACTTATTGTGGGTATTTGGGTCGTGTACAAGCTCAGCAGCTCAGGGGTGACACTGCCGAAACCAGAACCATCTTGATCATCTGTGACATCTTGATCATCTGTGACATCCCACTGCGGTGTCATGGTAACCACGTCACCACCAGCCTCCTCTGTCTGAATGGTAGTGTAAAAGGTGGAGGGAACCATGGAAATGGTATCGGCATCGAGGATGTGATCGTCTTTGGTACTGATGCCAGGTGTGGATGTGCCTTCCCTCGCACTGTCGGTGACTGTGGAGAACAGATCCTTGTCACTCGCATCCTCTGTGAATATGCGGGTGGTGCTCGATGACACCTTTGTGCTATGCAAGACCATGGTTGGGGTTTGCTCCGTTAGGTCGGTCTTGGCTTGGCTGCTTGTAGGGCTAATGATCATAACCTGCTGGTCTGTCACACCCTGGTATATAATGGAAGGAATAGGGGTGGTGACAGATGTGAATCCAGATGGTGTCTGATCGCCAGTGAGGCTTACAGTGGTGAGGTCGACTCCACTATCATCACTTATTGAACTAACTACTGTATGTGGTATCATGGTTGTGTCTTCTGGCTGTGTTGTGTGCTCAGACAATGTGATATCATCCTCTACAGTGCTGGGAATGGGGGAATCTGTAACTTTGGAAGTGAGGGGGGTTTCAAGGTCTGGGAAAATAGGAACCTGCTCATCAGAGCCTGGGGTCACTGAAACAAAAGATTCGGTTTCACCTGTTGCTGGCTCTGGCATGCCAAATGAGACTTCACTTGAACCGTATCTGGTGTGTTCTGTTGTGCTATGTTCTCTGTCTGATGTGGAGGGCGTAGCCGTGGCTATGACAGAGGTCGTGTCCTCTCCTGAGCCCTCATCCTCAGGGGTTAAGTCCTCTGGCAGTTCACCACTGCCTTGATCAGTGCCAGGCACTTGTACTGACGGGGTCGGGGAATCAGAGTCTTTGATGAACTGCGTGCTTGGCTGGGTGGACGATTCAATGCTCAATGTTTCAGAAGTACTCATGGTCTCATCCACCTCAGTCTCATCTGTTGCTACTGGGATTTCATCTTGCGGTTTGGTGGTGGTCTCTGCTTCTCCGGAACCATCAGTTGAATCCAGGTCATCCAAGGTCACCCCGGATCCCTCCAAGTCATCAACATAAGTAGAGGTCTCATGCTTGGTGGACACACTGCCTTCTTCAGGGGATAATGTGGTGTATGGTCTGGATGTGGATGATGCAGGCGTTCTATGTTCCACAGAAAGCTCTGGGTGCTCAGTTGCTGTGGGAATCTCTATAGGCATTTCATCTGTGGGTTCTTCTGTAGCTACAATTGCAACCTCAGACACGGTTGCAGTTTCATGAGTGGAGACATCTGGAGTCTGGACACTTGAGGTCTGCTCTGGCAAAGTAACGACCACAGCTGTGGGTTTAGTGGTTTGTTCAGCATATCTGCTTTCATCACTGACTCCTGTAGATGTTGATGGGGTAGCCGTTTTCAGAGTGGCTGTTGAAGTAACGGTTGTGAATTCTCCAGAGCTTTCTTCCTCTGCTGAATCCCCACTTGATAGGTCAGTCCAAGGTGTCATATGTGAGATGTGTTGGGTTGATGATTCAACACTTGGAGTCTTAGCTGTGCTTTCTGTCTCAGCAGTCTCAGCTTCATCTGTGGCCACAGATAATTGCTCGTCAGATTTGCTTGTGACCTCTGCGGGTAACTCTGTTCCAAAAACATGTGCTGTTGTTTCTGTGCTGTACAAAGACGATGGTGTAGTAGTATGAATAATGTCAGAATCAGTGGAGGATACTTCTTTTGACACTGTGCTGGTCATGACATGGTCTGGTGCCTCAGTGCTGAAGAGAGATGAAGCAATGGAAGTTAAAGCACTTTGAGAGCCAGACGTTGTCAGTGGTTTCTCTGTGCTGAATTTAGAAGAAACTGTGGTTATTACAGTTCCATCTGTGGGTTCTTCTGTAGATACAGTTGCACCTTCAGACACTGTTGATGTTGCAGTTTCATGAGAGGAGAAATCTGGAGTCTGAACACTTGAGGTTTGCTCTGGCAAAGCGACGGCCACAGCTGTGGGTTTAGTGGTTTCTTCAGCATATCTGCTTTCATCACTGACTCCTGTAGATGTTGATGGGGTAGCCGTTTTCAGAGGGGCTGTTGAAGTAACGGTTGTGAATTCTCCAGAGCTTTCTTCCTCTGCTGAATCCCCACTTGATAGCTCAGTCCAAGGTGTCATATGTGAGATGTGTTGGGTTGATGATTCAACACTTGGAGTCTTAGATGTGCTTTCTGTCTCAGCAGTCTCAGCTTCATCTGTGGCAACAGATAATTGCTCGTCAGATTTGCTTGTGGCCTCTGGTGGTAACTCTGTTCCGAAAACATGTGCTGTTGTTTCTGTGCTGTACAAAGACGATGGTGTAGTAGTATGAATAATGTCGGAATCAGTGGAGGATACTTCTTTTGACACTGTACTAGTCATGACATGGTCTGGTGCCTCTGTGCTGAAGAGAGATGAAGCAACGGAAGTTATAACACTTTGAGAGCCAGAGGTGACAGCAGAAGATGCAGGTAAAGTGGAAATGTAAGTATCGGTATCTCTTTCCTCATCTGTTGGAGTAACTGAAGGTTTCTCTGTCTGAGATGTGCCATCGGTCTCTGATGCTGCAGGTGGCACTTCTGTTGGTTTCTCTGTACTGAACAGGGAAGACCCAGTTGTTGGTGGTCTGAAAGTATCTTTAGTGGACGTGTCAGAGGTGACACTGCCAGAACCTTCTTCAGTAAATGATTGTATGTACGATGTCTGGAGAGTTGTTGACTCAGCTGGCTTTACAGTAGATGTTGATGGGGCAGCCGTTTTCAGAGTAGCTGTTGAAGTAACAGTTGTGAATTCTCCAGAGCTTTCTTCCTCTGCTGAATCCCCACTTGATAGCTCAGTCCATGGTGTCATATGTGAGATGTGTTGGGTTGATGATTCAACACTTGGAGTTTTAGACGTGCTTTCTGTCTCAGCAGTCTCAGCTTCATCTGTGGCAACAGATAAATGCTCCTCAAATTTGCTTGTGACCTCTGCTGGTAACTCTGTTCCAAAAACATGTACTGTTGTTTCTGTGCTGTACAAAGACGATGGTGTAGTAGTATGAATAGTGTCAGAAACAGTAGAGGATATTTCTTTTGACACTGTGCTGGTCATGGCATGTTCTGGTGTGTCAGTGCTGAAGAGAGATGAAGGAATGGAGGTTACAGGACTTTGAGAGCCAGACGTGACAGCAGAAGATGCAGCTAAAGTGGAAGAGTGAGTCTCGGTATCTCTTTCCTCATCTGTTGGGGTAACTGATGGTTTCTCTGTCTGAGAGGTGCCATCAGTCTCTGCAGCTGCAGGTGGCACTTCTGTTGGTTTCTCTGTACTGTAAAGAGATGAACCTCCAGTGAAGGCAGATGTTGATGATTGGGTTTCAAGTGACGATGTTGTTGTCAGTGGTTTGTCAGTGCTGAATGCTGAGGAAATGGTGGCTGTTACCACTTCTGTCACTTTAGTGAACACATCTTGTGTCTCGTCTCCTGGATGCTGCTCTGGAGATGTGGGAGAGGACCCGATTTCCGGAGTAATTGATGTTGTCTCTGTCACAATGATTTCAGCTGACTGAGGTGGCGCTACTGTTGGTTTCTTTGTACTGAACAGGGAAGATCCAGTTGCTGGTGGTCTGAAAGTATCTTTAGTGGTTGTGTCAGAGGTGACACTGCCAGAACCTTCTTCCGTAAATAATGAATTTATGTAAGATGTGTAAATTGTCTGGAGAGTTGTTGACTCAGCTGGCTTCACAGTTGCTCTTGTGAAAGTAGGAACGGATTCAATTAATATAGGATTTACTGTGTCATAGTCTATGTCCTCATCTGTCACCATTGGTATGGAGATGCTTGGAGAGATGGTGCTGAGGACAGAGGCCTGAGTTGTTTTGGGTTTCTCAGTGCTGTAGAGGGAGGACACTGCAGTGCCATCTCCAGAGCTTTCATCTTCTGCTGAATCCCCACTTGATAGCTCAGTCCAAGGGGTCATATGTGAGATGTGTTGGGTTGATGATTCAACACTTGGAGTTTTTGATGTGCTTTCTGTCTCAGCAGTCTCAGCTTCATCTGTGGCAACAGATAATTGCTCGTCAGATTTGCTTGTGACCTCTGCTGGTAACTCTGTTCCAAAAACATGTGCTGTTGTTTCTGTGCTGTACAAAGAAGATGGTGTAGTAGTATGAATAATGTCAAAATCAGTGGAAGATATTTCTTTTGACAATGTGCTAGTCATGACATGGTCTGATGCCTCAGTGCTGAAGAGAGATGAAGCACTGGAAGTTAAAGCACTTTGAGACCCAGACGTTGTTGTCAGTGGTTTATCTGTGCTGAATTTAGAAGAAACTGTTATTACAGTTCCATCTGTTGGTTCTTCTGTAGACACAGTTGCACCTTCAGACACTGTTGATGTTGCAGTTTCATGAGTGTAGAAATCTGGAGTCTGAACACTTGAGGTCTGCTCTGACAAAGTGATGGCCACAGCTGTGGGTTTAGCGGTTTGTTCAGCATGACTGCTTTCATCACTGACTCCTGTAGATGTTGATGGGGTAGCAGTTTTCAAAGTGGCTGTTGAAGTAACGGTTGAGAATTCTCCAGAGCTTTCTTCCTCTGCTGAATCCCCACTTGATAGCTCAGTCCAAGGTGTCATATGTGAGATGTGTTGGGTTGATGATTCAACACTTGGAGTTTTAGACGTGCTTTCTGTCTCAGCAGTCTCAGCTTCATCTGTGGCAACAGATAATTGCTTGTCAGATTTGCTTGTGACCTCTGCTGGTAACTCTGTTCCGAAAATATGTGCTGTTGTTTCTGTGCTGTACAAAGACGATGGTGTAGTAGTATGAATAATGTCAGAACCAGTGGAGGATATTTCTTTTGACACTGTGCTGGCCATGGCATGTTCTGGTGCGTCAGTGCTGAAGAGAGATGAAGCAATGGAAGTTACAACACTGTGAGGGCTAGAGGTGACAGCAGAAGCTGCAGGTGAAGTGGAAGAGTGAGTCTCGGTATCTCTTTCCTCATCTGTTGGAGTAACTGAAGGTTTTTCTGTCTGAGATGTGCCGTCGGTCTCTGCTGCTGCAGGTGGTACTTCTGTTGGTTTCTCTGTACTGAACAGGGAAGACCCAGTTGCTGATGGTCTGAAAGTATCTTTAGTGGACGTGTCAGAGACGTCACTGCCAGAACCTTCTTCAGTAAATGATTGTATGAAAGATGTCTGAAGAGTTGTTGACTCATCTGGCTTTATAGTTGCTCTTGTGAAAGTAGGAATGGATTCTATCAATATAGGTTTTACTGTGTCATAGTCTATGTCCTCATCTGTCACCATTGGTATGGAGATACTTGAGGAGGTGGTGCTGAGGACAGAGGCCTGAGACCCTTCCATACGTACTGATGTTGAAATAGTGCCATCTGCACTGCTTCCCTCCTCTGTACTGTCAACAATATGTGCAGATGTCTCTGTGCTATAAAGAGAAGTTGGTGTTGTAGTATGAATTGTTTCTGATGTTACTGAGGACATTTCCTTTGAAGGTGTGCTGGTCATGACATGGTCTGGTGACTCTGTGCTGAATAGAGACGAAGCAATGGAAGTTACAGCACTTTGAGAGCCAGAGGTGACCGCAGATGTAACTGATGATTTCTCTGTCTGAGATGTGCCATCGGTCTCTGCTGCTGCAGGTGGCATTTTTGTTGGTTTCTCTGTGCTGTAAAGAGATGAACCACCAGTGAAGGCAGATGTTGATGAATGGTCTTCAAGTGGCACTACTGTTGGTTTCTCTGTACTGAACAGGGAAGACCCAGTTGCTGGTGGACTGAAAGTATCTTTAGCGGACATGTCAGCGGTTACACTACCAGAACCTTCTTCAGTAAATAATGTGTAAACCGTCTGGAGAGTTGTTGACTCATCTGGCTTTACAGTTGTTCTTGTGGAAGTAGGAATGGATTCTATCAATATAGGTTTTGCTGTGTCATAGTCTATGTCCTCATCTGTCACCATGTGTATGGAGATACTTGGAGAGATGGTGTCTAAGACAGAGGTCTGGGTTGCGGTTGGTTTCTCAGTGCTGTATAGAGACGAGGTCTGAGTTGCAGTTGGTTTCTCAGTGCTGTAGAGAGACGAGGTCTGAGTTGCGGTTGGTTTCTCAGTGCTGTAGAGAGACAAGGTCTGAGTTGCGGTTGGTTTCTCAGTGCTGTAGAGAGACGAGGTCTGAGTTGCGGTTGGTTTCTCAGTGCTGTAGAGAGATGAGACTGCAGTGCCATCTGACCCTTCCATTTCTGCACTGCCCTCCTCTGTAATGCTAGCCACATAAACTGTCCTCTCTGTGCTGTAAAGAGAAGTTGGTGTTGTTTCTGATGATACTGAGGGCATTTCTTTTGACCCTGTGCTGGTCATGACATGGTCTGGTGTGTCAGTGCTGAAGAGAGATGAAGCAATGGAAGTTACAGCACTTTGAGAGTCAGAGATGACAGTGGAAGTCACAGGAAGAGCAGAAGTGTGAGTGTCTTCTACTGAACTCTCCTCTTGTTTTGGACTAACTGCCAGTTTCTCTGACTGAGATGTGGCATCAGTCTCTGTTCCTGTAGGTGATGCTTCTGTTGTTTTGTCTGTGCTAAATGGTGAAGAAACTGTGGCAGAGGCTGTCTCTTTGCTAGACACATCAGGAGTAATTGATGTTTTCTCAGTCACAATGTTTTCTGCTGAATCAAGGGTCATTGGTGTTGGTGTCTCACTACTGAATAGGGAGGACACCGTTGTTGGGGCCTGATTGCTCAAACCCTCGTCACCAGTAAATAATGATTTTATGTATGTCATTGACGCTGTCATCCACTTTTCAAGAGTGGTTGATTCATCAGGCTTAACTGATATTTTTTCTGTAGTGAAAATAGAGGACACTGGTACAGAATCTTCAGGGGCTGTTGTATACACAGGCTTTATCGTGATTACATCAGGAGTCTGATCGCCGGAACCTTCATCCTCTGTTGGTGTGAACAATGAGCTTGTTTCAGGCACTACCGAGGGCTTATCTGTGGCAGAGGTCTTTACTGTGTCATCAGGTGTTGCTGTGAGTTTCTCAGTATCAAAGACAGAAGGAGCCCCAGTCACAGTAGAAGTCTGACTGCCAGTTGTCCAAATTTCATGTGATGTTGCTGTTTGTCCTCTTTCTGTGCTGAGAGATGAGGTGGCCACAGTGGGTGCTGTGGCAGTGAACAAACCCGGCATCTTATCTGTAAGAAATTCAGCCTCCGACTCATCAATGATGGGGATGGAGGAGGGCTTGAGGGATCCTACAGTGGTCCTGTCAGTGGCAGCTTGCTGTGAGCTGTCAATGACTGTAGTTGACGAGCTGCTGGTTTCAACAGTTTGGTCTATGGTGGAGATCAAAATAGATGTAGATGATCCCTCTGTGATCATTTCACTTGTTTGACTGAATGAGTTTTCATCTTCAGTTGATTCATCAATGATTGACACAGGCATGGATGTTGTTGTACTAAATGGCTTTTGAGTCTGCTGGGTCATGTCAGCATCTGACGTTGGCTGTGAGTGTGGAGTCACGGTGGTCAATTGCAGAGCTGTCTCCAGCACGCTTTGGTCTGGAGAGAGTGGAGCAGCGGTGCTCACCGTTGTGTCTTCACCGGGTGACGGAGATGCCGTGATGGTTATTGAGCTAACTGAAGTCACAGTAACGGATGGAGTGTAAGAGAGCATGTCTGTCATCTGGTCAGCTGAACCCTCTTCATCTGTTGAAGTGAGAACAGTGGTAGCAGACACAGAGGACCTTTCTGTGGACGGGACAGCAGATGTCTCGGATGACATTGCTGTTGGTTTTTCGGTGCTGTACAGGGAAGATGCTGAAACAGTTTTCAATGAACCATGGGTTGTTTCAGGCGATGTTGTAGTTATCACTGGTGTTTCTGTGCTAGACACTGAAGATGAGGCTGTGACTGGAGTGGTTGTTTTAATTGTGATGTCCAATGTTTCAGTCAATGAAGCTGTTGGTTTCTCTGTACTGTATAGTGAAGAAGGTTCATTTACAGCAGACGTCGAGAAACCTATTGTTTCATCTTTTGGTTTCTCTGTGGTGTAGATAGAGGATGTTGTGCTGTCAATCTTTGAACTCTCAGTTGATCCGGTTTCATCCGATGCTGTGGTCACTGATGGTGTCTTTGTGCTGAGAAGTGAAGAAGCTGTGGACACTATAAGTAGTTTGTCTGTTGTAAACAAATCAGTCCCCAGGTCTCCTTCTGTGGCTGTTGCACTGGAGGAAGGAATTGATTGAAGCATTAGGTGATCTGTTATAATGCTATCATCTGTGTCCACTGCATCGGTAAATGCTGGAACAGGCGCTGTACTTGGAAAAGTTTGAGTGAAAGTATCAGTTATCGGCTCGGCTGAACCCTCCTCATCTGTAAAGGTGACAACAGAACTCATCTGTGTCTGGTCAGTAGTAGAAGACACAGAGGACCTTTCTGTGGATGTGACGCCAGATGTCTCGGATGACATTGCTGTTGGTTTTTCTGTGCTGTACAGGGAAGATGCTGTGACAGTTTTTAATGAACCATGGGTTGTTTCAGGTGATGCTGTTGTGATCACTGGTGTTTCCGTGCTGGACCCTGAAGATGAGGCTGTGACTGGAGTGGTTGTTTTAATTGCCTCAGACAGCTGCTCATCTGTAGTTGTTTCTGTGCTGTACAAAGACGATGGTGTAGTAGTATGAATAGTGTCAGAAACAGTAGAGGATATTTCTTTTGACACTGTGCTGGTCATGACATGGTCTGGTGCCTCACTGCTGAAGAGAGATGAAGCAATGGAAGTTACAGCACTTTGGGAGCCAGACGTGACAGCAGAAGATGCAGGTAAAGTGGAAGTGTGAGTCTCGGTATCTCTTTCCTCATCTGTTGGAGTAACTGAAGGTTTCTCTGTCTGAGATGTGCCGTCGGCCTCTGCTGCTGCAGGTGGCACTTCTGTTGGTTTCTCTGTACTGAACAGGGAAGACCCAGTTGCTGATGGTCTGAAAGTATCTTTAGTGGACGCGTCAGAGACGTCACTGCCAGAACCTTCTTCAGTAAATGATTGTATGTAAGATGTCTCAAGAGTTGTTGATTCAACTGGCTTTACAGTTGCTCTTGTGAAAGTAGGAATGGATTCTATCAATATAGGTTTTACTGTGTCATAGTCTATGTCATCATCTGTCACCATGGGTATGGAGATACTTGGAGAGATGGTGCTGAGGACAGAGGCCTGAGACCCTTCCATGTCCACGGATGTTGAAATAGTGTCAGTAGTAGAAGACACAGAGGACCTTTCTGTGGACGTGACACCTGATGTCTCGGACGACATTGCTGTTGGTTTTTCAGTGCTGTACAGGGAAGATGCTGTGACAGTTTTCAATGAACCATGGGTTGTTTCAGGTGATGTTGTTGTGATCACTGGTGTTTCTGTGCTGGACACTGAAGATGAGGCTGTGACTGGAGTGGTTGTTTTAATTGCGTCAGACTGCTGCTCATCTATAGTTGTTTCGGTGCTGTACAAAGACGATGGTGTCGTAGTATGAATAGTGTCAGAAACAGTAGAGGATATTTCTTTTGACACTGTGCTGGTCATGACATGGTCTGGTGCCTCACTGCTGAAGAGAGATGAAGCAATGGAAGTTACAGGACTTTGGGAGCCAGAGGCGACAGCTGAAGATGCAGGTAAAATGGAAGTGTGAGTCTCATCTTTTGGAGTAACTGAAGGTTTCTCTGTCTGAGATGTGCCGTCGGCCTCTGCTGCTGCAGGTGGCACTTCTGTTGGTTTCTCTGTACTGAACAGGGAAGACCCAGTTGCTGATGGTCTAAAAGTATCTTTAGTGAACGTGTCTGAGACGACACTGCCAGAACCTTCTTCAGTAAATGATTGTATGTAAGATGTCTCAAGTGTTGTTGACTCAACTGGCTTTACAGTTGCTCTTGTGAAAGTAGGAATGGATTCTATCAATATAGGTTTTACTGTGTCATAGTCTATGTCATCATCTGTGACCATGGGTATGGAGATACTTGGAGAGATGGTGCTGAGGACAGAGGCCTGAGACCCTTCCATGTCCACGGATGTTGAAATAGTGTCAGTAGTAGAAGACACAGAGGACCTTTCTGTGGACGTGACACCTGAAGTCTCGGACGACATTGCTGTTGGTTTTTCAGTGCTGTACAGGGAAGATGCTGTGACAGTTTTCAATGAACCATGGGTTGTTTCAGGTGATGTTGTTGTGATCACTGGTGTTTCCGTGCTGGACACTGAAGATGAGGCTGTGACTGGAGTGGTTGTTTTAATTGCGTCAGACTGCTGCACATCTATAGTTGTTGGTGTCGTAGTATGAATAGTGTCAGAAACAGTAGAGGATATTTCTTTTGACACTGTGCTGGTCATGACATGGTCTGGTGCCTCACTGCTGAAGAGAGATGAAGCAATGGTAGTTACAGCACTTTGAGAGCCAGACGTGACAGCAGAAGATGCAGGTAAAGTGGAAGTGTGAGTCTCGTTATCTCTTTCCTCATCTGTTGGAGTAACTGATGGTTTCTCTGTCTGAGATGTGCCGTCGGCCTCTGCTGCTGCAGGTGGAACTTCTGTTGGTTTCTCTGTACTGAACAGGGAAGACCCAGTTGCTGATGGTCTGAAAGTATCTTTAGTGGACGTTTCAGAGATGACACTGCCAGAACCTTCTTCAGTAAATGATTGTATGTATGATGTCTCAAGAGTTGTTGACTCAACTGGCTTTACAGTTGCTCTTGTGAAAGTAGGAATGGATTCTATCAATATAGGCTTTACTGTGTCATAGTCTATGTCCTCATCTGTCACCATGGGTATGGAGACACTTGGAGAGATGGTGCTGAGGACAGAGGCCTCAGACCCTTCCATGTCCACAGATGTTGAAATAGTCTCAGTAATAGAAGACACAGAGGACCTTTCTGTGGGCGGGATGTCACTTGACCTTTCTCCCTCTGCTGAAGTGGGAACAGAGCTTGATTGCAGAGTAATTGAGGGTGTTTGCGTTGATGCTGTGTCCGATGTTTCAATCAATGAAGCTGTTGGTTTCTCTGTACTGTATAATGAAGAAGCTTCCTTTACAGCAGACGTCGAGGAACCTATTGTTTCATCTTTTGGTTTCTCTGTGGTGTAGAAAGAGGATGTTGTGCCATCAGTCCTTGAACTCTCAGTCGATCCGGTTTCATCTGATGTTCTGGTCACTGCTGGTGTCTTTGTGCTGAAAAGTGAAGAAGCTGTGGACACTATAAGTAGTTTGTCTGTTGTAAACATATCAGTCCCCAGGTCTCCTTCCGTGATTGTTGCACTGGAGGAAGAAATTGATTGAACCGTTAGGTGATCTGTTATAATACTATCACCTGTGTCCACTGCATCGGTAAATGCTGGAACAGTCGCTGTACTTGGAGAAGTTTGAGTGAAAGTATCAGTTATCGGCTCGGCTGAACCCTCCTCATCTGTAAAATTGACAACAGAACTCATCTGTGTCTGGCCAGTAGTAGAAGACACAGATGACCTTTCTGTGGACGTGATGCCAGATGTCTCGGACGACATTGCTGTTGTTTTTTCTGTGCTGTATAGGGAAGATGCTGTGACAGTTTTTAATGAACTATGGGTTGTTTCAGGGGATGTTGTTGTGATCACTGGTGTTTCCGTGCTGGACACTGAAGATGAGGCTGTGACTGGAGTGGATGTTTTAATTCCCTCAGACAGCTGCTCATCTGTAGTTGTTTCTGTGCTGTACAAAGACGATGGTGTAGTATGAATAGTGTCAGACACAGTGGAGGATATCTCTTTTGACACTGTGCTGGTCATGACATGTTCCAGTGCCTCAGTGCTGAAGCGAGATGAAGCAATGGAAGTTACAGGACTTTGAGAGCCAGAGGTGACAGCAGAAGATGCAGGTAAAGCTGAAGTGTGAGTCTCGCTATCTCTTTCTTGATCTGTTGGAGTAACTGAAGGTTTTTCTGTCTGAGATGTGCCATCAGTCTCTGCTACTGCAGGTGGTACTTCTGTTGGCTTCTCTGTACTGAACAGGGAAGACCCAGTTGCTGATGGTCTGAAAGTATCTTTAGTGGACGTTTCAGAGGCAACACTGCCAGAACCTTCTTCAGTAAACGACTGTATGTAAGATGTCTGGAGAGTTGTTGACTCAGCCGGCTTTACAGTTGCTCTTGTGAAAGTAGGAATGGACTCTATCAATATAGGTTTTACTGTGTCATAGTCTATGTCCTCATCTGTCACCATGGGCATGGAGACACTTGGAGAGATGGTACTGAGGACAGAGGCCTGAGACCCTTCCATGTCCACGGACGTTGAAATAGTGTCAGTAGTAGAAAACACGGAGGGCCTTTCTGTGGACATGTCTGTCTCGGACGACATTGCTGTTGGTCTTTCTCCCTCTGCTGAAGTGGGAACAGAGCTTGATTGCGGAGTAATTGAGGGTGTTTGTGTTGATGCGATGTCTAATGTTTCAGTCAATGAAGCCGTTGGTTTCTCTGTACTGTATAATGAAGAAGCGTCCTGTACAGCAGATGTTGAGGAACCTATTTTTTCATCTTTTGGTTTCTCTGTGGTGTAGATAGAAGATGTTGTGCCGTCGATCTTTGAGCTCTCAGTCGATCCGGTTTCATCCAATGGCTCTGTCACTGCTGGTGCTGTTGTGCTGAAAAGTGAAGAAGCTGTCGACACTATAAGTAGCTTGTCTGTTATAAACATATCTGTCTCTGGGTCTCCTTCTGTGGTTGTTGCACTGGAGGAAGGAATGGATTCAACCATTAGGTGATCCGTCATAATGCCATCATCTGTGTCCATAGCATCGGTAAATGATGGAACAGGTGCTGAACTTGGAGAAGTAGTCACTGAACCTTCTCCTGTTGTATCAGTGACAGCAGGCATGGATGGTCCTTCCGAGTGTAACGGTGCCGCTGTTTGACCTGTCAGATCGGTTTGTGCTGCTTCAGGTGACAATGCTGTTGGTTTTTCAGTGCTGAAGACAGACGGCACTGTAACCGAAGAAGTTTGAGTGAAAGTCTCACTTATGCGCTCGGCTGAACCCTCCTCGTCTGTAAAGGTAAGAACAGAACTCGTCTGTGTCAGGTCAGTAGCAGGGGACACTGAGGACCTTTCTGTGGATGTAATGTGAGATGTTTCAGCTGAAAGCGACATGGGTTTCTCAGTGCTGTACAGAGAAGAGGTTGCAGTCGTTTTCAATGAACCGTCAGTTGTTTTCGGTGATGCTGTCACTGCTGGTTTCTCTGTGCTGACCAGTGGAGACGAGGTGGGGACAGTAAATGAGGTCTGGTCACCTGAGGGCGAACTTGTCCCGTCAGATAGAGGAGAAACAGATGTAGAGGTACTTGTCAATGCACTTTCCATGTCTCCAGGCACTGTTGTCACTGAAGGCTTTTCGCTGGGTGTAATCTCTTCTGACTCGCCTGTTGGTTTCTCAGTACTAAATAAGGACGAGGCTACTGTAGTTAATGTAGCAGTTGTTTGAGATGTGTCTTTTCCGTCTGTGACAGCACCAATGCTTGGCTCCATTGAACCTAAGTGTTGCGTGGTTTGGTCTGGGTCTTTACTTGTAGTTTTAGGCGATGCCGTAGGTCTATCTGAGGTCAACGTGGAGATTGTTGAAATCATTGTTCCTTTAGTGGACACGTCAGATGTGGGCTCATCAGAGGTCTTTTTAGAACTTGTGTCTTCAGTAAGTTCAGTGACTGCCATAGCCGGCAATTCTCTTGATGTTCCGGCTGTCTGCTCTGTACCATCTGTCTTCGATGATAATGTTGGCACCACGGTGCTGGAAATAAGGGAACCTGTGGCGGACGGTATTCCAGTCGTGACAGGACTCGTCGGTTGATGACCAGAGGCCCCCTCGACTGTAGCAGGGGGCTGAGAGGTAGCGCCAGTGACATCGGAGACAGAACTACTTGTAGTTGCCTGTGGCGCCGGTGGTTGTGTCGTTTGATCCATGCCGTCGTCACTCGCCGAGGTCTCGGCTGAAACCGTTGAGGTGGCAGCATCTGGCTTTGCAGTGTGAGGCGTCGACGACAATGCTTCTGTAGCGGCGTCACTGACAGTGCTCGTCTCGGCTTCGCCAGGGACAGAGGTACTGACGGACAGCTCTTCTACCTGCTGGCTTGCTGTTGATGTGACGGCACCAGGTGGAACCTCCGTGGTGGAAGTTTCATCAAGTTTAGTTGCACCGCTGGAGGTAGGTAACGTGGTGAACATTTCAGGCATACGGTCACCGGATCCATCCACATCCGTCCCAAGTTCGGGTAACTTTACCGTGGATCCCTCTGTGCTGCGGACAGAAGATGCGACAGTAACGGTGGCCTTAGAACTATCCGTTGCTCCAGCTTCCTGTTGACCCGTTGTAAGGTGAGGCTCATCTGTGTGGACAGGAGTCAGTGATGGGTGCTGGGTTGGCTGTGTAGCCTCACTCACAGTCAAATCAGATCGGTCCATTACTGAGGACGTAGCGGACTCGTCTGATTTAACCGTACTATGGAGCGGCAACACTGTGGTTTGAGGCATCGCAGCAGTGGAGGAAATCATAGTTTCCTGGCTGGGTGATTCCTTCTGACCAGGTGACTCACTAGTTGCTGACTCAGCCTTGGCCGGCTCACTGGTGGCGTACTGCGTGAAAAACTCCCTGAAAGAGGTCGTTATCATATCAATAGTGCTGTATAAAGTAGAGGAGGCAGTTAGTTCAGTCGTGGGGATCTCCTTGTGTGTATCAGTGGCTGTCTGTCCGGCCTCATCGACGGCAGGAACTGTTATTTCATCTCCGCCTGCTGGTTCCTCTGTTCGGGATGACGCAGCAGTCTCCGTTGTGTGCCCCTCCGTTTTGTCTACCAGGCTTACACTCGAGGGCGACGTGGTGGTCCTCAGAGCGCTCCGCTCTCTGGAGGATGTGGCTGCAGGGCTGCTAGTAAACATGGCAGGCCCTTCAGTCCCAGAGCCCTCTTCAAGCGTCACGGTGGTGGACTCAGCTGCGTCGGTTGCTCCGGCGGACGGCGCTGTACTCCTGGCGTCAGTCGCTCCAGGGGATGTTTCGCTGCCAGCTACTGCTGCAGGGGTCGTTGCGCTTGCGGCGGATTCCTCGGGGGTCCGGGCCTCCTGAACGGCAGCCTGAGTGGGGGTCCCCACAGTTTCCACAGATGTGTCTTTTGTATCGGGGCTGGCGGTGCTTTCGGTTTGGCCTGTGGCTGTGTGCGTCGGGGCAGCAGGAGAGGCAGAGGAGCGAGTGGACGGTCCGGTCCCTGCTGACTCAGATGGACGGACGGTCTGAGCTGGTTCAGAGGACTCCTTGGCAGACGGCGTCGGTGTGGAAGCTGGATGAGAAGAAACATAGGGATATTATGTTGTATTACATTATATCAGTGGTTTTCAAACTTTTTCATACCAGGGCCCACTATTTATTCAGAATTTGAGCCACGGAGGACCACCATTTAATGACATTTTAGCCCCACAGGGCCCCAAACCTAAAGATTTCTTTTGCTTTTTGTCCACAATTCCAGGCTGGATTTAGGCCTGCAGACTTGGGGGCAATAGAGATGATGACTATTTTAACTCTTGAGAGTGTAAACATGAACCCAAATGGACCCTGTCGGGTCCATTTGGTTTAATTTTTACGCTCTCAAAGAGTTACATCTAGTTAACTGGTTTAGCCTGGGGACCACCTGGACTCCTCTCAGGGACCACTAGTGGTCCCCGGACCACCTGTTGAAAACAACTGCATTATATTACATTTAAATGATGGAAACTAGGATTTAGTTAACTGAAATAAAAACAAGGCTTGACAAAAAATGAATGATAAAAGGCAGTATGTTTATCAGTGTATGTAAAAGTAAAAGCACAAAAAAACTTCACTCTATTTGTGTGTGTGTGTGTGTGTGTGTGTGGGGTGTGTGTGTGTGTGTGTGTGTGTGTGTGTGTGTGTGTGTGTGTGTGTGTGTGTGTGTGTGTGTGTGTGTGTGTGTGTGTGAAAAACAGTGTGGAGCTTTTTAGTTTTAGTTCCAATATTTTCAGCTGTGCACAGCTGTGTCGGTTTGTTTTGTTATTCTGCAAAAAATAGTGAAACTAGCCGTTGTACAAGCTCACAATGTATGATCTTAGATCTGCTATTATTCAGAGCTTGTTTAATACTAAAATAAACAGCCAAACACACTTTGAACTAGCATTCAGTGATTTGGGTGATTTGACAAAAAAAAATACAAACGGTCCCCCTGGTAACAAGATGTGCACGAGCACACACTCTACATACTGACTGGATGTAGTCCTTTCTCCTAAAGCCCAAACTGAAAATATGTTTATTTGATCCCAGGGGCTCACTGGGGACAGGGAGGAAATCCTTATATGGTTAAAAAAGAAGAAATAGATAGAATAATGTTTGAATTAAGTGTGAAATGACTGAATATACAGTACCTTTAAAAACAAATCAAACCTAAACTGAAAACCAAAATTCAATAAGGGATAAAAAAAAGGAAATCCAAAGCTATAATAACCTTGTGCAGATGAAGTCGTTGTCGAAGCCTCTTTGGGCGTTGTTTCCGCCGACCCTGCGACCTGTGTGGTCCGCTCTCCCTCAGTGCAAGGTGGTGACGACGTCACTTCCACAACCGGCAGGTAGGTGTCGGTTCCGCCTTCGTAGTCTGGAAGGCCCACGGTGGCGGGTCCCGTGCCGGCCGAGAGGGGGTCCTCCGTGGAGTCCAGGGGGGAAGGAGGGGTCCAGCTGGAGGAGGAGTCCAACACGGTGGTGGTCTCGTCATCGTCGCCATCGTCGGCCCCCTGCAGCGCCGTCACGTTGCTCACAAACTGGTCGCCCCTGGCCTCCTTCTCGGCCGGGCTGGACGGAGGCTCCAGTGTGATCTCCTGCTTGCCGTTGACGAAGCTCACAGGCGGCGTGAGGGTGATGGAGACCAGCGACGGGGAGACCAGTTCGTCCAGACCCGCATGGCTGGAGGAGAGGGTGGGGTCACCGCCGTCCACCGCAGAGGGGGTGGAGAACGGAGAAACATCGCCTCCCAGAAACTTCAGAACGTCATCCACTGGAGAGGGAGAGAGGAGAGGAGGAGGAGAGGACATGAGCCATGGAACCATGTGGATGTAAAAATACTAGTAGGGGTTGGGAAAAACAATCGATATGCCAATATGTCACGATTCTTATTGCCATGATATCAATAGCCATATTCTTGTCAGAAAATGAAAACACCTAGTTGTATTGAACGTAGCACATGGTAAAGACTGTTTGTAACCCGACACAAATAATCACAAACCTGTCTGCGCAACGAGTCACAAAATAAAAAGCACACACTTGACCCCACCACATGTAAAGGTTCTTGGCTTTCTCTGCTCAACTGAACACAATCCAAACCACAAATCCGCCATGAGTTATTCCCCAAATTAATCTGAAAACAAAATATTATCCAGAGTCAACGCGACTCGTTATAACACTTTGGATTCCACACCGACACAAAGAGTGTCTTGTTGTTGCTTACGCGCCAACAATCCTTTGAGGAGTTTTCTCTCTGGCTGCCGCAGGGGAAGAAACCGCAGAGGTCGCTCATTGCCAAGGGCCAGGCGAGAGGACGCCGAGCCGTGCGTCTTTCAGCACAAAAACTTACTTATTAGGTTCATAAATTTCGGGGAATGATAGCGTCTCCACAGCCTCTGGAACAGAATTCAGCGTTCCAAACATGACTATACTGGATGTGACCTGCACTGTGATCCGTTGACCCTGCTGTGACTTCAAAACGTCACGTTTGACACAGCCTGTCCAGTCCAGTCCACCCTCCCAACCTGCGCCCTCCACTCGACCCAAGCTCTTCTCCCTCCTGGCTCAAAAACTATGGAATGCACTTCCCATTGCAATCACAACCACAGACTCACTTCCATATCTTCCACCGCAGTCTGAAAACACACCTCTTCAGACTCCATCTCAGCCCAAAGTAGTTATATTACATACCAACCCATAGAACTTGCAATCCCCTCCTAACGGTAGTTAGTTAGTTTAGAGAGCAGTGACTTATATACATTGTCTAATGTATTGAGATGTTTTAGTACTTACATTGTAAATTGTAAAGTATATTGTAAATTCTGCTTAAATTGAAAACTGTAATTTCAACTAATCTGAATGCTTAAGATATTGCAATGTTTTTACTTAATGTTAGCATCTGCTAATCCTACGTTGTAAATTGTAATAGCATTTTAGTGCAGGGGTTTTCAACAGGTGGTCCCGTGGACCACTTGCGGTCCGTGAAGGTGTTGTATGTCGTCCCTGTTCATGAACATGCATTCAGTAAGGTAGCAAAGTGGCAATTTGTATGTATTTTCTTCTGAGGAAGCGCCTCAGCGTTACTGTCAGTCACTTGGAAGTCTGATTGAGGTTAAGAAATAAAGAAGAGTTAGATTCTCAAGAAAGTTGGCCTGATGAGTCAAAATTCTAAGGAAATGTACCAATAATAAAACAGGTAAAATCATGTCATGCCAGTTTACTTTCATTGGAACAAGTGCGCTACGCAACATGTGATGTCAAGCAGGCACTTAGTTGTTGTCAGTTGCCGGTAGTTGAATGTTGCAACGGCCAATGAGGCTGGTCCCAGGCTCAAGTAGTACAAATGTATATGTCGTATCATGTCGTCAAAGGTTTCTTTGGGTGTGTGGGAGCGTGTGTGTGTGTGTGTGGGGGGGGGTGTGGGGGGGGGCTGACTCACACCGCTGACTCACGGAAACCTCTGGAAACATCTGGATCCACGAGACGATGAAAACACTGCTGTTTCATATCCCCCCTCTCCCTGGCAAATATCCTAACAAATCCCCACCAGTCCCATACTGTCTTCATTGACACATTCCACAAGGACAAGCAGCAGGGGTGGATCTAGGCATGGGCATGGGGGGGCAATGCCCCCCTAAATGCCCAGACTGCCCCACCAAACATGGAAGGCAACCCAAGATATAAATTAAAGTGCTTATATTTAAAATGATTTCGAACACTACTACTGCTACTAACTAATTACAGCTGTAGCACCACTAAACCAACAGCATTTCATCATCGAAAACAGAAAACTCTGAGTCAGACCTTTAGCTTCATGCATGCTGCGTATCTGTTGCAACTTCAACAACAACTAGTGTTATTATTGATGCTTATACTTTCCTAATGAAACCGAAAAAAAAGTAACCGAAAATGGTATGCCAAAAATGGTATACCATTTTTTTATGCCCCCCCAATGTTACATCCACCCCTGAGAAGCAGGTGCCGAATAGGCTCGGGAGGAACAGGAAAAAAAGCTTGATTTAGTGTAGAGTCAGTGGGTTTGTGTGCAGCTCGTAGGGTGGGCTCTGAGGTGGTCCGCGGAGCAGCTTGTAAGAAGCAGTTTGGTGTTGTTGTCGTTGGATTGGTGATCGGTTTATACCACAGTGTAGTGGTTGGAGCACAAACAACGTGAAGGGACAAAAGAATAGTATTATTCTGCATTATGCGAGTGTTATTCACGCAAAAGTTTCCATGTATTGTACTATGCTATATATATACTGTATATATATATATAGTATATATATACTGTACTTAGCAACGTTTTTGGCTGGGGAAATGCTTTGGCCAAGTCTTGGGGACCACCACAATCAGATCCACTTTGTGTCCGCTATAAAACGTATAATATCGGGGTGGTCCGGTCCTTAAATTGTCCACCATAGACCACCATAACTTGTCACTGGACCTCACTTTGAGAACCACTAAAGTACTATTTTTTTTTATATCTATGAGCTTATAGAGGACAACTTTGGGTGTTTTTCAACCAAGGTTCGTGTTTTAAGTTGTCATTAGGCAAAAGATGGTAGTTAATTTTCTACATTCACTGCTTTCTTTAGTTTTATGGATTTTAAACTATAGTCCTAATAAACCCCAGGAGGTTATATCTGGCAACAAAAGTTCACAGGATCTACTAAATGTGAAAGTAGAGTTAAGAGCAACATGGACAAGCATGACAGTTTGTCACATCCAATAGATCCTGTGATGTTTTGTGGCCAAATAATGTCTATTAGGCCTATAGTAAAACTAAATAATCCGAAAAGATATCACTTTCTTTTATTAAAAAATAAATACATATTTAAGTTAGGACCATGCTGGAATGCCCCTGCCACCTGTCAAAAACAGCTAAAATCGGTAGAACTAAAGAAAGCAGCAAACGTAAAACAATTAACACCCACCTTTTATTGTGTCTAATAACAACCTAAAACATGTCTGTCCGTCTGTCTGTCTTTCCCATAGTAACTGGTTCAGACAGATTACTGGTTAGGATACAATAAACACCTGCTGTTCAGACACGCACACACCTGGCCCAGCCTGAGAAACCACGGTTTCACGCGCACACACACATGCACGCATTGCATGCACAGTCGCACGCACACACACATGCACACAAATGCACTCAACACACAGTAGTAAATCCCAAATGCCAAGTAACCACAGTAATAATGATCGTTATCAATAGTGACCTCAGTCGACCAGCACCCACACCCCTATACCCCAGAAAACACACAGGCTACACTACAAACTATACATAATCACGATCGCTATACTCACACGGTGCTGTCATACCACAAACTAGCTCTGGTCCATAGCTCCACAGCTTCCATGATTATGCCTTGCAGTGGTGCTCTGTGGAAGACTACGTAATCTCTAGCATGGAACTCCGACCAACCTTTCTTCTGGAGTGGAAATATAAAGAACGTTTTACCTATTCACCAAAACGAACACGGCTTGTGTGATTAGAAAGCCTACTTTCCTTAGGGTTAGGGTTAGAGTGGTTCCAACTCTGAGCCCCCCACCACGCAAATAAAATTTACTTTTTGGCCACAACGCAATTGTTTTTCCACTCGAAAAACAAACAAACAGGATTTGCGCCCTCTACCGATATTGCCAGGGGAAAACCTTCATAGATTTTTTTTTTCCTCCAGCAAAAAAGTAAATTTTAACTGTGTGGTGGGGGCTCAGAGTGTTTACACTATAGGTAAAGTATCACACAAGCCGTGTTTTTTTTGGTGAGTAGGTAAAACTTCCACTCCAGAAGAGAGGTCCACCCAAAAGATTACATTGCCAGACACAGACTCATAGAAGCAGCGGAGCTATGGACCAGAGCTAACCACAAACTATGCAATCGGGCATTGACTTGTGTACAGATGGAAGACGTGATATGTGGATATACGAGAGAGAGAGAGAGAGAGAGAGAGAGAGAGAGAGAGAGAGAGAGAGAGAGAGAGAGAGAGAGAGAGAGAGAGAGAGCGCACGGCACGCACACACCCCCTGATCATAAGCGATCATAAAGTGTTTTTGGCGTTCCCCTTGGTTGTGTAATTACAATGTGGTGTTGACAACCTTTCACATTGTAAAACGTGATGTATACACACTCTGAAAACAATTAACTTCAGTTTCTTCAGCTAAATTGCCCGCAAGTTTCTTACATCAATCAATCACACACACGCACACATACATACACACACGTGCAACGTGCATGCACACGTGCGTGCTGAACAATCCCAGGATCAATGAAGAAGAGCACCACCCGTAAATCACGTGATCACAACTTTCTCCAGCTGGTTTTAGGGTCATGCTCAAAAGATTTATACAAATCCATTTTCTCTTGTGGTTTGGGGCGAGAACACAGACCACGTTCAACTACCCAATAGTATGGAACAGATTATCGCCAGGGCACAGTTTGTTTTTTTCCCCCTCCAATGACTCTACAAGTCTCTACTGCCTCAGTAGAATACGCCCTGGAGGACTGGCAGGGGCAGCTACAGAGCTTAGCAGTCCCGCCCCTTTCATGATGTTGCCCCTTGGTCCAGAAATGAATTCCACATTATTTTTTCCTCATTATACTTTTTTTCCCCGAAAATGATCTATATAAAGATGATTACACCGCGGACAAAGCCAACTCGGGTCGCGACAAATCATGACAACACACGCAATATTTTGAGACAGTCAAATCATATCGTGTTGTGTCTGACGTTTTTTTTCTTCTTGCTAATTAGATTTGACGGCTGAAATTAAGGTAATGGATTTGTGACAAATCTGCCAGTCATACTTATGGTTAACAGTGGCAGTCAGTGAGTTAACAGGTTTAACTATGCCGTGGTATTTTCCCATGCAGGCCTGGTTTTGTCAGTGTCTCAACGCGGCGCGGTGGTGGCATGATGACATCATGGCTGTTGTGCTGTGAGGCTGGCCAGCGCCCCGCCGCTCCTCACACACACACACACACACACACACACACACACACACACACACACACACACACACACACACACACACACACACACACAGAACGGAGACTTTGCGTTAGCGATGACCTCACCTCTGTAGCGGTGATGTCACGCTAGGCGGTCTGCTAAGCACATCAGGCGTCTGGGCAACTAGTATACCGGACTGCAGGTACCAGGGCTGCCAAACCTGCTCTGTGTAGCTGGACTCTGCCAGGCCTCGTGCGCTCTACGCTCTACCAGGCACACACACAAACACACACACACACACACACACACACACACACCCACACACACACACACACACACACACACACACACACACACACACACACACACACACACACACACACACACACACGCGCGCGCACAAACACACACAGCCAGCTGCCAGCTTGCACTCGACTCTGCCATATTCACACACACACAAACCAGAGGCGTTTCTAAGCAATTTGGAGCCCCAGGCAAGATATTCCCTACCAATTTGACAAGGGGGGCTCCAGGGAAAATCTCCAGTGACGTCATACCTATGACAGGCACAGTAAAATGGCGCCCCCCAAGGGATAAAATTATGAACTATTTTTAAACTGAAGAACATATTATGTGTGTTTTAAATGTTCAATTCTAGTTAGAGGAATAGTTAGAGCCTGGGATACTTTTAAAGCATGCCTGGTGGTCGCCCGGCACCCCCCCCCCCCCCCCCCCTCATGGCGCCCCAGGAAACAGCCTAGTCTGCCTAATGGCAAAAACGCCCCTGACACACACATACACACACACACACACACACGCAAATACAGTGTGTTCTCGGCAGCCTGTCCTGACCCAACTGTTGTGCACATGCTGTTTACTCGGCCCTCACCCAGGTCCGATCCATCCTGATCACCTGCGTACTAGCCTGGTCTAGCCCTCAATGATTTTGGCCTTGGGGGGCGGGGGTGTCGTGGGATCCCACGGCGGAAGTGCTGCGCTCTGATTTGATCTCACTAACGTGTCGTCATCTCCGGTCCCTCCCACGCCCGTCCACTGCTGTTCTACGTCACATCATTTAGAGCGACGCCCACCCCGGAAAGTTGACACTCCCCTCAAGGCCACTTTCCAACGCGCGTTAGTCCAGGCTTTCAGTTTTCGCGCAAGGCGGACGAAAATGAAAGCCTGGGTGTCGAGGTTACCTGCGTACTGACTGGACCCCGCCTTTGGCCCACTCACAGCTGGCCAATCGGTGCTCTGCCCGGGGCCTCAGCAGCACCAGTTGGGCCAATCACTGCTCAGCCAGTGAGCAGGTCATGTCACCGCCCTCCCAATGTGAAAAGATAGTCCAGTCCTTACTTAAAGCCTTCGTTGGATTGGTTCCTGCAGCCGTGTCGTCTAAAGCAACGCTAGTGAATTATGGTCCTCCGTGTCTATGGAAGACACAGAGCCAAGCCTGGAGCTCCTAGTAAACCTCTGCCAAAACAACACCCTGTGTGTGTGTGTGTGTGTGTGTGTGTGTGTGTGTGTGTGTGTGTGTGTGTGTGTGTGTGTGTGTGTGTGCGTGCGTGCGTGCGTGTGTGCATTCTAGCCAAGCAGCGTCACAGGGTGCTGATTGATAATGCCACGTTGGATCACTGTAAAAGCTCTGCTACACCAGCCGGTCTAAACGGGTGGTGGTTTGAGAACCACTGGTTTGTTTATTAAAGGGGAATTCCACCCATTTTCAACATTTTACCATGTCATTGATATGCCAGAGATGTTGTGTGGAGATGCTAATAAAGGTATCCCTATTCTGTGTGTCCTAGAAATGGAGGTATGAAAAAAAAATGTTAACATGGTTTTCTGAGAGTGTACAAAAATGGGTGGAATTCCCCTTTAAACTTTAAGCTGTCAATCACTAACATCTACAGTCACCTGGAAGAGCTAAACAGGAACGTTGGTCACTCACTGGCAGAGATCTGCTCTGCTGGGGTATGTTGTGTTGTCATTATTGTTATTAGGGCCCGAGCACTGCAAAGCAAGTGCGAAGCCCTATTGATTCCGCAATGTTTATTCTTCTTTCTTCTTTAACCGAAGTAAATCGCGTTTTTCGGCCGCATAACGTACACGAAAAGTTGCGAAAGTTGGCACGCACGTTCCTAGTGGCGTAAATTTACGTATGGTAAAATTTTTAAAAGTGGGCGTGGCCTAATTGTGCAACAGCGTCCCCTAGAAAACTTCGTGCCTCAAGCCCCACCAAACGGTTTGACGTACATCCACGAAAATCGGCACGCACCTGTATCATGTCGCAACTTAAAAAAAAGTCTCTTGGTGCCGCGTCCGAAACCGAACAGGAAGTCGGTTATTTCAAAATAAAGGCTGCGTTTTGGTGCAATTTAGCCCATTTCCACATGTCGCATTTTGGCGAACTCGTCGGAGCAGGGGGGTCCGTTCGGAAAAAAAAATCGCTCGGCAAGCAGAAAAGACGTTGACGATGAAAAGTTATTAAAATCGTGAGTTTTCGTAAAAAGGCGTGACCGTGGTGGAGCGCAAAACTTCGCCCCAAACAGGAAGTGGTACTTGCACCTGATTGGTCGATACTATTTTCTGCCATAACTCCTCAATGCTATGTCATAGAGACATATGGCTGGCATCATGGGACCCGGTAATGAGTCCCTGACGCGTCCCTGACGTTGATTGGTGTAACTTAGCCCCACCCCCTCCTCTGATTGGTCGATACTATTTCCTGCCATAACTCCTCAATGCTATGTCATAGAGACATATGGCTGGCATCATGGGACCCGGTAATGAGTCCCTGACGCGTCCCTGACGTTGATTGGTGTAACTTAGCCCCACCCCCTCCTCTGATTGGTCGATACTATTTCCTGCCATAACTCCTCAATGCTATGTCATAGAGACATATGGCTGGCATCATGGGACTCGGTAATGAGTCCCTGACGTTCTGATTGGTATCGACCAATCAGAAGAGGGGCCCCGCCCCCTGTACTTGCACCTGATTGGTCGATACTATTTTCTGCCATAACTCCTCAATGCTAAGTCATAGAGACATATGGGTGGTAGCAATGGACTGGGTAATGAGTCCCTGACGCGTCCCTGACGTTGATTGGTGTAACTTAGCCCCGCCCCCTCTTCTGATTGGTCGATACTATTTCCTGCCATAACTCCTCAATGCGATGTCATAGAGACATAATGGTGGTATCATTGGACTATGTTTTGGCTCCTTGTGACTTAGCCGCGTCCCCTTTTCTAATTGGCCGATATTTGCCCGGAACTTGCACGATCGAGGGCCCGTAAATCGCTGCTTGCAGCTTTAATTATTATTATGTCAACCAGAGCACTTGCTAATCCAGTAAGCCACTGCCTGCCTGCTGCCAAAATACACATACTAGTTGAAAAAAATAATAAAATAAAAAATAAAATGTTGTTTTACTCCCTCCTATTCATCTCCCTCTACATGTTAAGTCTCTTAATCCCTGTTGAATTGCCACAGCCGTCTGTGAGCAGGGAATTCTACAAGCTCTGCTGTTTTCACAATTATTTATTTTCCAAAACGTTTTGTGGTAATCTGGCGAGTCTGTCTGTCTGTCTGTCTGTCTGTCTGTCTGTCTGTCTGTCTGTCTGTCTGTCTGTCTGTCTGTCTGTCTGTCTACCTGAGAGACAGCGACGGCCTTCGTGATGGTTTAAAATACAGTCGCAACTGTTAACCAAAATGGTCGTGATGGCTGTCGCAGTCGCAAATGTATTCCGCCCCTCCATGGAGTCTGTCTCCATCCATCCTAACAGATACTGTACACATGAACGTAAGGGAACTTTATAAAGAAGACAAGCAGAACGACTGAATGGAAAATAAACTGATGACTCAGCCACCAGTCTCCATTCTGGAAGCGTTTACTTGTGGGACAACACAACAATGGGAGTTTGGGGAGCAGCAGCAGCAGCGCCTGAATCATACATTTGTCTTTTCTTTGATTTACACTTAGGCTAGATAACGTGGAACAGCGAGAAACCTTAAAAGCTCTTCAGGAGGGAAACTCATGGTCAGGGAGGCGTCAAAAACCCCCGTACTACAAAAACACTCCCACAGCTGTGATTCTATCAGAGAGACACAGAGCCTGGTGTCTGAGCTACAACACTCAGTCCTTTGAATCCCATCTGAAAAGCCCCTGTTTGCAGGTGCCGCCTTTTACTGATATTACTTACTTTTTAAACATTTTCTGCACCATGGAATTAGCCTCTCTTTTGTCTGTCTTAAGCCCAAACACATCATCGCAACTCCTCACAAATATTAATCCTAAAGGCAGTCAAAAGGTGTTGCATTGGTGTGACATGGGACTGTATTTCCAAGTATAAACACATATAGATGATGAATTCAAGTGTAGGCTAGTGGTTAAGCTTCAGTGCCCGGGGGAAAGGCACCAGCGGCTATTTGAGCAGTGTGCAAACAGTGCACTTGCATCTGGACTGACTCCCAGCCAGCTGTATGCTATACATTCTCACTGGCACAGAACCACTTCAGCACGCTGGATAGAGGCCTCTGCTCTACAGCAGCAAAACATACAGCCATACTGTGCTGTAAATCACAACTGTCAGGCAAAGAATCGTGGGTAGTCAGATTTCTGACCTTGTCCCACCTCACCACTTGAGAATGAGAATCGTAGCATCCTTTTTTTACTGTTGTATCATCACAATGCATTTCCAAAATGTGATCTACAATAAAGAGGGCATGGTCCGGGTGTTTCAGCAGGCCTTTAAAGGTAGGGGAAGTGATTTGAAATTCATGGTGTAGTACCAGCCTGGTGCACTAGGGGCCCCAACAGTAGCTACACTATGTGAACCTGCTGCTCGCTCCTGATTGGAGGAGAATTGGTGGTGACCTGGGGAACTTTTATTAGCTCCTCTGCTAACGTGGGGGAGGGGGAAACTCCATATGTGGTTTCCACACCTTATAATAGAGCATTTTAACAGAAAAAAAATATTTTTTGGGTGATATCTGACAAAAGTGAAATCACTTCCCCTACCTTTAAAACAGCTTAGGAAAACAACACGTACCGGATTCGTTGAGCTTCGCCGCGTCTACGTGGACAAGGATGCCTTGGATGGCGGGGCCTTCGGGTCCCACAGCTGCTGAGGAGGAGTGGCCCTCGGGGATCGTAGAGGTGGTCCGGTGGTCCCCGGGTGCCATAGAGGTGGTCCGGTGGTCCCCGGGTGCCATAGAGGTGGTCCGGTGGTCCCCGGGTGCTGCGGAGGCGGCCTGGGTGGCCGTGGACGGCGGAGCGGTGAAGTACTCTCCCTCGATGCCTCTGCTGTCCGTGGGCAGAGCCTCGTCGACGGTGGACTGTTGTACCACGGGAGTGGCTGACTCGTCGATGACGCTGATGGTGGCGCCCGATGACGACACGTCCTCTTCCTCCCCGGAGGTCTCGCTGTCGATGGGGGCGGGGGCTGTTGCCGTGATGACGGACACGTGAGGTGGTGCGGTTGTACCTGGGGTGCGATAACGGACAATATTACAATGTTTTTTTTTGTTTTTGTTTTTTTGCCAAACACATAATTTTCGCTAAACACATCGCATTAGATACCAGGGTTTCAATTAAAACAGTTTGTAGATCAGCTAGTTTTGCTTGTGTCAACGTTGGATTCCTGAGTGACCAACAGGTACAGAAGAATTTGTGGGAAAAAATAGATCTACTAGATCTCAGTAGAGTGCCAACTTGCATACTGTGCACAAGAAGGCCATGAGCTGCTTGAGAGCAAGTACCCCGGCACCTCAGGGAGATAATACCAATGAAAAACATGGGGGAAACCAACACGATATATAGCGATGTAACATGCAACAGCTTATGTAGTCCTAGAGCAGTACCTGTCACAGGTGCGGCGGGCGCCTGTGTGCTCGCGTCCTCCTTGTACACGAGTGCCGGCGTGTGGTGGACGTCCTGGGCCTCTGGTGCAGGAGATGTCACTCCGCTGGTCGCATCGGCGGCGGCAGCCGTGCTGCCCATCACCTCCGAAGCGGGGGTGCTGCCGATCTTCTCCAAGGCGGGGGTGCTGCCCATCGCCTCTGAGGCGGGGGTGCTGCCGATCATCTCCGAGGCGGGCGTGCTGCTCGTCATCTCTGTGGCAGGGGTGCTGCCCATCATCTCTGAGGCAGGGGTGCTGCCCATCATCTCTGAGGCAGGGGTGCTGCCCATCATCTCTGAGGCAGGGGTGCTGCCCATCATCTCTGAGGCAGGGGTGCTGCCCATCATCTCTGAGGCAGGGGTGCTGCCCATCATCTGTGAGGCAGGGGTGCTGCCCATCATCTCTGAGGCGGGGGTGCTGCCCATCATCTCTGAGGCGGGGGTGCTGCCCATCATCTCTGAGGCAGGGGTGCTGCCCATCACCTCTGAGGCGCGGGTGCTGCCCATATCCTCCAAAGCGGGGGTGCTGCCTATCTCCTCCGAGGCGGGGGTGCTGCCCATCGCCTCCGAAGCGAGAGTGCTGCCCATCATCTCTGAGGTGGGGGTGCTGCCGATCTTCTCTAAGGCAGCGGTGCTGCCCATCATTTCTGAGGTGGGGGTGCTGCCGATATTCTCCGAGGCAGGGGTGCTGCCCAACATCTCTGAGGCGGGGGTGCTGCCCAACATCTCTGAGGCAGGGGTGCTGCCCATCTCCTCCGAGGCAGGGGTGCTGCCCATCACCTCCGAGGCAGGGGTGCTGCCCATCACCTCCGAGGCAGGGGTGCTGCCCATCACCTCCGAGGCGGGGGTGCTGCCGATCTTCTCCGAGGTAGGGGTGCTGCCCATATCCTCCAAAGCGGGGGTGCTGACCATCTCCTCCGAGGCAGGGGTGCTGCCCATCGCCTCCGAAGCAGGGGTGCTGCCCATAATCTCCGAGGCGGGGGTGCTGCCGATCTTCTCTGAGGTGGGGGTGCTGCCGATCTTCCCTATAGCAGCGGTGCTGCCCATCATTTCTGAGGTGGGGGTGCTGCCGATATTCTCCGAGGCAGGGGTGCTGCCCAACATCTCTGAGGCGGGGGTGCTGCCCAACATCTCTGAGGCAGGGGTGCTGCCCATCTCCTCCGAGGCAGGGGTGCTGCCCATCACCTCCGAGGCAGGGGTGCTGCCCATCACCTCCGAGGCAGGGGTGCTGCCCATCACCTCCGAGGCGGGGGTGCTGCCAATCTTCTCCGAGGTAGGGGTGCTGCCCATCGCCTCCGAAGCGAGGGTGCTGCCCATATCCTCCAAAGCGGGGGTGCTGACCATCTCCTCCGAGGCAGGGGTGCTGCCCATCGCCTCCGAAGCAGGGGTGCTGCCCATAATCTCCGAGGCGGGGGTGCTGCCGATCTTCTCCGAGGTAGGGGTGCTGCCCATCATCTCCGAGGCGGGGGTGCTGCCCATCACCTCCGAAGCGAGGGTGCTGCCCATCATCTCTGAAGCGGGGGTGCTGATCCTCTCCGAGGCGGGGGTGCTGCCAATATCCTCCAAAGCGGGGGTACTGCCCATCTCCTCCGAGGCAGGGGTGCTGCCCATCTCCTCCGAGGCAGGGGTGCTGTCCATCACCTCCGAAGCAGGGGTGCTGCCCATAATCTCCGAGGCGGGGGTGCTGCCCAACATCTCTGAGGAGGGGGTGCTGCCCAACATCTCCGAGGCGGGGGTGCTGCCGATAATCTCCGAGGCAGGGGTGCTGCCCATCTCCTCCGAGGCAGGGGTGCTGCCCATCACCTCCGAGGCGGGGGTGCTGCCCATCATCTCCGAGGCGGGGGTGCTGCCCATCATCTCGGAGGCAGGGGTGCTGCCCATCTTCTCCAAGGCGGGGGTGCTGCCCATCTTCTCCAAGGCGGGGGTGCTGCCCATCTTCTCCAAGGCGGGGGTGCTACCCATTGTCTCGGAGGCGGGGGTGCTGTCGATTATCCGCGGGGGCGGGGTTGCGTGTACCATATCAGGGTCGAATGTGTCCAGAGGCTCATCCACGTAAATGTAGTCGTCCGGCGTTGTGGAGTGAACGTCAGGAAGTGGCGTCGGGTACGACTCCTCCTTCACCTCCTCAGAGGATGGCTCAGCGGTGGATGCCGTCGGGGAATCTTCCTCCTCCACGTAGGGCTGTGCGACCAACACAGCACATGTTAGTTCATGATTAAAAAAGCCATTCTGTACAGCAATCACGTGTTATTTAAAAAATAACAAGTGTACATGTGTGTTGTACATGCCAGGGGCCTGCGGTATGTACGGTACCTCTGTGGTGTTGCCGGCCTCCACGATGGTCTCCTCCGTCTTGCCCACAGCGAACATGGGATCGGTCCCAGGGGAGGCGTCCATGATGGTGATGGCAATGTGAGGCGGCACAGTCTGCACCTCGATCACCGAGTCCAGGTCCTCAGAGTCTGACAGGGTCAAGTCATAGCAGTTATAGTTATAGACAGGAAAGCTAGCATTGAAAAGAAACATTTTGTTGTGTGTTCTCACTGTGAACAAGCTCACGGCGTCCTTGTAGATTAGGTGAGATTTCACCTGGCTAGCCCATATTACATAAATAAGAAATACTGAAACTAACACCACAACCTATTTAAAAAAAGGGGTGGGGGATCAATAAATCAGCAGCCAACTTTTAAGTATATGAGTATATTCACTGATTCACTTAATTCAAATATCATTTTTTTTTACTATTATTTCATTGTTTAATATAATCCCCCTACTATAGAGGGCTGACCATAAAAGGAATGTTGGACCCTGTTCCCAGTGAGCCAATCAGGATCGAGAGAGGGCCGGGACTTGGTACCTGTTGCACTTCCCCTCACTGTGGAGCATGTGCTTGTGCACATCTTGTTACCGGGCTGGCTTTTTTTTTTTTACTCACCCAAATCACTGCTTGATGCTTGATCACAAAATACGTATACAGGTATATACCAAAGAAATAATAATTCTAAAGTATATTAACCTTGTTCTGCAGTAGTTCCGGTCAGGAGGACCGCTGCAGTGTCCGGCTGGGCAGCAGGGGGCGTGGTGCCAGCAGCAGCGCCAGCAGCAGCAGCAGTAGCAGTGGTGGCAGCCGGTGCAGGGAACGTGTCGCCGCGCTCCACCGCCTGCACCTCCGTGTCGTTCTTGCCGACGAAGTCGCTGATGTCGAAGTCGGCCTGCGCCGTAGTGGAGGAGGAGGAGGAGGAGGAGAAGGCGGTGGTGTGGGCGTGGGGCGGGTGGCGTCGGGTGGAGGGCGTGGTGTACGCGGCGGCGCTCACCTCCTCTAGCTCCTCCTCCTGGCCGGCGGCGGGCGTGGGGCGGGGCGGAGCCATGCTGGTGGAGAACATGGACGTCACGTCTAGGAGGGACTCCTGCTCGTCAGCGGAGGAGGTGGACGCCTGGGCGGCTGGGGAGGTGGAGGAGGAGGAGATGGTGGGGTCCAGAGGAGGCACGGAGGTCGTGGAGGTGGTGGTGGTGGTGGACAGGGTGGTGGGCAGAGGAGCAGATGTAGTGAGGAGGGACACCTCCACGATAGATGTCTGGTTGACCACGTCCAACCGTCCTGTTGACAAACACATATACAGCTGTCAGCTCAGACTTTCAGGAATGTATGTCTACCACACCAGCCAAATGCCTTAAAGGGGATTTCCACCCATTTTTAACATTTTACTGTGTCATTAATTGTGTGGACATGATAAAAAAGTTCCCCCCATTCTGTATTTCCTAAAAATGGAGGTCTGAAAAAAAATCATTAACATGGTGAAATACTGTACATCTTGATGATATATCAATATACATATTGATATATCACCAAGATGTATTTCACCAATGATTTTTCTTTCAGAGCCCTTTTTTCTGAATGTACAAATGGAACCAAATGGACCCTAGCGGCGGGTCCATTTGGTTCACATTTGTACACTCTCAGGAAAAAAATGAAAATGGGTGGAATTCCCCTTTAGATTTAGTACTTAGTAAAATGAAAATGGGTGGAATTCCCCTTTAGATTTAGTACTTAGTACTTCATCATACAAGCGTGTCCAACAAAAACAGTGAAGATAAGACAATCTACAAGCATACAATTGGTCGCCACGGACACGTGCACACACACGTGCACGTTGGAGGAGCAGGGAAAGAAAAGCAAGGTGGTGCAGGGTAAAACAGTGATGTCGACATGACTGATTGTCCAAGCCTTCTATTTTTGGGGAGGTAATTTAATCGTGGTCTATTTTCAAACCTTCCCTTTCCTGGCTGTGTCCTACTGGTATGTAAAAGGGTGACGCAGCCAGCAGTCGCACAGCCAACGTACTGGTGTCACTGGCTTGATGCCACAATTAAAAGCAACCTTCACAGTGACTCTTTTAACCACTTCTAATTGTGTTCAGTGGCCAATCTGTATGGTAGAACATTGGGGTGATTGTATTTGGTCTGCCTGCTCGATTGAGACATTCAGGATCCTGTGTCTACAGTAGGTCATGACACAACCTTTGGCACCATCCTGTTTCTGGTTTGACACAGGTTTTGACCTAAAGGTCAAAATTCATCCCTTGAGCAAGAACTTGAGGTAAAAAAAAAAAAGAATGTCCGTGGAGTTCACACATTCCGGGCAGAACACAAAAGTTACAGAGTGTGAATATTAAAATGCTTTGTTTTTTCCCCCCGCCACACCAAATCTCTTCAGCTCACACTGCCTTGGCACATGTTACTTTTTGGGCATAATTCCTATATCAAACCTTTTTTTCAACCAAGGCTCATGTTTTAGGTTGTTGTTAGAGAAAGTAAAAGATCGGTGTCAATACATTCCTTGCTTTCTTTAGTTTTTATCAATTTTACGTATGTGAGGGGGCATTCGAGCATGGCTTTAAATACACATTTGTTTACACATTTTCAAAGCAATTTCTACTACAGTCCTAATAAACCCCAGGAAATTATAACTGGCCACGGAAGTTCACAGGATCTACTGAACGTGAAGGAGGCAGCACACCGCAATGCACTTTACACACTCCATATTGTCTGACCCAGAGGCTCAATATGAGATTTTCTCACGTTCAGTAGATCATTTGTGGCCAGTTATGATTTCCTGGGGTTCATAAGGACTGTAGTAGATAATTAAAATATGCATGACTGAGTGTGTCCAACATATCACAAATGGAGCTAAATGCACCATTTGGACCACTGGGTGCATTTTCTTCACATTCTTAATATTTTACTTCCTAATCCTGACTGTAAATAAGTCATTCAAGTATGTGGGTGGAAGACTCTTTTTCCCCCTCTTCTTTACTTTTTTCAACATGCCATTTAAATTAGATTACAAAGAGGATAAATTAAAGCGATTAAAATGATTAACATCAGCTCATCAGAAATATATCAAATGACTGGATGAGTCTGAGATGAAATAGGAGGTGCTGGCTTACAACTATAATGGAACAAAAATGTGAGAATAAACAGAAACAAAACAAAATAGAACAAACAATGCACATTGCCAAATTTAACACTTTGATTTATGATTTTAAAATATCTCTCCCCCTCCCGGGGGGCAAGAAGTTCACGTGAAAAAGTAATTAGCTGCACATCGATCAATCATACAGCATGTCAAGAGTCAGGGAGAAAACCACAGTTATTGTGACAGCTGAGTTCCAGTGCCACAGTAAACACTGTCCCCACACATTGGGACACGCCATGCTTGCATCGCAAACATTTGGGTTTGTAATAGCGTTATTTCTATGTGTTTTGTTGATTTCTATGTTTTTTTTTGTTTGGCAGCACTGTTTATTGTTTTATTGTTGCTTTATTTGAATGTGAAGATCTTGTCATACCAGCAAGAAGCGCCAAATATGCCCAAATATGAAGCACAGAGTGACTGTCTTACATAGTAAATCTCGCTTAGCCCGTTTGGAATCAATCCCCTGGCCGGGTCATAACAAAAACAGCAAGCAACAACAAAAATTGGCAGTCAACTCCTGTGTGTGGCACCCCTCTGTGCGATGCAAGTCCAGGACTGTCTGCGAATACTTGGAATAATATTTGGAATTGATCAAAGCCACCACTTCCCTCTACAGTATTATGTTGTGAGCTTATGGATCATCTACTTGTGGTTAGGGTGAAGACGGACATCTGGTATGGCCTTAGTGTTCCAGCCGCCTGCCATGTATCTAGGCTCCGGCCTGACAGCACGGTTGAGTGTTTGAGTCCCTTTTATGGTGACATTTCCTGCAGGCCTCTCTGACTCTCTCCTGTCCATCTTCACTGTAACTACAGTATCAATCAAGGCACAAAAAACCCAAAACAAGCTTTAAACAAAGGAAGGAATGCTGGTGTTTAAGTGGTGAAACGCTAAGTATACAAGTTATTCTCTGTCCGTCCTCGTGGAAATAACTATCTCTCTGGTATACTATATTATAACATTCCTTGTGACCTAAGCTACTGTATCTGGGGGGATTCACATTTTTTACATATCGTAAATATGACAAAAGGTGCCATAAAGCAACAATTTAATTCCAAAGAGTTTTTTAGAAGCACTGATCTTAAACTGTGTTGCATGTCTTGCAGCAACATGGTGGATGCAGCATGAAGCCATTATGAGGAGATTAGTGACCAGCGGACTCTCTCTCTGGAGCTTCTCCCCGTGGAACTGGGTTTCCCAGAAACGTCTGAAACGTAACAATGTTTGGCAAATTACTGCGGCCTGCTCTTCAAACTGCCGCCCTCCAGCCAATATTACCACGCGGCAAAAAACAAAAATAAAAGGAAAGTTCCTATGAAACGAAACACTTCTCTCGTCTCCCTTTGTGCTGGACCTCATGGGGTTAATAAAGCACTATATCCCAAATGTCGTTTCCGCCGGGGGCACGCACCTTCGGATCTAAAATCAAATAAACACGCCCCTCATATATTGAGGATGAATCCATTATGGAGTTTGAAGTTGCACTGGGTTTTTGTACAGGGAGATTTTTGTTAAAATTAATATCAAATCTCTAAATGCTGAATCGACCAAACTTAAAAACTACCTGGCTGTTCACAAAAGCCTGAGTAGACAAAACGCTGCCTTTTTTGTGTGAAATATCCCTTTAAGAAACAGTGATGATGATGGAGATTAGGTCATTTTCAAACAAAGTCAACTTTTTTCCGCCTGCTTTCTTTAAACAAGAAGAGCACTTTGAGTTGTGTTCCTTTGGAGGGCTCAACAACAGTATCCTAAACCCGCTCGGAAAACATTCACAGGGCCATTAAGAGGAAATCACAATTACAACAGCATGTAAACGTCTTAAAGTCCACTGTTGTGGTTTCTGTACACTAACTCTGAAAGCTGTTCTGTGTCCGTCCTCCCACGCTGTGCCCGTGTCCGTCTGTCTGTCTGAATGTTTACTGGTGTTTCCCCTGCGGCCTGCCCTGTGGTCCAGCCGTTGTTCCTTAGGCTTTTATTTGGTCAGCTGGCTGTCATGACCCTGGACTGTAGCACCACGCACGGTCAGTAGCAATAACCAGCGGTGGTTTTCAACCCTTTTGTCATACCGAGGACCATTATTTATTCAGCGTTTGAAACACAGACGACCGTTTGACATAAGATTTGTTGCCCTCTCAGAACCCAGGACCTTGATTTTGTATGGGGGACAGACTTCTGTCCAACACAGCACAAAGGCAGACGGTTAGGTTGAGGCACCAACCACCGTGGGAAGGTTATATAGGTTTGTGGTCCGATGCTTAGGTTTAGGTGCGTTGGACCAGTGATATGTCGGACAAAACACATGCACCCGATTTTGCTGTCGCTGCACAAGATTTAGTACACGGTTCCATTCTGTAATTGATGTGGGTACCACAGGAGACAAAACAGGCAAACAACAATGTGTCAACATTATCTAATAGTGACTTGTTTAGAGTGTAAAATGAATACATTTCCATCCCATTTGTCCATTTGGTGTCATTTCACACTCTCAACATTCCCGGATCTAAATAGGTCTGTTTCCATCAAGTAGCTGGGGAGTGGGGACCACCTGTAACCCCGGCTCTGGGAAGATGCCCAAATTTGCCAATTGATCACACCTGATCATTATATGGAGTTGGCCTGTTCTGACGTCACAGTGAGACATCTGGGCATGCCTGATACAGAACTCTATATCGTTCCAAGTAGGCCATTGTCCAACAGACACTGTTCTGGTAAACTACTGTAAAATTTATAACCCCAAGAGTAACTTCCATTGGGATGACAATGCAGTGCTGAGACAGTGACATGACTAGGCAGCAGGCCTGGAATTCTCATTGTTTTATAAGGCATGGCACTTGGCAGGAATTCGGGCCATGAAATAAAATTATGATTTTGTTAAATTTGTGTTGACCACAGACATTGTCCAATACATAACAGGCAACTGTTACAAAGAATAACAGACGGAAAACGGTGCCAACATGTGATGAACATTATAGTGAAGAGTCTGAGGACCAATGACATGCTTTAGATGTCGAAAATGGGCCAATTGTTCTCCTCTAACGAGCGAAAAATGTCCAATCCTACAGTACCTGCGGAGCGACAAGCCTCTCTAGGACAGTCTCTCTGGGTGGCATGGCCAGCTGCATTCTAGCAATGTGACATCACTCAAATTCACTAACTTTCCTGGAAGTGTCATCGATTGGGGAAACTTTCTTCTTTTCGCAGCTGACATCTCGCAATTTTCCGCCTTCTGTCTCTCTCTCTCTCTCTCTCTCTCTCTCTCTCTCTCTCTCACTCTGTCTCTCACTCTCTCTCTCTCACTCTGTCTCTCTCAGTCTCTCTCAGTCTCTCTCAGTCTCTCTCTGTCTCTCCCTGTCTCTCTGTCTCTGTCTCTGTCTCTGTCTCTCTCTCTCTCTCTCTCTCTCTCTCTCTCTCTCTCTCTCTCTCTCTCTCTCTCTCTCTCTCTCTCTCTCTCTCTCACTCAGGACTTCTTTTTTTTTTCTTTTTTGCTGATAAAAATAAATAGAAACGGTGACCAAAATTTGCTGTCAAAATCAACACTAGTCCACCACTGGGCAGGGCACGCGGGCACGCACACATACACACGTGCTGCACGCACGCACACACACACACACACACACACACACACACACACACACACGTGCGCACTACATGCAGAATGGAGACAGGTTTGTGTAAGGCAGACTCCAGCTGTTGTGTGTGAAACTATCTGTGATGTAAGGACTGGACTGGAGAAGTGAGGCACTTTTTTCCCTAGCAGCAAACACACACACACACACACACACACACACACACACACACACACACACACACACACACACACACACACACACACACACACACACACACACACACACACACACACACACACACACACACACGCACACACACAGAAAGAGCCGGCCAGTCCAGTCCAGTGGAGCATTATCTCACTCAACCAACGGTAGGTTGTGTGATGCGGTCACCATTTACCCAGCAGGATTTTTTTGTTTTGCCCTTAGGGCAAAACCCAGACACCAGATCACACACCAAAAATGATCCAACCCCTTCCATCTTCCCCCCCAAAACACTGTGTGTAGTCTGACAAACTCATATGTTTACGAGAGAACCCCCACCCACCCCAGCACCACCCCGTTTCTGCCATGTTTATACTTTCTTTCTTGCAGGGCGTCACTCAGGGTGACTGTAACAGGCCGGCGCTTGTCAAACATGTTTGGCTCAGGTCAGGCCTGTAAACAACAACCACCATTTCATCCGTGGGCTAAAGCCCTGAATTACATTGTTATGCTTCAATTCTGACATTATGAACAACATGTAAATATCTCTGCTGTCTGGGAAGAAAACCAACTCCCAAGAAACCAACTCCCCCCAAAAAAAAACTCAGAAAAACAATGAATGACACATCGTTTAATTGGCAGCTGCTGAATGATTTCTGCAGAATTGTTATATGAAATGTAAATACCTGTCAAAACAAAAAGTAGGAAGTGAAAAGGGCGTGGTCATACCAACTACTGAATAGTAATGAAATGAAATGTAGCTCTGACCAGAGCCAGAGAGACCAGATACAGTAGCCAATCAGATTGCCGGTACAAAGATCACTATGGCTCAGATGTCGGCTTCAACCTCTTAGACAATGGGATGAGTCCATATCCCCATCTCCCCATGTTTGTTTACTAGGTAGCCTGGACAGACTGAAAATAATCTTATACTAACCACTAAACACCAGCAATTCTATTCGGGGGAAACATTGACCAATGTTCACAACATGCCATTGTGACCTATTTTTGGTGAAGTGACATGAGGTGATTACTGTAGGCTGTGAAATAACACAGTTTAATTTGTGTCCAAGTATTTTTAAGTATAAAGGGTCAATAAAATATAAAGGATGAATTCAAATATTATCAAAGTATTCTGAGGCACCGAAAGACCTGCGTCACAGACCCACTTTGAGAGGGTGTGTGTACATCTGTACGGTTCCATTCATGTGTTTAATTAAGGAGGTCTTCATTGGGGCTGTGAACGTGGGAAACGGGACGAAAACACCAAAGAGAGGCACTTGAAAAGCTCTTAGGCCAGAGGTAAAGCTGACCTGATGACGGGGGGGGGGGGGGGTGGAGGGGGGGTTGGAGTGGGCAGGGGGTGTTTGTGTGACCTCTGCACCCCGGCGGTAGGCTTATCACCATGAGAGACCTCCGTTAACCACTTAAACCCTCCAAACTTAGACTTAAACTACAGTTTCAGCTTCTGTTTTAGCCCCCCTCCCCCCAACCCCCCTCTCTAGTCATCGATTGATGACTAATGTAGTCGTCAATGATGACTAACTACCTCTGTATGATAATACAGCCATCAATGATTTCAAATCAAGCAAATCTATTAAATAGGTGTTCGTTTTTTCGATCTTTTAAAATTAAAATTGTTATTTTGATGCAGTTACTATATTGTTACATAGTATATATAAGTCTGTCCATAGTTATAAGTCTGTCCATAGTTTATCAAGACCAGCTTTGCGCCTGTGGCGCAAAGCTTGATGGTTGCTTGCGTGCCATCATATTTGGTGGGGCATTCAGGGCATTCCGGCCCTACTGTGATTAAGCCTGCCGGTGGTGTGAACAGAAGTCTTTACTAAGCTCTACCCCGGAGGGCGGATAGAGTTGGCTTGAAATCACCCGCTTTACATCCCAAAGTAACAAAAAGGCAAAAAAACACCTCACCTCAGCCCTTTGGCTCCTGATCCACCCCTCCACCCCCTCCATCCTCCCCTGTCACTTCCGCTGTCATGGCTCAGACTTTCTCTGTCACTCTCACTCCTACTTATCAGAGCAGACAGCCTGGATAATGGACGCTGCTTTACCACCGGACCGCTAAATGCACTCATCCCCCAACGACCTCTCGACCTCCCGGCCTTTTCCATCTTTACAAATGAGAGGTCGCGGGAGATAACCCCTCGCCAAGGCCGAGGTGCATGCGCTTTTCCCTCCGGAACCCTGTATCCTGTATGCTCTCACTTCTGGGGGTTGGAAATTAAAGGCCCGAAATAGTGCCGACATGACCTGTAGGTAAGGTATAGGGCTAAGAACTGTAATCTACCTGTATATAAAATGGATAGTTTAATCAAGTTTCAAGTTTCTTTTTAAATTAATCTATAGCATCCAAGGATGCGTCATGTTGCGGCCTGCTACTTTTGCCTGAATGTCTGAATTAACCTACAATTCTGACCTTTGACCTTACTACAGCATCTCTACTATCAACACCCTCACAAGTCCATTTGGTTCCATTTGGCGGCAGTGGCTCAAGGGTAGAGTCCCTGCATGGTAACCGCAAGGTCGCCGGTTCGAACCCAGGCTCCCCCAGAGTTAGTGTCCATGTGTCCCTGAGCAAGATACTGAACCCCTAATTGCTCCTCCTGATGTGCTGGTTGTGCCTTGCATGGTTTCCTCCGCCATTAGTGTATGAATGTGTGTCACATTGGGTAAAGGTGCTATATAAATGCACCATTTACCATTTTAAAAACTCTGAGGTGATGAAACAGAAAGGCAAAGTGTAAACTCTGTATTGTTATTATGATATTGCTTAGAGGGTGTGGCTGCTGAAGCAACAGTGGATCCTCAGAGGGGATGACATCACTGAACTGTACAATCCTCCACATTAACCTAACCGTCCGCGGCTGCTCCCTCTGACCACAAAATGTCTCCTCAAATCTCTGTGCGATGTGGGACCCAGTGCAAAAATATCAATCAAACATTAAGAGGCATCGCGCTGCCGGCCAGATCAAAGGTTTTCTCACCACCGAAGTGAGACGTTTCCAGGCCTAGTAGCTCAGTGGCAGGATGACTGGAGGATGATGAGCTACTGGGCTGAGACCGTCACACGTCGGTGGTAAGAAACCTTTGATCTTTTTGCAGGGCGACGCAGTGTGCCACGCAGAAACTGTCTAACTTTGTGGGTGTGTGTGTGTTTTGCCCTACAACAACGTACATAATCATAACACTACAGCGCCACGCAAAATAATTTGAAATAGCAGATCTGACACTAGATTCTAGTTCCTGAGACGAGATTCTAGATTCAGACACTACATTCTAGTTTCCGACACTAGATTGGAGTCTAGTTTAGGCAATAAGGTTGTTTGGAACTCCAACAAGGGGACGGAATGTTAACTTTAAAACCTCCGTCTCTCATCGCCAAGGTTCAAGCTAAGTACTGTACTGTTACATCTGGTGTACAGGTACATAAGAGTAAAAGTTATTTTAGTACCAGGCCCCTTGAACCCTGACCTCCCAGTCTCAGGGCAGACACTCTAACCACAAGGAGACTGATCTGCTCACATGTGCACATAACCTTCATGGTGTAATTCACCCACAGCATTTGGGTGAGCAGGGAGCTTACCTCTGAAGCAGTAGGCTCCCAGCTTGGTGCTGGGCAGAGGGAACCCGGTCTGGTTCTTGTAGCGGTACATGGTGCGGACCCCCACCAGCCCACCACCACACTGGGTGCGGGGCACAGCCACGGGGTGGCGGACGCTGCCGTCGGACATCCAGCCGTAGTCGCAGCGGTCCAGACCCTGGCGCCAGGCCGAGTGCAGCTGACCCGGAGACGCCAGCACGCCGTTCCTGGATGGTGGAGGGTTTTACACACAGGTACAAAGACTTCAGTGAATCATCCAGACAGATAAATACTTTATTAATCCCAGAGGGAATTTCAAAAATATTTAAAAACATATATACAAAAGATATAAAGCAAAAATAGTTGTTTTAAATGTGTATACACGTTTGCGATGCTCTTGGTTATTCCATTTAAAAGGATAATAATTGCCCTATACCTGTTTTTGCATTCCTGGTCAGCTTCCTCGAAGGTCATTTTATGCGTCACCGGTGCGTAGAAGACCTCACCTAAAACACAGGAAGAAGAAGCACATGAAGCAGTGGAAAATCACAGCTGTCCTTTCAGTACAAAGACTGAGGTGTACATGTTTGACGCTTTGTTCCTTTATACTTTTGTTTTGCCTTCTACTTTACTTTTTTTCTCTCTCTCCTTGAACCGAAAAGAGTTATAGCACTTTCAGATTTGTTTCCTGGTTGTTCAAATCAGATTTAATCCTTCACTAAGCTTCCTAATCTAATCCAATCTATTGTGTTTTAAGGCTGTATGTGCTCACTGACTCAACCCACTGAGCATGTTCTCATTGAAAACATCGGCAGAGCATGGAGACATACAGTATAGCTGTGGTTCTCCCTGTAACCAGAGCCATAGAGTATGGGATCTACAAGCATTGGGGGCTTGTAGATCATCAATTTTTGATATATATATATTTTTTAAATAAACAGGTATTTTTTTCTCCGAGATTCTTTTTCTTTTTTAAAGAACAGGCATATTTTGGATAAAGTTTGAATTGTGATTAATCATGATTAAATTCATTTTGAAACTGTGTAGTTAATCTGATGAAAATGTTTAATCATTCAACAGCCCTGCTGTATTTATAAAGCAGACAATACTGTTTTGAACCAAAGTGCTGTACAAAAAAGGAGAAAAAAAGATAGAAAAAACTAATAAACTAATAATCCAGAAAATAATTAAAGCTAATATCAGACCAAAAGCCACAGCTGTGTTGCTGCAGGGACTGCGGCCCAGACCTGGCTGTCTCCCATGCAGGAACAATAGCAGTGCATTCATGCTGTGCACCATGCTGAGGTGGGATAGCAATGCTGACTATGTTTCCTGGCCATGCTGGCTGCATGCTGCCCCCTCCGTGGGGGAGAGTCAGGCAGCCTCAGGCTGAGAGCACACGATAGCCGAAAAAGTCCGCAGTCTCGGCCGCCATGTTTGGATTTTTTTGAATGGTTGTGGATGGGAAATAAAAATGGCCGTTGCGGCAAAGTGCCACAAAGACCTGCGTCCTGGGGATGCACGGCCTTGCGGCAGAAAGATCCAACGTCTCTTTCCATCCAGCACCTGTATAGACTTGGGGCTAATTCAGATGGTGAATCTTTTAACTCTTGAAAGTGTAAACATGTTTACGCTCTGAAAGCGTTACATCTGGTTCACCAACTTTCCATCATTTAGCCTGGGGACCATCTGGAATCCTCTCAGGGGCCACCTGTTGAAAACCCCTGCCCTATGTGATTGCGCTACTGTATACATCCTACAAAACATGCAGATCCACAAGCTCAAAATGCACTGCAAAGCACCTTGTTTTGAGCTTGTAGATCTGATATGTTTGATATTCTTGCATCTGAATCCTTAAAAGAAACAATTTCCCTCAGAGACGAGAACATTTTCCTTATAGCAATCTATAAGGATTAGAAGTGACACCGGATTGGCAGATATTAGACAACAAACCACTTCCTGACACAGTTCTTGGAAAGCGCTTTGTGACCAGGACCGTCCAAACATCGAGGCACAAGTCACAGCAAAACATATGAGGATCTACAAGCTCACAACGACTCTCAGAGGGTGGCTGCATGTGGACAGTTCAGAAATGGCATGTTATCTCTGCTCCCATGGTAACATAAATCAAAACCAAAAGGACAAGGTCCTAATTGAAACCAAATAGGGCGTGAAGGCGGGGTGAGCTGAATGATTGGCATGTTTTCACTGGGGTTTGGGTGTAACATTTCAAAAGGGAGTCCACACACAGCAGTTTGGTCTGCGCGTCCCGCTTGATTTATCAACTGCGCAAAGAGTAGAGACACGGCTGTCATTTCCTCCCGGAGGGCGAGCGTGTGGAGGGGGTCGTCGTCTTTTTTTCATTAGATGTCATGAGGTCTCCATGGCACGTGTTATTTATTTGAATTTAAATGTTTTTGCTTTGTTTTTTTGTTCTTTTGCAAAGCAGCGCCCTCTACGGTAGGGTTGGATGATATGATATGGTTACTGGATGCCTTGATGTGAAATTAGCTACTTTTAGAAGGTCTTTCTCTGTCGGACACGATGAGCATCAAGTGATGCACTGTGGCACACACACTTTGTAAAGAGCCGAGCCACGAGCTCAATGAGTCATGCAGTGTGCTGTGTTTCCAGAGAATCAACACCACAAAATGTAAGGAGGACCCATAAGGGGTCCGGCCACTCCCTGGGTACCTTTTAATCATTATTATCATAACCTACTGTGTGTCGCGAGGGAGGGGGAGACAGCTCCATGTCACCCGGGGTCTGGTTGTAGGTCTGGATATTTTCGTGCTACAGGGGAATCATTTACCGTAAAACATTTGATTCCGTGTCCAACGGAAAATATGTGATATAAGTAATACAAATTCAAGTCTTGAATAGTCTTTTTACTATATAAACAGATGAAAGGAAGTGACACGCTGAGGACACACCATCATCACCTCATAATACTGTTAAACTGCTTCTAACTGCTCCTAAACTGTTTCTAACAATCCCTGTCCTACTCAGGAGATGGTGACTCGGCATGTTTCGTCTCAGCCCCCATGCTTCAGTAGAGGGGACATGGATCAGCCCCATAGAGTTTCAGTAGAGGGACAGACATCTGTGTTCTAAGAGCGAGTCTCTTAGTGACGACATTTTGGAGGAGCAGCAGATGGAATGGAGTCTTTGGAGTCGAGAGCCAAAGGATCCTCCTCAGGGATACTTGGGGTCAGGCTCCGAAAAGCACCCCTCCCTCCCTCCCGACAAACCAAGGGAGAAGTGGAGGGGGTGTGTGTGTGTGTGGGGGGGGGGTGTTCTTAGGTTGATAGCGCATGCAGGGACGTGCACACATGTAGACATCAAAGGGGACTTCAGCCCCTGCTGCTCTTTTACCCGTCTGTAAAACAACAATGGTTTTACTATGGTTAAGGGAATGCATGTACCCTCTCATTTCTACGCCATGTAAGGCAACATTCAGTTCTCCTGAACAGCATTTTGCGCCACCACTAGAACCCATTTGTATCGAAACCCGGGTCATGCACACTGCTCAAAACAGTGCTGGGTTGTGTCCTCCGAGAAGAAGTGATTGACAAGTTCTCAACGTGCCGCAGCATGATTTGTTTATCAATATTTTTTCAGAAATTTCTATTGGAGAAAACTAGTGGTGCCACTATGTAGTATATTGTCCAAAAGTCACATATACATGTAGGTCCAGGGTTCTATAGGTTCCGGTTCTAGGCATAAGCAATTAAGCACTGTAAGCGGGTGGCTTAGGGCCACAACCACTAAAAGTGCCAGATTATAGGGAAAATAATATTTATAATGTATCCCCTATCCTATACATGTGGCCCCCACTTCTACTTAATGTAGCCTTCAGGTTAATATCGGAAGTTATTGTTAATTATATATTATTATGCGGTGACATAAAAGGAGCTCATCCCCTCTTTATTTTGATCTCAAAGTGCCATTTTCATCTCATTTTTTATATTATATTATATTTTTGCCTGACAGTGGGTGAGGGGCCACATGAACTAATCTTGCATAGGGCCAGTAAATACCTAGAGCCGGCACTGCATGCATAGGCCGGGAGACGGTGTGTGAATTCTAATCTGCGCCAAGGACTCAAATGCGGATTCAAATGCTTTTAGCCCATCACAAGAAGGATGGGAGTTGAGCTGAGTGTTGGTAGGAAGCGTTTGGGTCCAGGGTGATTAAAACAGACGGATTAAAAGACCGGTTTGGCCCGGAGATGACAGGATCCGGACTTCCCCCCGACAAGCCCTTCATTCCAGAGGCATCCGAAGCTTCATTATCACATATTTGTTGGTGTCTCTTAGCTGAGAGGAAGATGAGGAGGAGGAGGAGGGGCTGATTTAGTGCACAGAGAGTGAGACCGGCAGCCTGTCTGTCTCTCTCGCTCTCCGACGAGTTCCGCGGTCAAAAGCAATTTGCTTCGGCGCTGTCGCGCTTGAGGTCTGTCCCTGCGAATCAGGGAGAGGTTGTGCGGTCGAGTCCTAGTTCAAACCTTGAGCGGGATTTGTACACCTTGAGCGAGATTACGTGTTTCCTTTTTTCCTTTTTGGTTACTAAATTAAAACTTTTAAAGTAGTGCGACCACTTCATTGAGGGGCTATGTGTGGCTGGGTCTGGCTGGGGCTGGCTGTCTGTCTGTCTGAACATGAAACTTGTTCAGAATCTTGTTCATCCAGAGGTTCTGGGGACTTTTACACTTTTACACATTTTATCTCTTCCAATTCCACTTGTTTAGCCCCCAGTCAGTGTGGGTTCTCTCTCCAGATTGGATCAAATTGACATTGTTGACAGGTAACCAGGCAATCAGTGCTTTCAGTGACATTCTCACCGTCCAGCTTGTCCACGTAGCAGTAAACATCGTAGGTCTCCGTGGGTTTCCTGAGGCCGTAGGACCTCACCCCGGGTTTGGTCTGCAGGTTCCCGTAGCATCCACGTCTGGGCTTGGTGATCGGGTATCTGCACAGGAAGAGGAAGTTAGTGAGGAAATCAGCAACGGCCACACTGTCGTATCATGGCTCACAGACATCACCCCACGGACTCCAAAACTAATGATTTGGACCCACAAGGGTCCATTTGGTTTAATTTTTACGCTCTCAAAGAGTTACATCTGGTTAACCAACTTTCCATTTGGTCATTTAGCCTGGGGACCACCTGGAACTCTCTCAAGGACCACTGGTGGTCCCCGGACAACTAGTTGAAAACCACTGATCTAAAGGTCCCCAACCTTTGTAAAGTTACAGATCAGCTGAAAAACAACAACACAAAAACTGCAGAGATAACAATAATTCTCTGTCCCATAGAAGCAACAATGGGCCGACAGCAGAGGCGTCATCATGCAGACTCACTTGACGGATTGGTCTGCCAGCCAGCCAGCGTCACAGTGGTCGAATCCGTCCTCGTACGCTGCCCTCAGCTGGTCAGACGTGGCGATCGTTGCTCCGACGTTACGGCAAGCCTGGATGGCTCCCTGGTAGTCCAGACTGTATCTGCTGCTGCTGGCTCTGTAGTGGAACACCACACCTGGATGGAACACACACACACACACACGCACACACACACACACACACACACACACACACACACACACACACACACACACACACACACACACACACACACACACACACACACACACACACACACACACACGCACGCACACGCACACGCACACACACACACACACACACAATAAGTATGGTACATAGAATACAGAGAGGCAACAGAATACTATTGTAGTAAAATCCAATAACAACAGCATCAGTCATTATACCGTCGAAAATAATAATCTACCTGTATATGTAAAAATCGAAAGACTCCAGGTGATCAATGCATATATCATAGTTTGCTGCATTTTAAATGGATCCATGGTTACAACAATATGTCCTAATAAAACACTATGGCCGTGAGCACATTACAACTTCCAAAAGGCGCAGATGCGGCCGCCATGTTTGCAATTTTATATAATATTTTAACACATACTTGTCTTATTAGCCAGGTGATCCTTTTAACATGCGGTCAAGAACCGACTACCTACGGAACATGAAAACCCGTTTGACCAAGGATATGTCCATGTGGTCATTATGTAGGCCAGTCAGTCACTAGCATCAACTTAACAGAAGGCGCAGTATGGGGAAACACACACACACACACACACACACACACACACACACACACACACACACACACACACACACACACACACACACACACACACACACACGCCCTCGCACACACACGCCCTCGCACACACACGCCCTCGCACACACACACGCCCTTGCACACAAACAGATATTTGTCAAGAAAAAGAAAACTAATATCGATATAAAAACAAAACAAAAAAGATAATCACTGGCAATCTCTCCAACCTATAACTCTTCCTCAACTATGTGACAAGGCACACACCATGCGCTGAGCGCCGTAAATCTCAGGGAAGTTTCTCCGTAAAGTCAGGAGGCTCTGCGACAAAAAAACGAACCGCGATGAGTCAAATAGTCTGCACCTCACCACAAATGAACCAGATGACTAGGGCTGATTTAAGACGATGCCACAGCCCCGAAAATCCCCATATTTGTGGACAGCAAACAGGCGCAGAAGTCACGATTGATGATGCTAATTAACATTGCAGATAGTTTGTAGCGCAGAGGCGTGTGGATTATGTCCCGGCGAAAACCCAAAACTATCCCCCCGCCCTCCACCCATGTTTTCTACATGCCCCGAAAGACATGAATTATTACGTGCACAATTCCCCCTGCGCTCCGGCGAGAGCGCAGGGTGTGTGTAGCACTAGCATGGCATCGTGTGAGATAGAGGAGGCCGATCAGAAACCGCACACCGTGTCTCCTGTGAGCGTGGAGGGGGGTGCCTATATCCAGAGAGAAATATCCGCTCTAAACGCTCACACATTAAGGCATTTTCTAGCAAATCGATCACACGGAAAGCAAGATCTAGGCCAAGATCTAGCCTATTTAACAAATCACATACATGATCACATTTTAATGGCAGAACTTTGCACCCATGGAACATGGTCTTGCACCGATTTTATGATTTACGGGACGCATGTGGGCAAATAGACACAGGTGTTTCTTGGGCATTGCATTAACACGCTAAGCGCCCAGAATTATTACTGTAATGTCCTTTGAATCAGTGCTTCCGTGATCATTTCCAGCCGGACCGAGTTTCAGACGCACATGACGTTGCCGGGCTTTATCTTTAGCCTTCAAGATTAGCCAAAACGAAGAACCAATGCCCTGCCTCTCTGTCAAAAACAGCTAAAATCCCTAAAACCATACAAATTAAAACCAATGAACACTCATCTTTTAATTTATAACAATCTAAAACATGAACCTTGGTTAGAAAAAATGATGGTTGGTGGGTGACCAACCGGGAACCACTCGGCAACCGGCCCGGTACCAGTAACATCCCGGCAACCCGCCCCGGCAACCCCAGCAGCAACCTCCCTCCCCTCCCCTCCGACCGCCCAGCCGAACCGTCAACCACCTCACATGTGTTAAACTGTTGACATCTCATTTGGCAGAGGGACAGGGGTTGCATGAGGTCACCCTCCCAAACCAACCCAGAACATGTTTCATGGGTTACACAGCTGTCTGTCTACCACTCTGTCACATTAAAACACCATGCTCTCTTTCTATCTTTCTTTCGTTCCTTGAAATCAACTTGCAACGGAAGTGTCTTATGACTAAATGAGTCGCGATCGATACTAAATGAGTGCTGACCGATGGTAACGGTCGCAACCTTTTTACACCTGCCACGAAGAAGGTGGAAGGAGGCAGGAACTCTCCCCTCCTGATGGTTGTGGCAGATGTCCTATCTGTCGCAGCAGGTATCCTATCGGCGGGGGTTAAGGTTGGGTTTAGGCAGGTTAGGTTTAGTAGCGACCGGTGAAGAAAGGGCACGGCTATTGGTTTGACCAATATGACACCGATCAGTCGCGATCCTTACTATCCACCTACATTCATTTACCATTGGCCACGGCTGGCCATCTGCCTCGATCGCAAATTGATTTTGCTGTCTCATTAGTTGGTTCTCAAAGTTCCCAAGGGAAGGGGTCCCCCCAGTAAAAGGGCCTGTTACAGGTCTATGAGTGATCGACAGATTGGGGAAACTGTAACAGACAGAACAATCACTGAGGATATATTGGACATTTGCAGATGCGTAGAAGCTGGTCTCACCGTTGACGTCCAGGTTGACGGTGTCCTGGGTGTCCTCGATGCCGTACATCACCTCACAGCGGTACGTTCCGGCGTCGCTGGCCCGCAGTTTGACCACCGTCAGCGAGGCGTCGCCCACGTCCTCTGGGTGGCTGCGGGGATTGGAGGAGACACATGTCAATCATCACTAAACCGGAAACAAACCTCACCACGCCACGCCAACAACCAGCGGCGTTTCTAAGCAATTTGGAGCCCCCAGGCAAGATTTCTCCTGTGATGTCATACCTATGACAGGCACAGTAAAATGGTGCCCCCAAAGGGATAAAAATATTTAACTATTTTTAAACTAAAGTACATATTATGTGTTTTAAATGTTCAAAGTATAATGTATTAATAATATATATATCAATTAATATATTAATATATATTATTAATATTAATATATAATGTATTAATCCATATGAGGCTTATTAGCCTGGGCACATGTCTGGTGGTTGCCTCGGTGCCCCCCTCCCCTCATGCACACAAAAAACTAATCGGTCAAAATTGCAACTAAACACTTCAGTCAATGGTGTTAGGTCACTTTCCTGGGTTATTTCTTAAAGCCATAACCTTTTCCTGAGTTGCAGGGATTTCATTTTGACCGAATTCATGGGTTGTTTTATTTGGTTATTGGTTTTGGGTTGTTTTAATGAGAATAACCAATTTGTTAGGTCACAGACTTTGGTTGAATTGATTTATTGATGGAGTGGACTGGTCCAATTCCCCCCCTCTTTTTTTAAACGAGTGAGTGGTATGTCCCAACTGCTGTCAGTTTTGCTACTGCTTCTTTCTCTGCAAACCCGAAATACTACTCTACCCTGAGCACTTTTGCAGTAAGTTTGAAATTTTTACTTTTATCATAAGCGTGTTTACTGGAAGAATAACTCCATTGTGTTGTGCTTATGCTGCAGGGCAGGCTGCAACTTGATAGATAAATGCGTGAAATAGGAAATAGGAAATAATGTCTCCCTTGCTTTATTTCCATTCTGAACCACGACGGGAATATATGTTTTGGTTACGTCTGTTATGGTTATAGTCTACAAGCCCATAGAGCCCCATTGTAAACCAGGCATTTATGTACACCAACGTTTTGTTAGAAATGTTGAGTAGGGGTCCCCAACATGTAGAAACTGATGTTACAGATGTTGAGTAGGGGTCCCCAACATGTGGAAAATGGTTAGAAATGTCGAGTAGGGGTCCCCAGCACAGCATGTAGAAACTGATGTTAGGAATGTCCCTAGTGTATAACTCGAATAGCAGTGCAATTATTTACTAGTACAGCTAAAATAATAATTCTGCGTGGCCTGTGGGTCTGTAGCCTAATACGCATTTTATTATAACTACATTTAACTACATTTTATTACGTCATTCTTGATATTGTGTATATGTTGGTTTTCCTGGTATTGATGTAATGCATTTGTTTTGTTGTTGTCCTTCTCGCTGCTGTAATTCCTCCTCGCTGTACTCCGGCTCATATAAATAACGCTGTACAGTGGATTCCGACAGCAGGGAAAAAAACTCGTCGTCATCCAAAAAGTCGTCAGGAGCAGCCATAGTCAACAACTAACGTTGTACTACTACGAGCACGACCACCACCAACACCACTACTACTACTACTACTGCTACTACTACCACTACTAGTAGTACGAGTACAAGTACTACTACTATTACTATTACTCCGTCGCCTCCTCCTCCCCCTCCTCCTATCTCAAACGCTAACTAATCCTCCTCCTTCTCCTCCTCCTCCTCCACCAGCCCCACCACCAACTACTACTTCACTGCTACTACTATCAACACCACCACTACTACTACAACTACTACTAGTAAAACTCCCACTACTACCAACTAAATATAAAGTTTATCTTTCGATCACAACTACACTGCTTCGGCTAATACTGCTTCCACCAGTTGGACTCGTCAGAAAAGACCGCTCAACGGCTGCGCGCGCCCACTCTGCTGAGCGGATGCCGCGGTGCACTGTGGGTATTGTAGAATTTCTCGGACAAAATGACGAAAAATGAAATTATTTATACTTTTTACAGGAACAGATAGGATACTAAAGCCGAGGAATGCGTCCAACACTGTAAACACAACACTGCAACGACTTTTCCTTCAGACCGGCACTCAGACCGTTACTCAGACCGGTAAGGTAACCTTACCCGTCTACATACTCGCTGTGCTGGGAAGCACGGCGCTGGAGCCACAGAATCCCAATGTTATTAATCAGGAGGCCATTAGCATGTATGCTAATGACCAACACCACACAAAGAGTGTTGAAAAGTGGCGAAGTTCCCCTTTAAATGGGTGGAATTTCCCTTTAATAAAACAAATGGGTTAACTGAATATTCTGTATCAATTCAACTGGCAGTTGGGTAATCTTGACCCTCAAAATTAGGTTATTAATGCAACTTAATATGTCTGGTCAAATCAACTGGTATTTGGGTCATCTTGACCATCAAAATTAGGTTATTGATGCAAGCTAATATGTTCGGTCAAATCAACTGGTACTTAGGTTATGTTGACCCTCATAATTGGGTTATTAATGTAACCAAATGCATTCGGTCAAATATAATAACACGCATTATTTGGTCAAATTGACCAAAGACCCAGTTGGTCCTTATTCAACCTCTACGTTTGGTTGAAATTTGACCGAAGTTAGGTTGTTTTTGACCATTGGTTTTTCTCTGTGCCCCCCTCCCCTCATGGTGCCCCAGGCAACTGCCTAGTCTGCCTAATGGCAGAAACGCCCCTGCCAACAACCAAGGTCTCACCTGGGAACGGACACACGGTTCCTGTAGATGGAGCCTATCTTGATGACTCCGTTCTGGGCCACCAGCACGGTGGACTCCACGCCGTCCTCGATCTTGGTCCACTTGATGCGCAGGTAGTCCTGGGCCTGGGCCAGGGGCGTGCCGTTGGGGGACAGCACCGGGGCCGACGTGGGCATGGTGGAGAAGAAACAGGGGAGGTTGACCTTCCCCGACAGAGAGCCGCTGACCGGACGCACGATGGTCAGAGAGTTGGCGGCTGTGGGAGAGACGAGCAGGCAGACAGGATGGACGGTCAATGTGGGGATCATTTCAGCGATTAAGACCCTGACGAATTAGCTCATAGCTCATAACATGATATGCAAGTCGTAGGCTACTATAGTCTACTATACTGTAGTCTACCTATAGTCTACCATCAAGATTAATTTAATCATGATTAATCACCATTTTTCCAAAATATGACGTGTTTTCCTGTACAGGATTTGAACAGCATTTGCAAGAAAAAAAAATAGCAGGCCAAGTCAATAATAAAAAAGGGAAAGCTATTAGAATCGTTTTTACATTTTAGAAAAAACAAACAAAAAACAAATTAATAAACATTATTAACTATATGCACCCCAGACAGACAGACAGACAGACAGACAGACAGACAGACAGACAGACAGACAGACAGACAGACAGACAGACAGACAGACAGACAGACAGACAGACAGACAGACAGACAGACAGACAGACAGACAGACAGACAGACACAGATACAGCAAAAGAAAACGATTAAAGATCATGAGAACACAGAGACAATGAAGGACACAGAAACAGTGCCTCCTCTCTGTACAAGAGTCACAGTGCGATATCATCAGAGTTTCCTTTATAGCAGAGGTGGGCAATTATTTTTCCCAAGGGGCCAAATGAGACACATAAAATATTGTGGAAGGCCAAGACTAAAGGCTGAACTAAAGTCTGCATAATATTAATTTAATTTCAAGAAAGAGTAAGACCAACCATTTTGACACCAGGGCCCCCTATTTATTCAGTATTTAAGCCACGGACCACCATTTGATGACATTTCAGCCCCACAGATCCCAAAACTTTCTTCAAGATTTATTTTGTTTTTGTCCACAATTCCAGGCTGGATTTGGGAAACACAACAGGATAACAAAAATGACCATTCTCTTACATCTTACATCTGACTTTGGACTAATTCAGATGATGAATATTTTAACTCTTGAGAGTGTAAAAATGAAACCAAATGGACCCGCAAGGGTCCATTTGGTTTCATTTATACACTCTCAAAGAGTTACATCTGGTTAACCAACTTTCCATATTTAACTGGAACTCTCTCAAGGACCACTGGTGGTCCCCGGGCTGGTCAGAGCCAGCCAAAGGGCCGCATTTGGCCCCCGGGCCGCATAATGCCCAGCTATGCTTTATAGACCAGTGCACCCAGTGAAGGGACAGAGCCAGCCCTGAGGGACTCCACTCAACTTCTTCAAGCGGTCCAAATGATGATGACTGCAGTCAGACTGGAGATGCAGTCTGAACAAGGCGAAGGAATGTGATTAAAATATAATTAGAGAGAGAGAAAGAGAGAGAGAGAGAGACTTTCCATGTGGTTTTGTGCTTTTCAGCCTTCTCCGATCAATTAGATCAGGGTCTGGTTATGCAAAACATCTGATTCGGGGTGTGAACATATCATACTGCTGGTTTAATGTCAAAGGTTCCATTATGTGGGCCATGATGGGTTGGGAATCACTGGGTTTATGTGGCTAATTCTCCTGGAGGGATTATTTGCCCATTCCATTGGATAGAATGTCTAATCTATAGAATGATGTTCACATGGAAGACCTGTTGCCAATGTTATGGTATGACCTCAAATTAAAGGGCCACTTCACCCCTTCAACACTTTCTTTTTTCCCCCTTTCGTAATGTATGTAACATTATTTTTTTTTAGATATTTCAGTTATGACTGGATGTTCATGAGGTCATTCAGGAATTTCCTTCCAGGACTACAAAGTCACACCTCTCCATTCTCCACAAGGAGAGAGACTTTGTTTGATGTTCACGGCCTCATGAACATCCATTCATAACTAAAATGTTCTCAAAGCGTACACTACACACATACCCACCCCAGGAAAGCATTCCTTGTGTCCTAAACAATATCAAAACAAACTCTGGTTGCAAAAGGGGTGAAGTGGCCCTTTAAGGGTTGTGTTCCATTGTGGTCTAACAGAGTTGGTGCTAGTACTGCTCAAACACTCGCTACACCAGTGGGTCTCAAACTGTGGACTGGACACTCATGGTTCAAGGATCCTTATGACTTCCAAATGTTCCCTTACGGGTGTGTGGGATTCTGAGAGTGTACAAATAGAACCCACGGTGCTACACTAAACAGAGCAGAGCCTTCATTTGTATAATTGAGACCTGTGAAGGCAGCGGGGAAAATGACAATTTTTGTCTGTGTCCAATATGTCTGCTGTGTAGTACAGAACCTACTCAAACAAATCTCCAAAACATCATGGAGGGTACATCCACCAGATATCAACAACTAGTTCTGTGTATTCCACTATTCTCACCCCATAAATATTTGGTTCTTTGCGTACGTCAAACGTGACCAGATAAACACGGATGTTTCCTGCTCGGAACCGGGTCATCGCATGGAGCTGTCACTGGTGTTGTGAAGTCCACAACCCGCTGTAGACAGGGAGTGACCGCTGCCTCGCAGACGTTTAATAAACATACATACATCATGACCCCGAAATGACTCAGAGAGTCACTCCTTGTCCTCATAACCATGGGCGTGGGAACCACTGGAACAGCAGCTGTATTGTAGTTTGTGTTTCACACGTCACTGTGTGGAGTCAGAGATGATAGCTAGGCACGGCAGGCATGTTGGAAAGACATGGCCTCTCTTCCTTTTAAAGTATTATAGGCCTGTTTTTAGCCAAAAATATATATAGCTATAAGTCTAAATATACAGTATATAGCTATATCTTCTGCTTTTTTCCTCCCTTTGTTTAACTACTTTGATGCCACAGCTGTTTCCATGCAGACAGACACTTGCTTTGCCATGCAGATGGTCCATAACTTTATTGTTGTCAACAAGAACATTTCGTCGGGCTCACAGCGGTGGCGTGGGAGGGGGTTGTGTGTGGGGGGCACTTTAGCCAATCACAACGCAGCAGTCTCCAGCAGTTTCATAATGAGCCAATGGAGTGGAGGTGAGGAGGAGTATTGTTTACAAAGTCGGAGGAGTATTGTTTACAAACACAATTGTGTACACACTAAAGTTGACCATAACAGTAGATAAATCAATGGCGCATGACGCATTCAGGTATTTTACCGTTCTGAGCCGTCGGTGGCTCATTTGCATTATAAAGCATCTATTTTGAAAGTTCCGAGCAGAGTTGTCCCATTTACCACTTTTTTAAGCCAATAACAATCCAGTATTTGAACATGTGGCTCAAAAAGCTGGTAGAATATATCAGTATCCAGTATACAGTGTCGGCTTCAACACTGGACACTGCCGATTCAGCGCATGAGTAGCATGGCATTGTGGGTAATGTACGTAGTGGAAGCTGATGGTAGGTGTTGTGCTCCATCTCAGCGAGCTGATGGTAGGCAACCTGGCAATACACGGCCTGGAAAGGTACCAATGGGCTGAAACAAGCTACGGAAAAAGGCACAGCTGCGTTGTGCTTCGCTCGCAGTTCGTTTTATGAAACCTCAAACCTCCTGATGTCTTATGATGCAGCAGAAAGTATAACAAAACTTGCAGAGCACAGACGTTCGTTTCAGTCGACCGTTCAAACGCCTGCATGCCGGAATGTTCTTCTCTTCTCCATGTTTGACCACAAAGCCTCATGAGTCAAGGCCCATTCACAGCATCAAACATGGAAGCCCGAAAACCGCGGCTCAAAACCACTCCTTAGAAACCATTTCAATTAAGCACTTCATTTTCATTATCGTCCTGCTCTGCTCCAGGCCGTTCTTATGGGTGTGTGTCTATGTTTGCGCGACGGAAACGAGCTAGAGCCCAGCGCCAATAAAACTCCCGACAGAGGCCACAGCCCGCTGACTGGACCCAGACAGACAGCCAGACAGTCAGACAGACAGACGCGACTACTCCTTCCAAACGGACCTGAATCACTGATTTTTTTTCCCCACGTGGAGGAGAGGAATGAGCTCATATGATGCTTGGGGTGAGCAGGGGCGGATCTAGGCATGGGCATGGGGGGGTAATGCCCCGCTAAATGCCCAGTCTGCCCCACCAAACATGATGGCATACAAAACAACCCAAGAACTCATCTCCAATCACTTTTTGAGTCAAAGTATAGCTTACTCTAGCTACTCCTAGGCCTACCACAATTGTTGCAACTGGGAGCACTTTGCAAATCCTTCTTTGGCGTTTCTTGGAATACTAGAATTAATGCCCATAGTGTCTAAAAAATGATGCGAACTACTAAAGAACATAAGCAGTCAATTAAGCGATAACCTGCACGTTACAGTCGTGAAGCATTGCAATTGTGGCGCCTCTTCCCTATACTAAAGTAATAAAGTAACAAATGCATTGTCCAACACTGCCTCTTTCTACCCAGGTGGAGAGAAGTGATCACATCCTGACAACTCAAATCAATGAGCTTCATTGGCATGAGAAAAGGAAACGTATGTTTACAACGTCGCCAAAGCAAAAAGCACAACCATACAACCCACACATAAACGATGGACAGTCAGACTGAAAGTCAGACTCTACAATGAACCTATATGAATCATATGCACCCAGGTCACTCAATGCACAAATACACACAATGATTCTTTAGGGTGGTTGTGTTCCATTGGATATCCTTCCCTTATCACAGTAGAACTTGCTGCTGTGCTGTCCTGACACTGACTGCACTGTTTGGGGGGCGGGGAGGGGGGGTGTTTGGGGTGGGCTGGTGGTGTACGTGGCTAGAGGGGTGTAAGCAGCGTGGGGGGGTTTGGGGGACGTGGTTAAGGGGGTGGGGGGGGGGGGTGTTTGGCTCGTGGGGAACAATGCGGGGAATGCTGTGTGGAAAAGCAGCAGTGTGGGACAGGACAGGAGCTGGGCCTGGGGGGGTAGGGTGGGGGGTTAAAACAGACCACCTTATTAAGGTGGAGAGGCTGAGAAAGCAGCTGTCCTCTCCAGACTGCATGGGACAGGATGACCCAGCTATAAGGGTCTAATTGGAAGGTGGTTTTAGGGGGTCCGTGATGCCCCCCCTGCAGGAGACGGGAGGACCAGCTGGGAGGGGAGGAGACCAGAGATCCAGTGATCAACATTTTCTTTACTTAACCTATTTTGTCTTGGCACTGATTGTGGTTTCTGATGCTAGATTCTAGTTTTTGACACTAAATTATTTCTGAAACTAGATTGTTGTTAACTTTCTGACACGAGATTCTAATTTCTGACACTGGATTTTAGTTTCTGACAGTAGATTCTATAGTTTCTGACACTGGATTCTAGTTTCTGATACTTTATGGCTCTAGATTCTTGTTTCTGACACTACATTCTTGTTTCTGACACTAAATTCTAATTTCTGACACTGGATTGTAGTTTCTGACAGTAGATTTTAGTTTCTTGAAAACAGTGAAACGTGTGCCTGGTACATAATGTGTTAAAGGGGTCGTTCACCCTTCAGTCAATGTCACAGCCTCTGCACCTATTCTTCATTGTTTTCTGTCAGTTCAGGTCAGCGTCGGTCATCAAAGAATCCCTGTGTCCACCTGATGACCTACTCTCCTTATTCATCACTCTACGTTGACCTCCAAGAGTACTTTATAGTACCCTGAGATATCTAGTCCTATTAGCTTTACCCCTCTCAATCAATTTCACACCCCACCAAGCCATGGCGTTCATTGTCTTTGTCACATTCCCTGAGCCAATGAGTCAGTGTCTGAGTGGCTATCAATGATGTCAACTATTGACTCAAGATTGTGGCAAATAAAAAGGAAACAAAAAGGTGGACGACACATCCAGGTCTATTACAATGTGTAATAGACACATTGTCTAATACAATTACTAATCTATCAAACAAGTTATCTGATAGGGATAAGAGTTTGCTGGTACAGATAAGAGGTAGAGGTCAGATATGTGTGCGAGATACACAAAGATACTCAAAGAGACAGACAGACAGACAGACAGACAGACAGACAGACAGACAGACAGACAGACAGACAGACAGACAGACAGACAGACAGACAGAACATGACAGACAGACAGACAGAACATGACAGACAGACAGACAGATAGACAGACAGACAGACCGAACATGACAGACAGACAGGGTATGAACTCAGTGAACTCACCTATGGTAGTTGCAGCTTGACAGACGCAGAGTAACCAGAGGATGTGTTTAATATTTACCGTTGTCATCTGTCGGGGACAAAACATACACGCACACACGCATTAGTACTAATGCACACATGTTACATAGGCTGTGCACATACTGTACCTATCAATGTACACATCAGTTACATCCTGTAAACAATTTACTGATAAACACACATAATGAAAATGCTATACCTATACATATGTACATGTGTACATACGTACATACATACATAATGTATATGCATACATACATCTTATGTTCTTGAAAGATTTTGCTTTTAAAAATGATTAATTAATTAATTAGATGAATGAATAAGTTAAACTCATTTTGTTGACTTGATCTGATTAACACAACTTATAACGCAATTAACTCATGTGGGCACTCAACCCACTGAGCATTTTGTCATTGGAAAAAATGGTAGAGCACGATTTTACTTTTTTTTAATGTTCAAATCCTGTAAAGAAAAACAGGCATATTTTGGACATAGTTCGAATGGTTATTAATCATGATTAAATTAACTTTGAAGCTGTGGTTAATCAGATTAAATGTTTTAATCATTCAACAGCCCTAATACAAAAACAAAGCATAGGAAACCAAAACATAAAGCCACCCCTAACAAGGTGGTCCACAAAGTTCCCAGGGGTCCCCCAGGTTTGTTTAGGAAGCGGTGTGGGTTCTGGGAGGTTAACAGTTAAGTCTGCATGCTGCTGGCCTGCCCTAGAGCTGTCACTGAGGTGAAACATGAACAAGGATGTTTTGGTTTTGTCTCCTCTCTAAACTCAATGACAGATCGGCACGGTTAAACCATGCCTGGTCTGGACTCTCTTCTGCTGGGAGTTCTCTGCATGCGTGTGGGCATAGTGTGTGTGTGTGTGTGTGTGTGTGTGTGTGTGTGTGTGTGTGTGTGTGTGTGTGTGTGTGTGTGTGCGCGCGCGCCCATGCAGGGTCCCACAAAGTAGTGCAAATTAGAATCATTTGAAGATGTGTACTGTCTATATCAGTGGTTTTCAGCCTTTTTCATACCAAGGCCCACTATTTATTCTGCATTTTAGGCACAGACCACCTATTTCATGTTGGGTTTAGTCTCTCAGACCCCAAACCAAAGATTTTTCAAGTTTCTGTCCACAATTTAGAGAGATAACTGGTCAAATGTGAACATTCATGAAAATCAAGTAATTCAGATGTTTAAATATGATTTAAGTCTTGAGAGCGTAAAATAATTTGATTTCATTTTGTGATCTCAAGACTTACAGATCTAGTATAAGGGTCCATTTGGTTACCAACAGTCCATCATTTAGCTGGGGACCACCTGGAATCCTTTCAGGGACCACTGGTCCATAGGATTACAATTAGGAGGACCAGAACTCAGGTTGGGATTTGGGGGGTTAGGTTTAGACATTTAGAGGATATGTTTGTTTCACGGTCATAGTGCGTTATGCTGATTAGTTGCCGGCCGTTGGCTGTGCCGTGGGCTCCTCACACGCGCCAAAAATAACCCAACTACAAGCTCACGCTGCGTCGTGAAGCGACACCTTCTGAACTGGTAAATAAACACTCAACACCTACCACCTTCCACCACTATAGCTTTTATAACCCTACAACCATAAGGCTTACTGGGGGTTATAAAGATGTAGAGGGGTCCTCCTCACAAGAATGACAATACAAGTGAGCCGTGTGTGTGTGTGTGTGTGTGTGTGTGTGTGTGTGTGTGTGTGTGTGTGTGTGTGTGTGTGTGTGTGTGTGTGTGTGTGTGTGTGTGTGTGTGTGTGTGTGTGTGTGTTGGTCTGTCCGTGGGGGCATGCATGTGGGGGTCTGTTAAAAGGTCTCTGTGAAGGCGTGGGTGGGCTGTCGGGGCTCCTGCGGGGGGGTGTGCCCTCATCTGCACTCACTATGTAAACACTGCATCCATTAGAACACTAAACCAGTGCTTCTCAAAATTGGGGGTTCCGCCTGGGGACCCCCAGGGGTCCTTCAGAGGGGGTGGAAGTGGTGGAACTTTTGTTTTGGGTCTTTTTTTTTCTATGCCCACTTGAACTCAACACGCAGACGCACACACTTCTCAGACAAGAGAGAGAGAGAGAGAGAGAGAGAAAGAGTAAAGAGAGAGAGAGAGAGAGAGAGAGAGAAAGAATAAAGAAGAAGACGTCAGTTCAGATGGCAGTAAAATGGTTGTGATCTCCAGTCTAAATATCTCGGGGATGAGTGAGTGAAACGTCTGCGATGTGTTTCCAACACACACCCATAGACCCTGAGTCAACGCGGTTCCCACCCGCAAGAAGGAGAACGAGGAGGACGAGGAGGAAGGGATCATGGAAAATAAGAAAAGATAACTAACTCATGGGAATTAGGACTCTCCTTCTGACACACTGTGGACCACCAGACAGAGGGAAACACAGACTGAGACAATCACACATCTCCAATCATTTCCACAGTGCATGTTACCAATGGACCCAATTAATCTAACCGTCCATTTATCTTATCTATCCAGGCAGGGGTGTTTTGCTATTAGGCAGACCAGACAGTTGCCTGGGGTGCCATGAGGGCAGGGGAGTGGAGCAACATAACATAACACATAACGTAACATATGTACAGTATATACGACATCCCCAAAAAAGCATGGAGGGTTCCGAAAGGGAAAGCTGCTTCAAAAGGGCAAGCATCCCCACACCACACACCCTTAACAAGATCTGATGCAACAGGTTCTGGGAAATCGAAACGTAGCCAAAAGGGTGTGATGCAATTTCCTGGTTTCCATTTATCCTTTATACTACTGTGTTGCATTAACTATAATACACAAGATTTTCCTACTTTGGATCGCGCGTCATGCCTATTCTCTGTAGCCTATTCATTGCCATTACTGCACAGGGAGTGACCGCTTCGGACCGCTGCATGGTGGCACCACTGGGCAGTGCGTGTGTGAAAGGCGGTTGTCATGTACTGTAAAACAAACACCTCCCTGTCGTACTTCCAGTGTGGTTTCTGCATCTTGCTCTCTGTTCATCTGGCTGTGTGTGATCCCTTGCAGTCGCGGATCTAGGCATGGGCAATGCCCCCCTAAATTGCACAGACTGCCCCATACCACCAAACACGATGGCATGCAAATCAACCCAACATATTTCAAATTAAAGTGCCTATAGTTACAATGATTTGAAACACTACTACTGCTACTAACTAACTACAGTTAGTGGAACCACTAAACCAACAACATTTCCGACCTTTAGCTTTATGCATGCTGCGTGTCTGTTGCAACTTCAACAACAACTGATGTTTTTATTGATGCTTAGTTGTCTAACATAAGTCCTGAAACCGAAAATGGTATGGGTGCGACTTCATGTATGGGGACCCCCATACCACCCCCCCCCCCCCCCCCCCCCCCAAGTGGGGAATGTTACATCCACCCCTGCTCCCTTGCATGATGTACCCACACTAATCAGCACACCTGTGGTCCAATAGTGATGCATTAACCAACAACCTCCAGGGCCATATACCTCCCACAGCTGATTGTCTTCACCTGCAGGATGAGTAATGCATTAACCCAAATGATATGCCAACAGCATAAAGAGCTACAGCTAGACTATACCTCCCACAGCTTACTGTCTCCACCAGGCCGAAAGGGCCTGTTATAAACCCTATCTCTGTAGTCGCATGATGCAAATGTCGCACGCGTCGATGCACATGATCGTTAGAGTCATATCGTCGAGACAGATTTGTGTGATTTCCACTATGTGGAGCAACAATTAAGGGACCACTTCACCACTTTTCAATGGTTCTTCATATAATAGGTCGTCACTAATACATACTTGATGAAATACCACTATTCTTTTCTATACAGCTGTGGGCAGTTCAGACCCCCATCCGTCTTCCAATAAGATCATCGTTTGACAGGATTATTTTTAGGCAATATTTTAAAAATATATTTTACTATCAGGAGAACGATTTTCATTGCAACTTTTCAGGAATAGAAAGCCTGCAGTTTCTATTGGCTTGGATTCCCCATCGATGCCATTGGAAGACAGGTTTCTGAACTTTCCACAGCCCTTTCTATGAGACACAGACCGAGTAGAAAGAAATAGTGGGATTTTATCATGTACAAGGTGCATTCATGACGACCTATTATACGAAGACACGATGAAAAGTGGTCTTTTAAAATGTCACCAGAGTGCACATAAAAAAGAAGCTTCCTGACCTGGTGGAGATCTGTGCTCTGAGGAGCAACATATTCTAACTGTAGGGTTACTCTGTGCTGACTCACGGCGACTGAATTCCCCCACTGTTGAATCATGATGCTTTCACATTGCTGTGAAACGGTCTATCCACTCATATAGATTGAATGGAGATGCTTATAGACTCAACTATAGAGTGTAGCCTATACTCCCAAATTGCCATTATTCCCAGATCATGCCAAGGACTCTAAAACAGTGGTTTTCAACCTTTTTGGCACCGTGGCCCTCAATTTCTTCAGCACGATTTGAGTCACGGACCACCATTTGATGACATTTTAGCCCCACAGACCCCAAAACTAAATATTGCTTTTGCTTTATGAACCAAAACAGGCAAACATATACTGTATAGAATATATCAATGACCATTAATCTTCTACATTCTCTAGTTGTGTAGACTTGGAATGATTCACATGATGAATATTTTAACTCTTGAGAGTGTAAACATGAAAACAAATGGACCCACAGGGGTCCATTTGGTTTCATTTTTACGTTCTCAAACAGTTACATGTGGTTAACCAACTTTCCATCATTTAGCCTGGGGACCATCTGAAACCCTCTCAAGGACCACTGGTAGAAAACCACTGCTCTATAACATTGACGGTGTACAGAATTTATACCAAATGGAACCAAACAGGCTCCATTTGGTTGCATCTGTATACTCTCAAGAGGTGCACATGTACACTGCGCATATAGTGCACACTGCACAGGAACTATACGGTCTCCTGCGTAAAAGTGCACTATCTTAACAACAGAGTGTAAGTCACTATGGACTGGACTGGGGGGGATATTAGATGTTTAAGTCCATCAGATTGTGGCTCTGAGCCGCTCTGCTGCGCAGACACTGTAAGTGTCTCACTTCTGAGAACTAGGCTACTTCTGTCAAATAAACATGCTTGGCAAAAACACCTGCTGTTGCTTTGGGATGCTGTCTGTGTAGCCTACGCTAAGACTGCTCGATTCAGTGTGGTTGAAGTTAATAAGCCATCAAGACTATCTTGTTGATGGCTTGTAGGCTACTATTATATATATTTTTTTTTTGTTAGTTTAGTTACAAGAAAAGTTTTCGTTAGTTTTTAGTTAAAAGAAAAGTCCTCTGTTAACGGGCTAAAGCTATAGAACGATCGCTCTCTAGTGCTTTCACGAACATAAAACACTTTTCCAGGATCCTTTGCCAATTTCCTCCAATCAGGAGATGCGTATTAACGCATTCATCAGCTTCAACTTTCCGATTCCATCCTGCATCCCCTCCGATTCCCTTTTCCAGTAGCCTATAGACCTCGGATTTTACGTTACTAAAGATCACCATCACAATGTAGAGCCATTCAACCTGTATTTTAACAACAATTAGGATCAAATGCCACACACGTTAACCTGAATAGAGGACGCCGCCAGCATCCCAGCCGATGTTTGCACAGCAGCAGCAGCATCTCCCTATTCTTGTGGAAACGCATCGAATTAACAGCAGCCGCGACAAGTAGCCTACACGCTCACAACTACTACTGTAGTCTTGTATGGAGATCGTCTATCTGCCAGGTTTAGTAGCCTATAGCCTGGGGGAAGAACATCCTAAAAGTAGCCTAAACAAACGCCGAGAAAACTTTGAAGCAGGCTATAGCAGCCTACCGCTGCCTGTGTGAGTGTCTGCCTGTCGGCTCGCACTCTAGCCCAGCACCGGCCTGGCTCAGGTTATGTGAGGACATAATGCTGCTGTGACCGGGGCGACTTCACACTACAGGTTGCAGCAACCTCCTCCCATGACAGCGCAGCAGAGAGACTTTTTTTGAAGTTCAGATCAGTGGTTTTCAACCTTTTTCCATACCAGGGCCCACTATCTATTCCAAATATGAGCCACGGACCACCATTTGAGGACGTTTTAGCCCCACAGACCCCAAAACTAAAGATTTATCTTTGCTTTTGTCTACAATTCCAGGATGGATTTCGGAAAAAAAAACAAGACAGGCAAGCATACAATTCAAAATCAACATTAATTTCCTATATTCTCTAGTTGTGTAGACTTGGGCTAATTCAGATGATGACTAATTTAACTCTTGATAGTGTAAACATGAAACCTTGCGGGTCCATTTTTGCGCTCTCAAAGAGTTACATCTGGTTAACCAACTTTGCATCATTTAGCCTGGGGACCAATCAGGGACCACTGGTGGTCCCCGGACTACCTGTTGAAAACCCCTGCTATAGATTGATAAACACTTCATTCATTCATAACAAAAAACTGCTTGGCTGCACCTATCTGATTGGGCTGATTAAAGTGAAGTGTCCCATATCAGTCACCAGGCTATATACTTGTCTAAATGGATTAATAATAAAGTAACACTTACGTTGAACATGTGATTTATTCCATAAAACGAAGAGATGGAATACAATAAAAAGGCACACGAGTTATATCCTAAAAAATAAAATCAAAAAAGAAAAAAAATCCAGTTATTCCCGTTGCGCATGCATGCGTAAAACGTGTCCAAAAGTGCGTATTATATGTCCAACAACAACACAGCCCCGGGCCGGCATGCAACTGGTGATCTGTTCTCCCCGGGCCGGTGTTAGGGTAGCGCGTATCGCCCCGGTACGTGCTTGTTTCAGAGGGTCCCTGTCCTGTGATGGATGGGATGCTGCAGTGCTGGGTGGATGTGATGCTGCTCTCACCCGGGACGACACGGACTGTGAAGTGCTGGCAAAGCAGCAACAAGGTCAATTCCGCCCTTCTTGTGTCCTCACTGTTATTTCGTCAGTGCTGGGAGGGGAGGGGCAGAGACTCGAAGGCCTCGTCCCTCGCCCCCCACCCCCCATCCACCCCAAAAAAGTGAATGGAGACACCTTGGGGAGGGAGGGGACAAGCATAATTACAGCCTCTGTCGATCTATCCAACGGAGAGACAGAGGCGATGTTTGCCCTAATCACGGCTCACTCACTCCTCCTTGGTGTGGATTTCACTTCGGATCTCCAGATTGGCCTCTTTCTGCTTCTTGATTTAGCTAAGCAATAGGTATAGTGCCGTGTCTATACCAACCACTCCTGAATCATTCACACCCAGGGTGTTGTTATCTACGTTATCCTCCCTGATGCTATAATTAATAGGCCTATAGCCTATTAATTCAATCTATTTACAAAAGGAAAGTAAGTTAATCACGCGTTTATCTTTTGATAATGTCATCATGGTGTCCAAACAATGCGCTCCGGAGGGGAGCGCGGCAGAGCAGCAACAGGTTCCCCAAAGCGCGCATCAGAGGGCGGTGGTGTGTTGGTATAAAGACAGTGGTTTTCAACCTTTTTCATACCAGGGCCCACAATTTATTCAGATTTTGAGCCACGGAGGAAGATCATTTGATGACATTTTAGTCCCACAGACCACAAAACTAAAGATTTATTTTGATGTTCTCCACAATTCCAGGCTAGATTTGGGAAACAAAACGGTCAAACATACAGATCATAAATGACCAATAATCCTCTACATTCTCTAGTCGTGCAGATTTGGGCTAATTCAGATGGCGAATATTTTAACTCTTGATTTGGTTTCTCAAAGAGTTGCATCTGGTTAACCAACCTTCCATCATTTACGCTAAGGGACCACCTGGAAACCTCTCAGGGACCACTGGTGGTCCCCGGACAACCTGTTGAAAAACCCTGGTATAATAAACAGAGTTATCACCAGGAGTGGTGAAAGGAAAAGGCACTACTGATTATTTAGATCAAGTAAAATGATGTATTTCAGTCAAGGCCACAGTATATTCAAAAGTACAGTATATATCGGGCCACTTCCTCATGTGTCAACCAAGTCACAATGTATGTAAACCTAGCATTCAAATCGGGATTTTGACCTAAGTTAGTTGTGAATGTGATTCATATGATTTAGTCTTTGTATTATGCTGATTCCTCTTCCTCATGAATGAATGTATGAAGGAAGGACACATGCACAATATAGATTGTTGACATACAGTACATGGCAGAACATGTGTGTGTGTGTGTGTGTGTGTGTGTGTGTGTGTGTGTGTGTGTGTGTGTGTGTGTGTGTGTGTGTGTGTGTGTGTGTGTGTGTGTGTGTGTGTGTGTGTGTGTGTGTGTGTGTGTGTGTCATTCATTCATTCATGGGGCCGTGGGCTCCACGGTTTGAGACCAGTGTGTCTGGTCACAGGTTTCTAATGTAAGGACTTGGATCCTGATCCCTTCCACAGGGGGGAGAGGCTGGACCACAGTTCCACCCGCCCCCCCCCCCCCCCCAACACACACACACACACACACACACACACACACACACACACACACACACACACACACACACACACACACACACACACACACACACACACACACACACAGCTTCCACCCAAGCAAGCAATGTTAATGGTCATGAGGCAGATAAGAAGCATTTCCCCTACAGTGCCCACTCTTCTGAGGTCCAGTGTCCACTCTGTTCTGGTGCCCACATTTCTCTAGTAAGGGTGAGCAAAAAAAACTATACGCCAAAATATCACAAATGATATTGTATCCCCATGTTAAAAAATTGTCATGTCAGAAAGACTGACTGAGAGTTATCTGTCAGCATTTAAGTGTCTGATCCAATGTTTCATGGTCCAAATTGTTTAGAATTGCTTTAAAATGTTCTAGTTCAGGGGTTTTCAACAGTTGGTATGGGGACCAGCAGGGGTCCTTGAGGTCCAAATGGACCCTTGCGGGTCCATTTGGTTTCATTTTACACTCTCAAGTCAAGAGTTCAAATATTCATCATCTGAATTAGCCCAAGTCTACACAACTAGAAGATTAGTCGTCATTTGATAAATTGTGGATACTAGTATTGTGGATAAAAGCAAAATAAATCTTTAGTGTGTGGGGTCTGTGAGGCTAAAACGTCCTCAAATGGTGGTCCGTGGCTCAAATTCTGAATAAATAGTGGGCCCTGGAATGAAAAAGTTTGAAAACCACTGTTCTAGTTCTAGACTGGACTTGTCATGGTCCATATACTTTAGAATGCTTTTAAATAAAATATTCTAGTATCATAAAAGCAAAGTCATTTGTGGTGAAAAATGGCATATATCAATATCAATCAAATCACACAATAACAACAGTAACAGTAAGAATCGCAGTACAAATTTGTAACCCTACATATCGATACCATATCGTAAAACAGGGCTGCCAAAAAGGTAGATTGTGATCTACCAGTAGATCACACAGGCTAAGCAGGTAGATCACATGACAGTCCCCTAAAATGTATAGCTCTGTAACTCTTGAGAGCATTAAAATGAAACCAAATGGACCCATAAGGGTCCATTTGGTTTCATTTTACGATCTCAAGAGTTAAATTATATTTAAACATCTGAATTAGGTAATTTCAAGAGTCCACACAATTAGAAAATGGAGAATAATTGTTATTTTGACCAACGTTTTGCCAGTTCTCTTTCCCAATTGTGGACAAAAATGTGAAAGTTCTTGGGTGAAAGGGAGAGACTAAGCTCAACATCACGAATTGTCAACTCAAGCCCCCAAATACTGTTTTCAAATGTCAGTAGGAGCTACAAGAAAGCCTTCCAATCCTCCCCTCTATTTTACATTTTAAGTGCTTTATTCTTAAACACTATAACAGTAAGTAACACCATCACCACTATTTCAAAGTCAAACTTTCTTGGGGGCCTTGAAATGGATTTTTTAGATCTTGTTGAGCCGGTCATTTTGAAAGCAGCTCTCAAGTCAAAAAAAGTGTGTGCACCCCTGTCGTAAAGTAAGTGAATGGTCCCACTAGTGCCCACTGCTTCACTCTTCAGTTCTCCATGATCATTTTACTGTAGTTGTTAAGGGTTGGGTTTGGGTATTATTGTGTCATTATTCACTTGAGAGCAAATTCCTTTCCCCAGTTCACATTAGGATAATTTCGGGGAGCCACCCTGGAAAGGTTGACAATACCCCTGCCCCCAGGAGATCAATAAAGGCTCTTATCTGATTTGATACGGTGATGTGTCTGTGTGTATGTGTGTGTGTGTGTGTGTGTGTGTGTGTGTGTGTGTGTGTGTGTGTGTGTGTGTGTGTGTGTGTGTGTGTGTGTGTGTGTGTGTGTGTGTGTGTGTGTGTGTGTGTGTGTGTGTGTATGTGTTAGGGCTTCACAATAATCAAAATCAAATCAAAATTGCATTTTCAGAATTTGGACAATGTAAAAAGAAAATAAAAATTGAAAATTGCGTTTTTTCGCTTACAGACCACCGTACTAACCTCTGCCTATTGCACAGACAGAAAGATTGTTCTGTTAAATAGTAAAATGCACTGGGTTCTGCTGTTTACTATAAAAAAAAAGTAACCCAAGACTCCAATAAGAAAAAAATAATAACTTTGTGTTCTTTCTAACAGAAACAAAAGTGATGTCTGCACAGTTCCTTATTCCCTGTTGGAGGGAGGAGATTCAAATAAAAACAAATATATTTAAAATAAACAATCGTCCTTTTTTGTAGTTCTAAAAATCAAAATCAGAGAAAAAGTTTCAGAGAAAAGAGCGTGCGTGCATGCGTGCACACGCGTGTATGTGTGTGTGTGGCGGGCGGGTTAGGGTTGGATAATTGTTAGTTGTCTGGTCAGACCTTACAGCGCTGGTTCTCAACCATCAACCATCAATTACACTCACCCCATCAAGCCTCGAATTAACCCATTAGGACCCCAGGCCCATTCTACAAATGCCTTCTAAATCAGTAGTTAGTGTGGCTGCATGCCGCTGGCCAAAGGAGAATTGCCTGACCGGGGCGGATCTAGGCATGGGGGGGGGGGGGGGGGCAATGCCCCCCTAAATGCCCAGTCTGCCCCACCAAACACGATGGCATGCAAAACCCAAATATATTTCAAATTCAAGTGCTTATAATTAAAATGATCTGAAACACTACTACTGCTACTAACTAACTACAGCTGTGTCACCACTAAACCAACAGCATTTCATCATTGAAAACAGAAAACCCTCTGAGTCAGACCTTTAGCTTTATGCATGCTGCGTGTCTGTTGCAACTTCAACAACAACTGGTGTTATTATTGTTGCTTAATTGCATAATAAAAGTCCTGTAACCAAAAATGGTATGGGTGCAATGTTGCACCCATGCCATTTTCTCCTGCCCCACCCAATTGGGAAAAGTTACATCCGCCCCTGTGCCTGACTTTCTTCCCTATAAGGTTTTGATGAGGGTCCCTGTGATGTCATGCGAGTCACCATCATACTGTACTTAGGGGTTAGCTAAGTGTGGTTCGGTGAAACCACACCACACATATTTCTGCACTGTCGAAAAATGATATAAATGTCCAAAATGAGCAGATGTGTCGCAGCGAGGCATGAATGACGCTTTGTGAGCTCTCCAGGCCAAATTAAACTATAAATTAAAGTATAAATGTAGGCCTATGGCCTTTTTAAAACAGTAGTTTTCAACCTTTTTGATACCAGGGCCCACTACTTGTTCAGAATTTGAGCCACGGAGGACCGCCATTTGAGGACATTTTAGTCCACAGACCCAAAAAAACCTAAAGATTTCTTTCGCTTTTTGTCCAGGCTGGATTTAGGAAACAAAACAGTCAACCATACAGATCAAAATGACCATCAACCTTCTACATTCTCTAGTTGTGTAGACTTGGTGTTAATTCACATGATGAATATTTTAACTCTTGAGAGTGTCAACATGAAACCAAGTGTCAACATAAAACCAAGTGTCAACATGAAACCAAATGTCAACATGAAACCAAATGGACCCTCTCAAGCACCACCGGTGGACCACTGGTTGAAAACCACTGTTTTAAAAGGATCCCATTCCCTGGGTAATGAACACTATAAAACACTATACTTATAGTGTTAAATAAAAAAAAACACCTTCAATATCGTATTTGTTTTGTGAATAGATAATCTTGCTCCTTGTCGCATGTTGATGATGTCATGACTATGTGTGATGACTCCAGCCTCATGGAATATATGCAATGCACAAGCTAATAAAAATATTTAAAATATGCTTTATGCTCCTATTAAATTCAGAAAGCACAACAGAGGTGTACAAACCATCGCAAAAATAGCCTTGTAGCATGTGCGTAGTTAAGGACTTGGGCGCTGCATGCATGATAGCAGAAATTACACACATTACTGTGAGCTTTAGATCATTTCCGCTATTTAAGTCGCTGTGAATTTCTTTTCTTTGCCAAGCGTGAGAATTGTGTTGGAGTTCAGGCAGTTAAGTGAGAACACCTTGCAGAAGACGCTTCTACTGGTCAATAAAGTTAATGACAGTGTGTGTGTGTGTGTGTGTGTGTGTGTGTGTGTGTGTGTGTGTGTGTGTGATAGGTGATGTCTGGTTATTCAGCAGCTCCACTCTGAAGGTCCTGAGTGTTCATTTGGACAAAGCTGGTCAGAGGCTCATGCGTACACCCTCTTCTTACCCCATTAAAGGTGTATTCATTCTAGCATACCTCCTTCCTATACAAACCCATTAGAACTTAAAACCCCATTTTAACCACGACAGATGTTTTGCGAATAATCTGTGTTCTTCCCTGAGGTTTTAGAGGACAACTTCAGGGTTTTTTTTTAGGTTGTTTTTAGAGGAAGTAAAAGATGGGTGTTAATTGTTTTACATTCCTTGCTTTCTTTAGTTTCAGGGATTGTTGCTCTGGGAGGGGGCATTCGAACGTGGTCCTAAATACACATTTGCTTAAAGAATTATTCATTTTTATTATATACTACAGTCCCAATAAACCCCAGTAAATTACATATGGCCAAAAATGATCTACTGAATGTGACAAACTGCCATATTGAGCCTCTGGGTCAGAAATGCCTCCTTCACATTCAGTAGATCTATGAATTCCCATGGCCAGTTATAATTTCCTAATAATGACTCCATACAGTAATAATGAAACTGGACAATCCTGGTTTCATTATTACTGGTGGACTTCCTCTTGATTTGGCAACCATTCATTTCTGTTGAATAAAATTTCTTCGAATCCATCTTGTCAGTAAATGATCACGTGGATGGTAGTCATAGGTCACCAGGTCATTAACTTCACTGTTTCTCAACTAGCGGAAACACATTAAAATAATAAGGGTAGTAGTAATAAAAATAATGCTAATAATAATCCTACATTACTAAATGCATGGTCAGGTACCACCTGCGTTTGCTAGTGTTACAACCAGGAACAACCAGTGGAACAAACAAACAACCTGTTCAATATCCTTGCTTTAAAATGTTGGTCAACTGAAATTTGCATTATAGCCTGCAACAATATGAAGCATATATATATATATATATATATATATATATATATATATATATATATATATATATATATATATATATATATATATATATATATATATATATATATATATATATATATATATATATATATATATATATATATATATATACAGGGCCGGATCTAGAGCAGGGCAGCCCCCCCCCCCCCCCCCCCCCCCACCCAGCTTGGTATTGTGGGCATTTGGGGTCTGTGGGGCTTCATATAAAGCCCACCCTGCCATTCTTCCAGCCCACCCTAGTAGGGCGGGCTAAATCCGGCCCTGGTTTGTTCTATTCCAAGCAAAGAAGCAGCAGCAGCAGCAGCAGCGACTCTATACTCCCAACTAGTCTCTCTCGTGTCAGTCGTGTGACTGAAATTCTCCCCCTATCACTAAGGGAGATCTGCAGGCACCCCACTGTTCTCAGTGGGATGTTTGGTCTGATTGTAGCAGCGATCTTATTCTTTTGGTCATGCAGGGGCGGATCTAGGCATGGGCATGGGGGGGGGGGGGGGGGGTAATGCCCCCCGCTAAATGCCCAGTCTGCCCGACCAAACACGATGGAATGCAAAACAACCCAAGATATTTCATGATTTGAAACAACTAACTACAGTTGTGTCTTCACTATACCAACAGCATTTCATCAATGAAAACAGAAAACTCTCTGAGTCAAACCTTTAGCTTTATGCATGCTGCGTGTCTGTTGCAACTTCAACAACAACTGATGTTATTATTGATGCTTTACTTGCCTAATGAAAGTCCTGTAACTGAAAATGGTATGGGTGCGGCTTCAAGCGACACGGGTGATGAAGCTGCACCCATAGCATTTTCTCCTGCCCCCCCAATTGGGAAATGTTACATCTGCCCCTGCGGTCATGACCCCACACTTCATGATCATATAGGTTAACCACTGTTTTATAGAGTACAGCATGCGGACCGGGGTGAGGGCGTAACCACGGTTCTGAGTGTATAGGAAGAGTAGTCGTCAGTCGTCACTGTAGTGAGGAATAATGGGGATCCGCAATAAACAATCAGCAATAGCATGCAGGCCAGGCTAATGGATTAACCATGGTTTTAGGGCGTAGCATTCAGGACAGGGTTAATGGTTTAACCACTGTTTTAGGGTGTAGCATCCAGACCAGGATAATGGTTAGCACACAGGGCAGTTTTACCACTAGTAAGGTCATTTTATCATACGAATATAAGAATGCTATTCATGATGAAGGCATTGAAGTTGAATATTCAGACATTCACTCATAAAGCATTCCACAGGGTGGAATCGCTGTTTTCTCTGACTAATTGTTAAACAAATTGTAATAAATACAACTTTATGTAAATGTAATAAGGTGTGGGGCAGTTTTTCCACTAAGGAATGGTTGTACTGAAAAACAAATGCTATGAATTAACTCAGAATAATGACAAACATCCTAGTTTGACTCCTCACGAGTTACTTAAGGCCAAATTAAACATTTTCGAATTTTAGAAAAACGTCTATTGGTACCCCGACTTTGTGCAGTTTTTGAGGTTTCCTCCAAGAGTTGAATTTCAACATTTTAGGTTATTAGACATGTTATTAGACATCTTTAGAAACACATTGGTCAAGAGATTTCTTGCTAACGATTTAGTTCCCAGATTTTCAGATGCTGCCCTTACTACACAGTTTCAGGGTGTAGCATGCAGGAATGGCTAATGGTTAAAACCAAAAACCAATGGGATGGGGGGAGCAGAGCTGATGAGAGATGATGGGGGGGGGGGGGGGTCCTCAAGCCCCCTACACCCCCCAGGGTGGCCCTTGTAAAAAAAGACCCTTGGTTGGCTTTTCCATGCCTGTCTGTGTTATAATCATCTAGGAGATGGCCGGCATTTAGGCACACAATATACACCCTGACAAGCCTGGACAGGTGTGTGTGTGTGTCTGCATGGGACTGTGCACATTCGCATACATCTGTATACATGCATGTGTGCATAATGGCATGTGTGCACGAACTATGGCTGCAACGATTAATAGATTAGGCCTGAGAAGATTCCAGGTCGTCCCCAGGCTGGTGGAATTTTGGTTAACCAGATGTAACTCTTTGAGAGTGTAAACATGAAACCAAATGGACCCTTGCGGGTCCATTTGGTTTCATGTTTACACTCTCAAGAGTTAAAATATTCATCACGTGAATTAGCCCACGTCTACACAACTAGAAAATGTAGAATATTAATGGTAATTTTGATCTGTTTTGGTTTCTCCAAAATCCAGCCTGGAAATTGTGCACAAAAGCAAAATAAATCTTTAGTTTTGGGGGCCTGTAGGACTAAAATGTCATCAAATGGTGGTTTGTGTCTCAAATTCTGAATAAATAGTGGGCCCTGGAATGAAAAAGGTTGAAAACCACTGGATTAATTATAAGTGAATCAATTATTGAAGTAATTTAGTAATCAAGTAATCGGAACTGATTACTAGAGGTTTTTTTTTATTTTTTATCCACTCAATCATAGTTTTTTCCAGTGTTAAATGTCACTAAATGAAACAGCGGTGTGACGCCTCTTTCCCCTTACAGCCTATTGATAGTTGCACATGCACATGATTAAAAAGGAAAACAACAATTATAGGATCAAGAGCAACACAGTAGAACAGCACTGTTCGTTTTTCTTTTTACTTACTTGTATAGATATTCTTTCATCAAATGATCAAATCACAATAAAGAAGCATGAAGACATGAGTTGTTCTAAGGAAGGAAGTGTAACGCCCAGGATTTCATTACATTATCGACACATGGGCGACAAAATGACTTGCAAAACTGTGGGATAGAAAAAATATGATTAAGATTTTGCATTATTATCCGAGGCATATTTCCTCATAATGGTGACTCAGAGAACACAGTGAATCAATGTTCACTCGCCCGTGAACTGTGTCAGTTCCTCACGTTAAATGACTTCTCGGGAAATGTGATGTGTCAACATCAACAGGTGGTTGAAAAAACTTCAATCTCTTCCATCTCCATTCAGTATACATGACTTAATTCATGGTCAGAAAACAAAACTTAGCTGGGAAAAGAGTTATGGCAACTGAAACTAAGACTAATAGAGTATATTGTCAATTTTGTCAACGAATAGTAACTAGACGGGAGGGACTACTGTAGTGGAGATTAAACCCATTTGATAGTTTTTATTTTTGTAAAGTTTTAGTTTTAGTTAGTTTTAGTTTGAGTTTCCGTTTTTTTTTTTTATACCATACTTTTTTTTATTTAGTTTCAGTTAACAGGTACACACACATATATATATATATATATATATATATATATATATATATATATATATATATATATATATATATATATATATATATATATTTTTTTTTTTTTTTTTTTAATACATTTTAGTTATCGTTTTTTCGTTAGTTTTAGTTAACTATAAAAAACCCTGCCACCAGGTTGCAACTAGATGTAACTAGGTTGCAGCTAGTCGCACCAGCTTGCAGCTATTCGCAACCAGGTTGCAACTAGCAACCAGAAGGTAGGTTGCAACCTGGTTGCAACTGTAAGCAAGTAGTCGCGAACTGGTTGTAAGTTGGTCATTGGTCGCTACTGGATCTCACCATTCCTGCACACACACACACACACACACACACACACACACACACACACACACACACACACACACACACACACACACACACACACACACACACACACACACACACACACACACACACACACACACACACACACACACACACACACACACACACACACACACACACACGCACACGACCAGGAGACAGCTTGCAGGATCGTCGCAGAGAGAAGAGCCTGACCTGGTTGTGGGTGGAATGTAACACTTGACCTCTGCCTCCATTAACCACCCGGCCATCACTTCACTTCATCATTTTACTGCCTCACTTCTAAACTCACTCATAATGAAGTTCAAACCCTGGTAAAACTCTCTCTCTCTCTCTCTCTCTCTCTCTCTCTGAGTACATTTACTCAAATACTGTACTTAAGTAAAATTGTTGTGGTACTTACTTTTTCTTGGACGCTTACGGGTCCACTTGGTTTCATTTTACGATCTCAAGAGTTACAGATCCATGAGGGTCCATTTGGTTACCAATGGTCCTTTCTAGGAAGGAAGGAGGACTCCATCATAGGAGGAAAATGGTGAAAAATGAGGGTTTTATCTCTGGTGCCTGTCAATCAATTTCGCCCCAACTCACCAGCAAAAAAGCACTAGATTTTCCACCAGTTTTTCTCTGTTTTTTCTGGGAAAAAAGCTAAATAAAGCGACAAATGCGCCAAGTTGGCAACACTGTTTGATTCCAAGATCTTCCAAGAGGGGTAGTAAGTAAGTAAGTAAGTAAAAGTATTAGAAATTGTAAATACTCTTGTAAAGTACAAACACCTCAAAACTGTACTTTCCCCCACTGGTAAGAAAAAAAGAAGAGAAGAAAGAAGAAAAACTCCTCTCTACTGTAGATGTTAGCGGAGACGCCCTGTCGCTCTCCCATGCCTCGTAAATCAACAATGTCAAAGAGCCAATCAAAGAGCGTTTGATCCTGGGGGTCCGCTGTGTGACCTACATATCCCACGGCCTGTAAAGACGCACCACCTCCGGCACCATGCCAACCTCAGACGGCATAAAACGGGCGTTAAATTTCTCTGACCCAGAGGGACACCTCTTCTTCAGACGCCGTGTGCCACGGTGTCGCCATGCAGAGGAAGGAAAATGAAATATAGCGGTGTGTGTTCGTTAAGCGTTAGCTAATTATTTGTGTTTCAAATAGTGACATTCTGAACCGTGCTGTGGTGGTGTCTGACGAGGTGAAGTCCTCACATTAAAAGGGCATCTCCAACAATTTTCAACATTTCACAATGTCATTAATATACCTTAGAGATGTTGTGTGGACATGATACAAGTGATACAAGTTGCTCTCATGTATTTCATCATCATGACATCATTAAGTTGTGTTTCCCCATGTTAATGATTTTTCTTTCAGAGTTCTTTTTTTGATAGAATACAAATTGAACCAAATGGACCCTAGCAGGTCCATTTGGTTCACATTTGTACACTCAAATGGGTGGAATTCCCCTTTAACCCCTAATTGCTCCTGATGTGCTGGTCAGTGCCATGCATGGTTTCTGCCGCCATACGGCGTGTGTGAATGAGTGAATGGGATCTACTGTCTATGTAAAGCGCCTTGGATAACGGCGCTACATACAGTAAATGCATCATTTACCATTTTATTTAATCATGATTAAAGACACAGCAGTTCATCTTGAAAAGGTCGGTAGGGCATTCATTTCAAGTTATAAAAATGAAAGGTTATCATGGTTATCCTGCTTCCATATGTTGTCAGTCATGTCAAAACATGCCCCCGACTCTGAGGAAACATGGATCAGATTGAGGCTCTGAGCTGATGAGCTCTGAGCCTTCATGGGCCCCACGCTATGAACCCTGCTAGATTATACCTATGTAGTCTGCCTGTACATGGGAAATATAATGGTAGATTATTATTAAAGGCATATTTCACTTAAAACCCCTATTTTGTTTTATGTTCTACTTAGTCTCATGTCTACACCCCAGACAGTTTACAAGTTACTCCATTCAGTATTTAGATATTTGATGTTCATTGGAATCTAATCTAAGATTTAAGTTATAGTAGGTTTGTATAGGAAGGGGAACTTATATATGTATAGGAACTTATAAACTGTCTGGGGTGTTCACATGAGACTGAGTAAACCTTAAAATGACCAAAAGTTTTTTTTTTTAGTGAAATATCGCTTTAACAATCAGAGGTTCCAAAATATTTCAGATTGGGTGGTCATCACTCCCTGTCCCCGATATATCAAATGTAGGTCACATATGAACCGGTGCGTCCTTGACACTGCTTTATCAGACAGCACCTTTTATTGCGTGGAGGGGATTGGGTCTGGGGGCTCAAGGCGGATCAGGATCTGTCTCCATCCAAACACACGCTTGCTTCTTTTCCCACATTTGAACACTCCTCATAAAAACAAAACAAGAGGTTCACTCATTCACCCCCACCCACCCATCCACCCAACCCCCCAACCCCCTGCAAACCCTCTTTCACAATCTCTTAATGCCATGGGAAAACATTCCATGGTGGTTTTTCCTCATCTTTTCTGCTTTTGTTTGACAATTCAATTGCATATTTTTGGGGGAGGGAAGGTTATTTAGTCAACAAAGAAAACACTCTTATGGTCAGTTTCCAAAACCTTGAATTCATCAAGCGTTGGAACTTATATGTTCTTCCGATATTTTTCATATAGTTTTGCATGGACAGGCTTTGACCCATGGATGGGAGGAGGACCCCCAGCCTGCACCTAATCCCTGGACATTATTGGTTTAAACGGTGGCGTGTGATTGGAACAACGTATTAACGATCCACTTATTGCTCTTTGTAAACCCCCCAATTTATTAGCTGTTTATTATTGTTATTCTTTTACCTCGCATTTTGTGCATAAGTCCAGGATTTGTTAAAATGTGTACCTGGTCTCATAGGGTTTAGTTAGTGACATATGCACAGAATTGCAATTCCGCCACAACTAGAATGCTCAAAAATCCATGCATATTATACTAAAATACATCCACATATTATACTAAAATGAATGTGTGCATATTATACGGAAATACTTTAAGTCAGTATAATATGCACACATTAATTTTAGTATAAATTCTGTACGCGTTTCTGTGTGGAGTTTGCATGTTCTCCCCGTGTCCCCTAGGGTAGATACCCTCACAAAAACATGCTGTAATCCTGGGCTCTAAACTGCCTCCCCCTGGCCAACCGGGGCGCCTGATGGAGGGGACAGGAACTGGTTGGGATAATATGTTCCTTCCACACGCTACATCCAACCAGGGAAACTCCCCCCCGCCAGGTGAAAAGAAGGCAGCTTGGACTCCTCATGCAGTGAAAGAAGCATGAGGCCAGTATCTACCGTATCTACCGTAGCATTGTGAAGCACCACTGAGCAAGGCACTAGCCAAGAGAATGTGTGGAGATCCACATGAACTGAAGCCACTCCCACAGCTTTAGTCGTACAATAAAGGGGGGGGGGGGGGGGGGGGGGGGGGGGGGGGGGGTTGGAGGAGGGGCTGATAGTGTAATACTTTTTTTCATTGGCACATTTGACTGCAAATGTTTCAGCCTCCAGAAAGAAACTCTAAATACAAAAAAAAACATCATTGCACATAAAAAACTCACCAAGGGCTCTAAGACTTAGAGCCCTTGGTGAGTTTTTTATGTGCAATGATGATTTTTGTCATTTTTGTTCATGTTTAAAAGGTGACAGTACTTAGAGTCTAAGTACTGTCACCTTTTAAACATGAACAAAAATGACAAAAATCACGCCACTGCCTCTTTAAGAATTGAAAGAGAAAAAGATTGAATTCAGTATTTAAATTAAAATAAAGCAAAAATAGCTGATCTACAAACATTGCACTTTGACATAAGTTGTCTTGTAGATGGGCATTTTTTGCCATGATAGTAATGTGGAACTATAGTGGTCCTTCATCTTCAAAGTTGCCCACTTAGACTCTTATCTCTCATGGCTCCCAGACTGAACTGCAGACTCACTCCCAACTTTCCATACGTGCCTTGCTCAGGGACACATCGGCACAAACTCTAGGGGAGGGGGTTTGAAACTGTAATCTTGCGGTAGCGGTTACCATCCAGTGACTCTACCTCTGAGCCACCACCAGATTTTATATTATCGGGTCTTAAGGTGTTAAAGAATAAGTTGTATGCTCTAGTCTAGATAGAAGACACCAAAGCACAAGTAATGAAGAGACAGGGACCTTTTGAATAATTAACAGTAAGACTAAGAATAATTTACTGTGTGTGTGTGTGTGTGTGTGTGTGTGTGTGTGTGTGTGTGTGTGTGTGTGTGTGTGTGTGTGTGTGTGTGTGTGTGTGTGTGTGTGTGTGTGTGTGTGTGTGTGTGTGTGTGTGTGTGTGTGTGCGTGTGCATGTGTGTATGGTGGTTACAGGTTTTGGTAGTAAAAGCAGCAGGCAGGTCATTACAAAACTGAAGGAGTGTATTTCAGGGCAATACAAAACCAGCAGTGAGCCTTCCTGTTGTGGCGCCTTTGAACTCCATGTGAGAGCGTGTACGTGTGTGTGTGTGTGTGTGTGTGTGTGTGTGTGTGTGTGTACATGCGCGCCTGCATGAGTTCTTACATGCGTACGTGTAAAAGTGAGAGACTCAGCACATTATGCTTCCGATTATGCCGTCTAAAATATATATGTTTTCTTCCATTACGACACCATCAAGGCCCATCAAAATATCTGTTGACAAAAACCAAACTAAACAGGTGGGGGTAACAGATTAAGTAACATATTACACATTACAGGTTTATGTAATCACATTACAAAAATCGGTAACTGTAACGTCTTGTGTGTAATATGGACATGACATTTATTGTCATGTGTTAGAGTACACAAACGTACACACACACACACACACACACACACACACACACACACACACACACACACACACACACACGCACACGCACACGCACACACACACACGTTGCTTTGACAAATTTAAAGATACTGAAAATTTGTTCCACAGGTTTGTAGATGGGCTATTTTGTGTGTGAGGTACCGCAGTGCAACGAAGTTGAAGCCTACTGATCCAAACTAAAATGAGCATTCATTCATTCATGTAAGTATGCTATACTGGTAATTCTGCCCGTGCACAGCTGTGCACACCTTCCAACTGAGAAAGATGCCTGAAATCACTGCATCAAAAACCTACAGAAACTGTTGTGATCACAAACCTTCATGTCTCCACATTTCATTTACTTTTGGCTGCTTTGGTTGCTTCTTTTCTTTCTGTGGTTAAGCGTGTCAATGTGTGTGTTTTAATGAATATTGAACCAATGAATAGTATTAACAAGCAGCTTGTGACAAAATAATAAAACGCACTGGATCCATTTGGTTATTTTTTTCCATTTCCTAAGAACTAAGGGCTTTTTGGACCCAAAAAGAAAAGTTTCCGTCAAACAGTGAAAATGTGTTCCAACGGATCCAATGTAGTTAATATTTAATCACTAGTCCTTGTTAATGTTGGCTCAATATCCTCCTGGACACATAATCACCAACAAATTTTGATCCTGAATAGGTTTGCTAGGTTTGTTCGTGGTGGAGAGCACCGCTAGAGCATGTTAGGCATACTCTAATCTAGCGTTCCCATAAGGCACGCGCAAATCTCATAGCATCAATTGTTTGTCGCAATGTCACTGCATAAAAAAAAGAAATCTGTTGCTCACACTTTTGTTGACGTCCGTAGTGAGTAGTCAAAGTCGTCTGATTAGTCACTCACATTACCACAGTGAAATTAGTTCTGCTTTTGACCCATCTCTTGGAGTGGTGAGCTGCAGCGTGCGCCACGCTTGGAAATCATTAGTTGATTTGACCCTCAATCCATCTCTTTGATGCTGGGTGCCAAGCAGGGAGGCATTGGGTCCCATTTTTACAGTCTTTGGTATGACCCGGCCGGGAATCAAACCCCGGCCTCCCAGTTTCAGGGCGGACACTCTAACCACAAGGCCACTGTCTGGTTTATTGACACCTGTGATTGCAGCTACAGTTGTTAAAGTCTTGTTACAGTCATAGACACAAGCAGCGGGTGGTGAGGAAATCACAACGCCGCCTCTCCTTTCTCAGAAAACTGACAAAAGCCGTCATGGGTCAAAAGGTCTTTCTACAGAGGCACAACCAGCAGAATGTGAATACTGAGTATTCTCAGTAGGCTTGCTTATCAAGCCGAGTTTCTCCACCAGGCATGTTGCCTGCAAGCCGACTGAGTAGAGAAGGATCCTCAGCCGTGCCCGCCAACCGTACTGCAACGCACATTTTAACGCACATTTGGCTACTTTATTGCGGCCGTTTTGGTCCATATACTCGCCTCCTCTAACCCTAATCCTAAACATAACCGTCCAAGCGTCGACACACTGACACAAGGCTTAAAACAAGGCGGCCAACTGCCCGTGCTGTTCGAGAATTTCCCGGGTTTTACGTCTTATCAATGCAATCATGTCAGTTGGCTCCCAGACAACATACTTTGTTGAGGAACACGGGTCCATTTGGTTTCATTTTACCGCTCTCAAGAGTTAAATTATATTTAAACATCTGAATTATGTAAATTTCAAGAGAATAATTGTTATCTTGACCAACGTTTTGCCAGTTCTCTTTCCCAATTGTGGACAAAAAAACGTGAAAGTTACTAGTTTTGTGTGCAAAAAGAGACTAAACTCAACATCACAAACTGTCATCTCAAACCCCAAATACTGTTTTCGAACGTCAGTAGTAGCATATACAAGAAAACCTTCCAATTCTCCCCCTCTATTTTTCATTATAGGTGCATTATTCTTAAACACTATAACAGTAAGTAACATCCATCACCACTATTTCAAAGCTCAAACTTTCTAGGGGCCTTGAAATGCATTTGCACTAATGGAATAATCACATTTTTGCTGTGTAGATCTTGTTGAGCCGGTCATTTTGAAAGTAGCTCTCAAGTCAAAAAAGTGTGGGCACCCCTGAGGTGGCACAACAGTGAGCATCCTGACTGGTTGCTTCACAGCCTGTTATACAACCGCACTGACATAATCACAGTGTCAGACTGGATTCCAGGCTAGCGGTTCACTGCAACACTGAACGGTAAAAAAAAGTGTCATTCCCTACTCAACCAGGGGCCCGGGGACCACCAGTGGTCCCTGAGAGGGTTCCAGGTGGTGTACAGCCAAGCGTATCAGCAGATGCGCCCCCCCCCCTACTCCCCAATCCAAGCTCTGTACCATGAATGCCTTGTCACCAAAGCTCGAAGAAAAATGAAAGACCCCCTGCCATCCTAACCGCACTCTGTTTGAGGCGCTGACACACCAGAAAGGCTTTCGCAGTATCAAAGTAACTTAAAAAAAAAAACATCTTTCTCTAGACAATCAGATATACATGAACAAGTTGATACGATCCAGACCGTAAGGAATAAAGAAAACATGCCACAAGTACAGTAGGTATGATTTCTGTTTGCATTTTTTTATTTGCACAGTTAGCTCAACTGTTCTAGGCAGCATCTGCTCAGCCTGGCAAACGGCACGCCGTGGGTTCGACTCCCCATCGCGATGGACTTTGCCACTTGTCCCCCCATCTCACTAACCAAGCTACTTTGGACCTATCAATAAAGGCATAAAATAAAAAATAAAAATAACATTTACTCTTATGTACCTGCATATAACAATAAAGCTCAGCCTCGAACCTTCACCCTTGATGTAATGAATTATGTGCTGACAAAAAGAAAATCATGAATGTTCTTTATTATACAGCACAACTTCTCAAAACAGAAGTTTACACATCACACACACACAGAGCAGCTTAATGCAACACAAATTACCGTTAAAACATTGCAAAAATGCCGCGAACAAAACTGCAAAGCAACGACCCAAAACCGCACCATAAAACAACAGGGCACCACAATTTCAAACAGGCGTAGACAGAAGGATGAATGAATAGGAAACGTGCTCCGAGTCAAAGACAATGACAGGCAGACAGGCCAGTGTGGAGCAGTGAATGGAGTGTTTCAAAATTCAAAGCAGAATGTATCTGGGGTGACCTGATCTAAACTGTTCATTTAAAGGACAGAAGTAGTGCCATGTGTGCAGGGACATTGCATCACCAGTGTTGCCAACTTGGTGCATTTTGTCGCTATATTTAGCTTTTTTCCAGACCCCCCTAGTGCCAAAATTAGTGCAAAAACTCCTGGCGTAAAATCTAGTGCTTTTTTGCTGGAGAGTTTAAGGCAAAATTGGTTGACAGACGCCAAAGATAAAACCCTAGTTTTTCACTACTTTTCCTCGTATGATCCTCCTTCCTTGCTAGAAAGGACCATTGGTAACATTATAGATCTGTAACTATTAGGAGTTACAGATCGATAAGAACATAAAATGAAACATTCCCATTTGGTTTCATTTTACGATAAAATTATGTTAAATTATATTTGTTTCATTTTACAATTAAATTACGATTAAATTATATTTCTGAATTATATGTCTTATACATCTGAATTACCTAATTTTCAAGAATCTACACATTTAGTGGGCCCTGGTATGAAAATGGTTGAAAACCCACTGCTCTAGCGCTTTCTAGTCTAGTGCATTTTGGAAGTGCCACTAGTGCATTTTGGATTTTGGCAGTTGGCAACACTGCCTGTCACAGTGCGGCGCGTTTTGAGCTTGTAGATCAGCTATTTTTGATACGACAGTACAGCGTGGAACAAACTCCCACTATACCATTAACAGGCAGCCTCTGTACACATTTTAAAGCACAGCTCAAGAAGTACTTTTATGCTCTGATGTCTGTCAGTCAGTCACAATGTGGGACAGACAGACAGACAGACAGACAGACAGACAGACAGACAGACAGACAGACAGACAGACAGACAGACAGACAGACAGACAGACAGACAGACAGACAGACAGACAGACAGACAGACAGACAGACAGACAGACAGACAGACAGACAGCGTGCTCAATTTGTGGGACACCTAAAACATCTTGGAAACAAAGACTGTCCCACACAAAGAGGGACTTGTGGTCACCCTAAATGTATCATCTGGAAGCACATTCCCATCGTCTAGATCAACGGTTTTCAACCAGTGGTCCGGGGACCACCAGTGGTCCCTGAGCGGATTCCAGGTGGTCCCCAGGCTGAATGATGGAAAGTTGGTTAACCAGATGTAACTCTTTGAGAGAGTAAACATCAAACCAAATGAACTCTTGCGGGTCCATTTGTTTTCATGTTTACGCTCTCAAGAGTTAAAATATTTACCATCTATTTACCAGCCCAAGTCTACACAACTAGAGAATGTAAAAGATAATGGTATTGTGGACAAAATCAAAAGAAAGTTTTGGGGTCTGTTGGGCTAAATGGTGGTCCGTGGCTAAAATGCAGAATAAATAGTGGGCCCTGGTATGAAAAAGGTTGAAAACCCCTGGTCCAGGTAAACGGTTTTCAAGTTGCGTCCAGGGACTAGAGTTGGTAACCAACCGTAACCTTATAGGTCTAACTTTTGAGAACATAACCTTAAAAACAAATAGTCTCGTACTGCCGGTCCATTTGGTTTCACTTTACACCGTCAACAGTGCCTTTATTGTGAAACATCTGCATGACTTCATTTACCAGAAGTATACACATTAAAGAATGTATTGCTATTTTGATCGATGTTTGCCAAAAAAAAAACATGAAATTGTAAACTACGTCTTACCCAACAATAACAACAACAAAATATTATTTCGTTTTGGGTGGGTCTAAGAGTATAAATCTCAACAAATCAAGTGCATAATAAATAACAGGCCTTTAAATGAAAAGGGTTTAAAACCCCTGTGGCCTATAGCAACAAAAGATAGTGCAACAACAATATACATCAGCTATTTGAAACAGCTAATGCCACACGTCTGAGCTGGTAGATCTGCTATTTAAAGATAAAATAAAATATAAAAAGAGTATTCCAGTGTGGGTGAGGGGTTGTGTTTGTCATGTTCTACAGGTGACATCATCATCATCATATGTCAAAGTTAAGCATGGATGCCTATTGAGTGACAAATAACTTTTATGGTGTCGATAGCCCATTAAATTACTTTAACATTAAAGGGTAGGAAGACTTCTCTTGATTTTTGTGTGTGTAGTTAGATTGCCATGATGTAATTCCAAATGTGGACTTAGGCTACAATCTAAACTAAAATTCAGACACAAGAGCACATAATATGTGCTCTTGTGTCTGAATTTTAGTTTTAGTTTTTATTTTATTTTTAGTTTATCTCAAACTCAAGGTCCGGGGGGCAAATCAGGCCTGCAAATGAATTATCTTCAGCTTGTCTGTATCAACATTGTTCGTGTTTGTTTATGTACGAAGTGTATGATTTTGAAAGCTGTTTCAGTGTACAATGTTGTAAGTCAATGAGGAGCGAATTTTGAATGATCAATTTCTACTTACTGGAATATATCTTTGATATTTCTTGTCCACATTTGGAATTACACCATGGCAAGGTAACTACAGAAAAAAATCAACAAAAGTAGTAGTCATAGTCTTACCCTTTATATTCACTTTATCGCTCACTTTGCCACTCAATCTGCCATTCACTTGCATGCGCATAGTCTCTATGGCATTGATTCGTGTTTACATGAAAGCTACGCGTTGATTTTTATCATCCTGTTTTGAACTTACGGATAGATAACAACACATTGACATCCCACCCCTACGGGAATGTGTGTCAACCCTCTCTTATCTGATCCAAGGTGTCCTTCCAAACACACTCCTCTCCATGGTCCCTCTGGTCCCAGCGTGGCCCCAGGCCTGTGATGACAGAGACAGATAGAGACAGAGGCAGATAGAGGGGTTGATCTCAGTGGTACTAGACATTTAAACATGGAGCCTTTTGATCACTGCATTGTAACGGGTGGTTTCTCTTCTATAGAGATGCTGATTGTCCCAATTGTCTGTGTTTGAACCCCAAAAAATGCTCTGTTTGGGGCTACACAAGTTAGTCAAAGCTGCAGATTTAATTGATCTTTTTTTTTTGTAACTTGGAGAGAGTTGCAAAAGTTGTGTCTGTGTCTGTGAGTGAATGCGTGTGTGTGTGTGTGTGTGTGTGTGTGTGCGTGCGTGCGTGCGCGTGCGTGTGCGCGTGCGCGTGCGTGCGTGCGTGTGTGTGTGCCTGCATGCGTGAATGCAGGTGTGTTGTGAAAGGTGAGACAGACGCATCACCTTTCAACCAATGGTGGAAACACATTATATTTACTTTGAGGTAATATGTACTTTACTTCCTGGGGGTCCATGTGTTTCTACATGTATACTCTGAGAGTTACAAACCTTAAGTTATACGGGTCCGTTTTGATACCCTAAAGCCCACTTTGAGAATGAGAACCATTGGTGTAAACTAACTAGGCCCTTCAGAAGCCATCCTAGCCCATAGCACTTGCCCTAGTGACCTAGCAGGCGATATAAGGCTGAATGATGTAGATCAGGGGTTTTCAAAAGGTGGTCCGGGGACCACCAATGGTCCTTGAGAGCATTCCAGGTGGTCCCCAGGATAAATGATCGGAAGTTGATTAACCAGATGTAACTCTTTGAGAGCGTAGAGCGTAGTGCGTAGTGAGAACTACAGTGCAGTGCGATCCTCAATCACCCATTAGAATGCAAATTACCCTTTTTATTTATACCTTCTTGTCTGGCAGTATCAGGTGAGAGGAGACCAGATGTCATCCACTGTAAAAAGGTCCCTTGGTATCAAACATGGGAGGCCCTGCTGTATTTAGCTTTTTTCCAGACCCTCCTAGCGCCAAAATTAGTGAAAATCTCCTGGCAGAAAATCCGGCGCTTTTTGGTTGGTGAGTTGGGGCAAAATTGATTGACAGGCACCAGAGATAAAACCCTCGCTTTTCACCATTTCCCCCTCTATGACAGTGGTTTTCAACCAAGTGGTCCCCAGGCTAAATGATGGAGAGTTGGTTAACAAGATGTAACCCCTTGAGAGCATAAAAATGAAACCAAATGGACCATTTTTTACGCTCAAGAGTTAAAATACAACTAGAGAATGTAGAACATTAACAGTCATTTTGATCTGCATGTTTTATGGAAGTGCCACTAGTGCATTTTGGATTTTGGCAGTTGGCAACACTGATCCTGACCCCACCAGAAACATGGACCTCAACAGGGTCCTACCCCGGGTCACACAGACCGGGTCAGAGGGAGGGAAGCATGAGGCTGACGGGTGTCCGGCACTCTGATCTGTGAGGGAGTGAAGTCAGGATACAGCCAGGGAACTACTGTACATCTTGATGACATCATCAAAATGTGATTCATTTTTTTCACAGACCTCAATTTCTAGGAAACTCTAGAAGTGGTGAAACTCTGAATGCCACCAGTCTGCAAGAAGGAATCCCCTTTTTCTCCATCATATAAAAATCCTCTTGAAAACATGACTGAGAACTTGAGAGAAAAAAGAAAGGACAAAGACCAGACCTGAGAAGTCTAGCAAAGTATTTGCATTATGTGTATTTTGCGTGTGGGAATTACCCATTATAATGCAAATGATGTTCTTCATTCAGCCTTTGTTTGTAGCCTATAATCTCTATCATCTGCAGGGCTTGACACTAACACTTGCCCGCTTGCCCGGGGCAAGTAAAAAAAATGGTGGGGCAAGTGAAGACTGCTACCTGGTTGCCCGATCGGGCAAGACCTCTGTGTCTTTCCCTGATTTCTAGCTATCCACAATTCCAGGCTGGATTTGGGAAACAAAACAGGCAAATTAACATACACATCAAAATGACCTAATCTTCTACATTCTCTAGTTGTGTAGACCTGGGCTAATTAAGATGATGAATTTTAACTCTTGAGAGTGTAAAAATGAAACCAAATGGACCCGCAAGGGACCCATTTGGGGGACCCTTTAGGAGGTTCTTTAAACCCCTGGTTTAAAGAACCTAAGTCGGAAGTAAACTTAATTGCAAACTTAATTGCAAAATTTACAATATATTTTTGGGGGGCAAGTGACCATGACCTGAGGGCAAGTAGAACCTGACTTGCACTTGCCCGATGGGCAAGTGCCTCGGAGTCCTTAGTGTCAACCCCTGATCTGGCAGGTCTAGCAGCCTGAAAACCTTTGCTTGCTTCTGTTTGTTTGGGGGGAGAAGACACATCTGGATAGCCTGTTTTCCAATAGTGGTGAAAATTTACCTCTCCTCTGTTCTCATGAAAGAAAATACAAAGGATTTGTCGGTATCTAATTCATGAAGGGCTTCGAGTCCATGTTACCTCAGCCTTTCATATAGCGTAACCAGTGTTGCCAACTTGGCACATTTGTCACTATATTTAGCTTTTTTCCAGACCCCCCCCCCCTAGCACAAAAATTAGTGAAATTAGTGAAAAACTCCTGGTGGAAAATCTAGTGCTTTTTGATGGTGAGTTGGGGCGAAATTGCTTGCAGGCACCAGAGATAAAACCCTAGTTTTTTTACCATTGACCATCCTATGATAGAGTCCTCCTTCCTTCCTAGAAAGGACCATCGATCCAAATGGATCCTTACACAGTAGATCTGTAACTCTTGAGATCATCAAAAAATGTGTGTGTTAATGGCGGGTAGTAAAAGTGTGTGGGGGTAGCCTGGATTCCAGACTGATTCACAATGTTCCGCACATCTGAAATGCCACTTCGCAAATCAGTCTGGCCAGAGCCTGCTTGCACTTGCATTTCCCTGATGTCACCAGTTATGTAGCCACACTCTTTCTGATTGGATGTTTTTTTCTTCATATAAACCACAGACCAATCAGAATCCTTGGCGGCATTACCACCTTCATATGCCCCGCCTACCTGTGGGGAGGCTCCTGGCCAGATTTGTGAAGTGACATTTCAGATGCGCAGAATGCAGCAAATCAGGGGCGGAATTGAATTGCAAGTTTCAAATTATACAAGTTCATAATTGTTCACGAAGGTAGCAGATCCACAAGCCTGACGCGTAGCGCAAAGCGGAACGTCTTGACCTTGAAAAGCTGCTATGTTGTTTTCGAGTCAGAGATGACAGATCGGCTTACTGTAGCCGAAATCTAAAACGGCACAGATGTTTTCCCGGTTTTAGTAGGTTAATCGCCAATTAACCCAAGAATCTTCATTCTAGGCGGTTCATGAATCATAATATCATAATAAACTGAATATTTTGGGGGGAAATAGTCACTCTGCACTCTGTGGTAGTAATAAACTTGAAGCCTCATTCTTCTGCCTAACCGAGTAAATTAGTGACAGTTGTCAAAGAGAACATGTCAACTTTAATGGCATGACAAACCACTGAACTTCCTGTATCGTTTGATTGTCCTACCAACGGGGACCTTTTTTTTATAACCTTTTTTGGCGCAGATTCCCCAACAATTGTGTTGAATTGGTGTTTCGGCCCATTTGGGGGCTCTGCCCTCCCCACCCTGCCTGCTCCATGTCAAATTTGTGGAAAGCATAAAAAAGATGAGATTCTGCAGCATTGCACAGATAGCAGGCTCCCTCGGGAGGGACCAGGCCTGATTAGCTTATTTACAACACAACAGAGAGATCCGTTTTTTGGAGAATTAACTTGATCCCACAAATGCTGCAATCTGTTTACTGTAATTGGCTCTTGCAGATCCTATGACGCAGGGACCGTATGTTTCTGGTTATTGGGGGAATAATTCATTCCCTCCTACTCCCTCCCTCCCTCCCTCCTCCTCTCTCTCTCTCTCTCTCCCTCCTCTCAGATAGATCACAGACCAGGGTTTGGTCGAAGGTGGCAGATTGTTAGTCATTCATAAGGGCTCCACACATCGCCGGGAATGTTTTTTTGGTGGGGGGGAGGAGGTGTCTATATGAATGTGTTGAGTGTTTTGGCCGCAACAATGCGCATAGTTTGGCCCAACTCTGGCCGGAACAGGGGGTGAAACTTGCTCTTTTGCAAGTGCCAGGCTAGAATGGCAATCAAACATTGCTGTTGCGGGCAGAAATTTCTTATCTCCATAACTTATTCTAACTAACTTTTTTCTTCTCCAATTGCGGTTACCGATGGAGACTTTTAAGAGTCTCCTTTGTTCCTCTAGGCGATCATCTAATCATTAGGTCCCCGGATCACTGGTTGAAAACCACTGCTTTAAAACATTATACTTGCTCCCTGTAACATTCCTTTAGTTGCTCCCTGTAACTAAAAGAATGCTAGGCTGATTATTTCATATGCTCATGTTTGATCCAGCCCTATGGCATATATGAAATGCATATGCTAACAAAAAAACAACATAATACTTTCTAAATTTAATAGAAGCTTCAAAGCAATAGTTTAAATATGTTCCATTAGCATGCACATTCCATAGACCTCTCATCAAGATGTACAGGAGCAATACCTGTTGACTGAAAGAGTCTATATTTTTATTTTTTACGGTACATTTTAGTTATAGAGGGCACGTACTGTCTTTTGGCATATTCGTCTCAGCAAATATGCAAATCTCACTCTAGTCTACCCTGATTCAAGAGAAAGAAAGACGGGGTCATGGCTATGTTCCCTCAGCTCTATGTTCCCTCAAGGCTTCGGCATAGTTTTACTAAGGTTAAAGTTAGGGTGAGGGTTAGGTTTAGGCTAGCCTCAACACCCAGGCTTTCATTTTTGTCCGTGTTGCGCAAAAACGGAAAGCCGTCGTTCCAAATGATTTGACGTAGCACAGCGGGGGAGGGGCCGGGATGATGTCACGTTAGTGAGATCAAATCAGATAAGCTCATCTTCCGTGGAAATCCCACGGCACCCCGCCCCCCCTAGGCCAAAATCATTTCAGGTTAGGCCAGGCTTAGCCTGGCCCTGCCCGCCCCAGCTACGTCATCACGACGAATTGCGCTTCCATCTGGGTCTGGTGTTGCACCCGTTGACTCTCATTACAAAAAACTCACTCGCCGAGTTGTTGATTTTCAAAGTTGGAGACCAATCAAATGGCTGCGTTTGAGTAATCCCACCTAACGTCTCCTGATTGCGCTCCTGATTGCGCTGCTGATGGATAGTGATTGGTTAGAGGAATCTGTCTGTCAAACAGACAACCTACGTCACGGTAAAGAGATTCCAATCAGAGAGTTCCAGACTCTCCTTCGTGGAGAGTTTGGCAGGATCCAGGCTAGGCCAGGCTAGGCCAGGCTAGGTTTAGGCATGGTGAGGGAACAAAGAGCGGGAGGGAACAGAGACATGGTCCCAGAAACATTGCCAAGCTTAAGTTAGAACACTGTGAAGAGAGCATATGACCCCTCCATGGCCGTGTCCATTATGAGGCCGCATTCAATACACATGCAAATTCAACGCCATACGCCTATTTCACAGCCAGCGCGTGCTGCCCTTTAGTGGGGATAATGGGGGGACACCGACACTGGGGGGGACCCGACCAAGATTGTCATTGCACAAACGGCCATTGTTTTGTGCAATGACAGTCAGTGGTCGGGTCCCCCCCAGTGTCGGTGTCCCCCCATTATCCCCACTAGAGGGCAGCACGCGCTGGCTGTGAAATAGGTCTATTGTCTTCATGTTTTGACATCAATGGGCTGTTGCTTTCCGATCACCCAGGCTAGGGGTGGTGGGGGGGCGGGGCTGTGAAGAATTTATAAATTAGCCAACCCAATCTGTAATTCCAGCAAATGCCAGTGGGCGTGCCTGCATAACTTCCGGGTATGATGATGACATGCACAAATACTGTACCCTTCAAGTCTCTTTATGGGGTGAGTAATCAGAAAAAAGTAAAAGTCATGTTGGGTGTAAATTATCCCTGCATGGGGTTTTGGTGTTTTAAGTTTTATTGCAAAATAGCAGATGTGCACGCCGCTATGAGGCGTGTCGTGTACACAGTGTTGCCAACTTGGCGCATTTGTCGCTATATTTAACTTTTTTCCAGACCCCTCTAGCGCCAAAATTAGTGAAAAGCTACTGGCAGAAAATCTAGTGCTTTTTGGCTGGTGAGTTGAGGCGAAATTGGTTGACAGGCGCCAGAGATAAAACCCTCATTTTTCACCATTTTTCCTCCTATGATAGAGTCCTTTTTCCTTCCTGGAAAGGACCATTGGCAACCAAATGGACCCTTATAGATCTGTAACTCTTGAGAGCGTAAAATGAAACGAAACTGACCCTCTTACGGTCAAACATCTGAATTACTTAATTAATTTTCAAGAATGTACACATTTAGAAAATGTAGAAGAATTGCTATTTTGACCAACGTTTTGCCAGTTATTGCTCCAAAATTAGTCACAAGAGACTAAACTCAACATCAAATGGTGGTCCTAAAATGAGGAATAAATTAGTGGGCCCTATGAAAATGGTTAAAAACCACTGCTCTAGCGCATTCTAGTGCATTTTGGAAGTGCCACTAGTGCATTTTGGATTTTGGCAGTTGGCAACACTGCGTGTACATCTGCCGTTTTGGGGGAATATCGTAAAAAATGCATGGTATGAATCATCATGGCATGAATCATCACAGTTCCGAGCTTCTAGAACCGCTGCTTTGGTGATGTTGAAAGCAATTCCCAAAAACGTAACAGTTTTGGACATAAGAGGTTTCCATCCGACAGAGGCAATCTGTGCAGACCTGCTCTCAAACTTTTATATTTATTTCGAGGACTCCAACAAGTCTGAGAGTGTACAAGTGAACACTATCAATACCTGTAGAAGACGTTCCTGTGTAAGGGTCCATTTGGTACCCTTCGAGGAAGCCGTGATGCTGAGATTTTCAACATCAAGGATCCTCAAGTTGATTCATGCGTTTGGCTGTAATGTTTCACTCTGGCTTGTCTGCCAGTGTTTTTGACTAAGCATATAATAATAAATCTGTTTGAAATTATCGCCCCTTTCAACCGCTGTTTTATTGTGTGGTCTGATCGCTGCTTTACAGTTTTGTTTGTGGTGCTTTCTGATGTTTTAACATTTGTCATTTCTGTTGTGTTAGGCACTTTGTGATGAAACTTCTGTTTTGAAGCGCTATGTAAATAAAGTCCATTATTAGTGTCTATTGGGCACCGACAGAGTATCATAAATACTACATAAATACTGCCATTTAGTGTAGAATCTCTGCTAAAGTGGATATAAGAACTGAATAAAGTGTATTATTTATACTTATTACATGGCTTGAATGAATGCTCCAATCAGAAGCCAGCGCTCTGATCACGTGAGCGGTAATATATTAATTCACCGCTCCGCTCTATATCTGACCGCTGCATAATCAAGGTCCCCAGCAGCTGAGTTCATATCGATCCGTGGCGTGCTTCCGCATTTAGTTCCAGCACGTCGTTAGCGGGTCCATTTGGTTAGCTACGTATGTGGTTGTTTACATGCCGTTGCCATTCAGGTGATTGATATTATAACTCTCGAGAGAGTTTCATGTTTATGTTGCGGGTCCATTTGATTTCATGTTTATGCTCTCAAGAGTTACATCTGGTTAACTAACTCTCCGTCATTTAGCCTGGGGACCACCTGGAAACCACTCAAGGACCACTGGTGTTTCTCGGACCACTGGTTGAAAACCACTGACATAAGCCATGTAATAAGCGAGATAACACCCTTCGAAGTGGTGATTTGTTTCCTAACTATTAGGAAGCAAATCACCGGTTCGTTGGGTGTTATCCCTTATACAGAATGTATAACAATAGAACCGTTAGGTAGGCGCGGTCTACTCAGAGTCCAACTTGTATTCTCAATGGCTGATGGGTGCAGATTCTTGCAGATCAATGTATAGAGGAAATTTTGAAACGCTGACGAAGGCGTGAGTGCCGAAATGCGTTCGTTTCTCTAGGTAGACTATGCTGTGAAATGAAATAAAAGAAAACTCATGAACTTTATGCAAGTGCGGATATTTCCTCTATATATTCAGAATGTATGTTATTTGCGCTTTAAGAACTGCTGATTTACAAGACATTTTGTAGAATCCACCCGCAGGTCTTGATGGTTTGAGTAAAACTAAGAAGAAGGTAAACCAGAGTGCACACCACTACACGGTTCTTCCACCTCTTGGCCTGCAGATTGCTCCCAAAGGGACCAACAATGCCTCTCTGTGTTGTGGCAGGAAGACGGGCTGTCATTGAGAGAGCTGTACAGGTGCACAGTTTAAGTGAAGGACGATGATAAGCCAGCAAGCTGTTGGGTTTAATTGAAAGGCTGGCAGCAGTCATCGCTCTCTCACTAGAAACGTCCCTCTCTCCCTCGCCACCCCATTCCAGGCCTGCGGTATCTCCACATCGCCCTTCTAGGTCCATTATAAATGCAGCTACAGACCTACTGTAAGAGCAAGTGAGCTTCCAGGTGGTATACAACAGTGCTCTAATGCAGTGGTTTTCAACCTCTATCATTGCAGGGCCCACTATTTATTCAGCATTTGAGCCAAGGACCATTGAGGACATTAACCGCATGACCATTAATCTTCTTTGTGTAGAAGAAGACCATTCTCTAATTGTGTAGAATTCAGATGAGTATTTTAACTCTTGAGAGTGTAAACACTCTCAAAGAGTTACATCTGGTTAACCAACTTTCCATCATTTATCCTGGGGACCACATGGAATCCTCTCAGGGATCACTGGTGGTCCCCGGACCACCTGTTGAAAACCCCTACTGTTTTACTTGGGCAAATGTATGTGTACCACAATGTAGAATATTCTGGTGTTTGCAGTGTGTACATAATGTGTACGATAAGTGCTATCACCATTAGCACTCAAATCAATGCGCCTGACGTGATCGTTTCCATCTGGACCGAGTTTCAGATGCACATGACGTCGCCAAAGATGTCAAAGATCAAAGATGTTTCTCCACCGCCAGTTATGATGACGGACCTGCAGATTTACGGCACGACTGTCGCAAACCAGGCGAGATCATACAGTACAGCAGCCTCCAGAGCTCCGATTTGGATTACACTCCATCTCTGACCAACTGCGTCAATCTTTAATGGGACTTAATCAAACCCGTTTATGCAGGTGTTCTAGTATCCAGTATCATGACCGAAAATAATAAGTGGCAGACATCTCCCTTAGAGATAAACTGAGAAGTTCTGTCACACAAGAGACTCAGAGTACAGCCACTTGCTGCTTCTCCTGAAAAGGAGGCAGCTTAGGTGGGTCGGGCATCTGGTTAGGATGCCTCTCAGGTGTCCCTAGGGAGGTCCCGGAAAAAAAAAATCGGTAAAGCATGGTTTTAAGGAGACATATAGCCGTGTGTCTCCCTGTAACCAGAGCCATAGTATAGTTTGAGAGATCTACAAGCATCGGGGGCTTTTAGATCACCTACTTTGGCCAGCTGTTGGCTGTTTGTACTTTAGAAATAAAATTGACTTGTCTTCCTGAATGGTCTCGGTGTAGATCTCAGCTACTGTCCGTCCGTCCACACCCCAAATACGGTGCATGCTGTAAACCTGTATACAATATTTGTTGGAGAAAACCTATAGGGGGCAGAAGGTGTTACATTCTTAAGAGGATTACATATCTGGGCGGATTATCGCAGATGACCGCCCGTCGCTTCCAGGAGACGTGTTATAGGGTGCGTATCGCAACATGCAGCGGGGGGCAGCAATGGTCAATAGGTAGAGAGGTCAAACCAGAGGCTATATCTTTATGTCGGCCCAGGGCTCACTCATGGACACTATAATACCCCTCCCCCAAATAATTGGCCAAACACCACAATTCAAATGAGTTATCATGGTCAACAATTTTAGGCATTTAGCAGACACTCATGGAACCTATTTTTTTATCCATAAACGCCAATTTACCATATATTTTGCAATAGTTTAAGTAGCCAATCTGCAAGCTCACAATGTGTCAATGTACAGTATATTGTCGGCTAGTTGATCGATTTAAAAAAAGACAACAACGTTATGGCCCTTCGCTCTTACACCACAAGGAAATACTTAATTTACATCTAGATTCTAGCCTGACCTCAGTCTGAATTGTCATTTCATTGTCGTTTCACTTCATTATTCAGACTGAAGTCCCTCTCCACCACAGCAGATTCTGGGATGGGCTTTATCAAAGTCTTCACAGTGTTTGGTTCATACCATCCCAGAATATTGGGATAGCAGACAATGTTGTTGTGATTATTATGACTAATGTATTAGCCTAGTTGCTAACAAAACAAACACAACCGATGAGTGTTTAGTAAGTGAACAAAAGCAGTAAAACATGCCAGATGATTATGTTTATAAAACCTAAAACCTGACGCTTATTTAAAGAATAATGAAGTGAAACGAAGTGAGTGACACGGCTGTTGGCCAATCAGGTGCTGTGTGATTTTCAACCAGCCCTGTTAATTCATGGCTGAGCCAGACAATCTAGATTCATCATCTAGTATCAAAAGAAAAGCTAACCTAACGTCTATCTAGCAGTAGCACATACACTATGTACGATTAAACTATAGGTATACACTTATACAATACCATGTTTACAGACTTTATGCCATCTACTGTAGAAATGTAAGTTACTGTAAATATGGTAAAGCCTTTGCATACCGGCACGTCTGCCTGCAAGTGCCTCGAGGCTAGGGGCAAGCACTGGGTGCTACTTTGTGCGTGTTATCATGTTCACAACTACAAAATATGGCACATGAAGCTGACTGGATGTCCGCGGTACTAGGATTATCCAAACAACAGCACGGTGAGCTGTGATCATCACAGCAGGGTGGAGGGGTTGAGAGCAGGTTCACGCACAGAGCATACTCTACATTCTATAGGTCTACTACAGTGCTGCCATGTCTGGTTATTATAAGCAAATTTATTTATTTATTTTCCAAGTGCAGCAAAAGCTGAGCTGATGAATGAGCTTACAGTAGGTAAATCTCTGGCCAAATTAACTTCAGAGCCATGCCAGCGCTGTCCCAAATGGTCAAAACTACCCAACAAAGTTTTTCTGCGACAAAGTTTCTGCGTCCGATTTCTTATTTGTATTCATTTGTATTTGTATTTATTTTAAAACATGTGGCAGAAGTTCAAAGTGCTTATATAGGCTTATTAACAATAGTCGCTTATTTTTTTTGTACTTCATTTCACAGACCTAGCACAGACTTGTTTCTATCAGCAAAATCTGGCAACCCCCTGGGTCTAAAAGGTCCTTACATCATTACTGTCAGTGTGTAGACCACTCACTGACCCCCGAGACCTACAACTGGTAGCAGGGGGAGAGGACATCCCTAATCCTATTAGGATCTATCTACGAGATACCCTTCAGGAAGTGTGGGACAAACAACCTGGAAAAAAGGGGGGTGGTGATGAAATTGTAGGTATATGAGATCATGTCAGTCATGCGTCATGAAGCCCTTAATTCCTGAACTTAACGTGAGAACTACAGTATAGTCGGATGGACATCTTTGTAGGTCAGAAGCTTTTCAGGAAATGGGAGTGGGGAGGGGGGATAAGCTGCTGCAAATGGGCCCACAGTAGTTATGCTATTTAGTCAGAAGCTCTTGTTGATACCCACTAAACAGCTTTTCAATTTCGAAATTCATAAAAAAGTTGAAACATGGATACAAGGAGATTGTGAATGTGATCCGACTACGCAGGCGCTGCGGGGGAACTCGCAAACACGTCTGGGAGGAAGGACTCTGACAGATCAACATAACAGGAACGTAGAGAGCGAAATGGAAGAGATTTACTCTTTCTACTTTATGCCCACACAGGCCATTGGTTTCTTCTCATCGCAATCGATGATAAGAATTCTAGTCAAGGATGTGATCAGATTCACTGTGCACGGTGTAACAGTGGTAGTGCTGTCGTCTCACAGCTAGAGGGTCCTGGGTTCTATTCCCGCTAGGGACGCTGATGTGGGGCGCTGGCGGCGTGTCTCCTTCTCCGAGTCATCAGTGCCCATACCTGAGGTGGGGTTTGGCGAAAAGGCCTTTTTGTGTGGCGTTTCTCCCAGTGTCCTCCTGGGGTAGATACCCTCACAAAAAAGTAATCCTGGGCTCTAGACTGCCTCCCCCTGACCAGCCGGGGCGTCTGATGGAGGGGACAGGGACTGGATGGAATAACATGTTCCTTCCACGCGCTACTTCCAACCAGGGAAACTCCCCTTTGTCAGGTGAAAAGAAGGCAGCTTGGAGTCTTCATGCATTGAGGGAAGCATGAGGGCAGTCCGCTGCCTCCCCAGGTTGGTGGAGGGTGTGTAGAGCCCAGGATCACATTAGGAATTGGCGCTGGGTGAAAAATGGGTTATCTCGAGGGCCGCATGGTCCCACTTGGAGGAGACCCAGGGGCAGACCAAGGACCAGAGGGAGGGATTACATCGATTCTTTGGCCTTGGATCGTCTCTGCTTCCCCTAGAAGGAGGTCTCTAATGTTGCTGCTCGGGACAGAGAAGTCTGGAGCTCTCTGGTGGAGCTGTTGTCCCCGTGACCCGACCTCGGATAAGTGGATGAAGCTGGATGTCTCTCATCTCACCTTGATGTTAAAGCTATAACTAAAAGCAGACAGTGAATAAAGCGGACATTCACTCAGCTGTTTGTTCCGCTCTCACACTCACAGAGTGAGTGACTGGCGGATAAAGACAGCCGCTGCTAAATGCCTACACTGTAAAGTGTGCTGCACGCAACATGGAAGAGAGAAGCATCCCAGGCAGTCACAGGGCGGTGCGGTGGTGGTGACACCATCTTATTTAGGGTGTAACCCTCACTGTGTCCCCACTCCCCAAGTAGCTGTTAATCTCCAAACTAGTGTCTCTCTGTTTGGCTCGGCATGCTTTCACACAGAGCAGGACCCTTGGCAGTCACAGTCTAATCTGAGGGCGAAGTGGAGAAGAAATTGTTTCCATATTTCTATGGGGTCCGGTCCCCCTCCCCCCTGCCCCACCCGCTCCGGCCTCAGCAGTCATTAACACAACCAAATGCCACCGCTAGTCGTATAAAGCTCCTCCCGGAAGTATCGAGTTTTTGTCACGACTGCCGCCAAGCTTGCCTACAATTCAGACCAGAAACCTCATCCATAAAAACTGCTACTTTTCAGGACTCGAAAGCAGAAGAAAGCTCAGAACAAGCTTCTACATAGAGCTGCCATAGGGTGTTTACTTGCAAAAACAGAAGCTATATTTTTGATTGGTATATGAGTTTATCAAGGAGTGAGATTTTCCAATCAAAATTTCCCATCCAGTGGGCCAAACAAAGTCATGTTCCTCTCCCACAAACCATGTGCATCCCATATTTGGCACAAACAAGAGATTTTTGTTCCTATGCCAACAAAATGTGAAATGCCCTACCAGAGACATGCAAATCCCTTGACTCATTCAAAACCACTCTCAAAAAGGACTGCAATTAGAAACTGGCCTCAGTAAAAATACGATTTCTCACCCACCCCCTTTTCCCCCTCCTTGTATATTTCTCTTTTCCCTTTTACCTCCACGGTATGCCTGAAATTCATGAAAAAGGTTCTGTGGTGCAAAATATATGTGCGATTAAAATTAGTTAAAATTATATAAAAAAAAATGTGTTTCTGTAATTAATTCATCTCAATTAATCAGTCCCAGCCCTAGTTAGAATATTATAGAGAGAAGTTGTTTCTGCCTGACAACAACGATATGCACTGGTGTTTCAATGCATAAAGGGCGTGACGCCTCGTCTCTTTGGAGGTGGTCCAATATATAAATATGTTGCACTAAATCATAACTGGCTTTCATTCTACTGTCTGTCTGTACGTTCTCATCGCCATGTCAGTTCGACTTTGTCATCCAGAACACATTGCCTCAAGCAGTGTACATTTTGTTGACTAAACCGTGACGTAAAGATGTCTGTTCGACTGAATGTTTGCAGTGAATAAAACTAAATGAGAGATAAGGCTAGGATTACAAAGATGAATATAAATATATATACTTGGGAATGTCAATGAGAAAAAAAATAGATGATAATGTTCGGAAGGGACTTGTGGAGAAGAGATCCAATAGAACTAAGACATTTTTATGTTTGGTTGTGCATGGATGTCAACACTCGAATCTACAAATCTGCATTGTGAGCATGTAGATCGCATCGTAGCCTGCCAAGACGTAATCAATCAACTGTAGACCTAAATCTAACTAAGCCTTGAAACGTTTTGTCAACTAAAACAAGACTACAAGACTAAAGACATGTGCATTTGATTTGATTATGCTCTTGAATCATGTCTTTCTAACCATGCCCTTTTTTGCACTCTCTCCCTTTCTCTCTCCATTTTCTTTTTCTTGGCATTATACTACTGTTATTATCTATGCTGGTGCATTGGCTGAAGGAAGCAAAAACAAAATAGGTTTTCCTCTTATGTACTCAAGATATAACAATAACAATAGGGACTTTAAGCATACGACGGCTACGCCAACTACTACGGCAAGAGGAAGTCAATCCATGCTTTATAGATAAACCTGCTTGCCGTAGCAGCTGTTCCTACTACGGCAGAACCTACACTTTAACATAGTCTCTGCAATGTGTGTTTGACACACGCTGCATAGCCGCGTTACCACGGTAACCCGTCGCAGTTGTGGATGGCTGTTTGCTTAAAGATTTTGACACCTACGACGATTGCATCATAGCCCCAATACTTCCGCCAAGGGGAGCCGTGAAAAGTATTGATGCTTAAACTGCCTAATATGCATGGCCTAGCCCCGATATCCTAAAAACGTACAGGCCAGTACGCAGCCTCCGTTTTGCTGACATGGCCCTTCTTGCGCCATCCAGAACTCATTGAGTGTCGCGAGGTGACCAAGCCTTTGCTGCCGGTGCACCATCGTTCTGGAATGCCCTTTCATTAGCTCTCAGAGAAGCAGAATCAGTGTCTTCTTTTTGTCTTAGTTGGGTTTTGTCTTGTTATTGTTGTTTTGTTGTTGCTGTTTGTTGATAATTGTTTTTTTTATTTATTGTTGTTGATTTTACATGTATGTGAAGCACCTTGTAACTTTACGTTTGAAAAGGTGCTATACAAATACTGTAAATAAAGTTCAAGTTCAAGTACAGCCTTGAAACACATGTGAATGTGACTGACCAGAACCAGAACCAAATAAATGCATTTTCAAAAGACTGACTAAAACACTAAATGAATGGAGTACCAGGGTAGTCCACACTCCAAGCGGTCAGGTTATGTCTGCATTGGATCCACAGACAGCAGAAGGGAAGCGATGGCAGCATGCACAACCAGCAACCGAGCTTTTCTAAAATTGTTTTCACATTGTGGGGAGAATAATATCTGGCATGAGACTGATGAGGCACCTCCCCAGGAACAACAATGTTGCCTTGGCTGTGTCTTTTGTTTTGGGTTGCATGCGTATGTGCGTGCGTGCGTGCGTGCGTGTGGGTGTGTGTGCTCGCATGCACAGACATTTGGCTTCCAAGCAATAAAGTTGACTTTAATCACGCTGATGATGACTCATCAATAGACAAACAGACAATAGATGGGGAGACAATCAGAGGTTTGCTGTAGAGGATGGGGAAAAATGGGTTCTAATAACAGAACCAAAAGGGTACATTTTGCATTTATCCAAGGTGCTTTATAATAACTGTGCCTTACATTCACACCTAGTTCACACACACACACACACACACACACACACACACACACACACACACACACACACACACACACACACACACACACACACACACACACACACACACACACACACACACACACACACACACACACACACACACACACACACACAGTACTCCAATTGGGTAACAGGAATTCTCATCCCAAAACAAACTCAGACCCTTGGTGGGTCTGAAAAACAAGCTAAATATAGTGACAAATGTGCCAAGTTGGCATGCAACGCTGCCACTGAAAACCGAACATCTCGTCTTTCTCGCGCATGGCACTCTCATCCCCGGAAAGGAAAAACACTTGTGCTTTGGATACAGCGATCTAATTAGCATCATTGGTAACACCTGTGCAGAAAGTGAAGAAGCGGCCCAACACCAGCCGACATGCAGACAGGCGCTGGTAATGGCTGCGCATGGAAACAATAAGCTAATAACATAACAGCGTAATCTCGCAGACACAACACTGGTGTGAATTATCTCGTCGTTTGCGAGACGACATCAAAAGCTACTGACAATTATTGTTGGTTCACACATTAACTGATTCCAAAAGTTTGTACTTGCAAATAGATCCATGTACGAGATGCGTTTGTCAAATCAGACAGGTTTTTGGAAGCCAAACCATGGATGTTAACGACGACAAGACATCAAGTACTGGCACTGGCGAGTCGAGTAGACACCATCGGGGTGTAGAATTTTGTATCTCTCTCTCTCTTTTTTCTCGCAAATTAATTCCGGTTCTGTGTGAAGTCTTCCTGGACAGAACTTCACAGCAATTAAATAATTAAGTGTAATGCAGTTTATCCCACAAAGGTTCAAGGAAGTCCATAACAACTCTTATGGCCTGAGAGTATACAAATAGAGGGTCCCTATTTAATTCTCACTGGTGGAGCACAGTTGTTCGTAAAACACATCACATGAAGGTCCCCCAAGTCGACACTAATTGGAGCTGGAGGCCATATTTTAGGCCTTATTTTAGTGACACAAAATTAGTAAACCCATTCTTAATAAGGGCCGTATGCACCACTGTTATTCACCGTTTTTGGGTTGGGGGCCTGAGCTTGAGCCTCTTAGGGATCACGTGGACAGTCAAGCTGAGGGGCCCCTGGGCCTGGGCCCAACGTGCCCATTGGATAATCCTTCCCTGCTTATTATATATATACAGATCGGTAAATAAAAGGCAGAGATCCTTATCGTATATACAGACCTGTAATGATCACTCCTGCTCCAGTGTCTCCGCTGGGCTGTGAGCGCGACGGACACGACGTTTCCTCCTGGGAGATCTGTCGGCGTCCTGCGTTCCCTCCACCATCTCGCCTACACTCGGCAGATTGCGTCCTATTGACACACACGCACACGTCCACACACACACACACACACACACACACACACACACACACACACACACACACACACACACACACACACACACACACACACACACACACACACACACACACACACACACACACACACATATTATTTTATTTGGATCGGCACAAGAGGCACACTACAATAGACCCAAACACTGGTCCTTTTAATATGTCATTGATATACCTTACCTAAATAGAGGTCTGAAAAAATCATTAACATGGTGAAATACATTTGATGACATCATCAAGATGTATTTCACCATGTTAATGATTTTCTTTCAGACCCCTTTTTCCTAAGCGGGTACAAATGAAACCAAATGGACCCGTTAGGTTCCATTTGGTTCACATTTGTACCCTCTCAGGAGCATTTTGAAAATGGGTGGAATTCCCCTTTAACACACAGAGCCAAGGTCCAATGACAGCTAAGCATAACATGTGACAGACAAACCTCTCCACAAATAGATAAAACATTGTTTTTTTTAATGTGCATAGGGCATGCCTTGTTGTTGATGTTGATTTGGAAGAGATTTTGAAGGTCTGGTTCCAAAAATGAACCAGTTTTTGTGTAGTTTGTGTAGTGGTGGACAAGAGGGCAGGGCTTAGCTGAAGGTCTATTGCAAGCTTTTGAGCACATGATTATGCACATGGCCCAGACTACCAAATACAAGGGCAATAAGTTGACAATTATAACCCAAGGCCATAATACGTTCCACCATACTGTATGAATGAATGAATGAATGAATGAATGAATGAATGAATGAATGAATGAATGAATGAATGAATGAATGAATGAATGAATGAATGAATGAATCTTTATTTTCGTGTCTTGTCAGAGACCAATCCCTTACGGGATTATAAGACACCAAAAACATAAACAAACAGTAACACGTCCATACATAACCTACGTGAAGCATTAATTTGCTAAGACAAACCAAAAGTAAACAGAACAGAAATAAACAAAAATAAAATAACAAATACATCAGGTATAGGTTTTCTTTGAGCGTATATCTCAGGCTTTCTCTAAAAATTCTGCTAATGCAAATATCTTATGTTCAAAAAGCCATCGAAGGCATTCTGCGTCACTTAACCACATTAGTTCAATATTTTTACATCTACTAAATATCCTCTGATAAAAAACATGGTGACTTTACATATAGTCATTTACTTTCAGAGAGGGAGAGCTAGGTGTTGGAGTATAGCTGCTTCAGCAGACCAGTGTGAGTACAAAGCACTTTGGAATACTTGGTTCACAGTCACACAGACGTAAAGGATGTTCAATAGTAGCATCGGGGGAAAACAAAATTGGAGGTGATTTCCTCCCCGATGATACAGTATGCATTTAATTCCCACCTACCCAGGAAACTGTCTTTGTTTACCAGTCACAACACAGAGTGTAGACGGTCTGTAAAGCCTCAACCTATAAACTCCCTCGGGCCGGTATATACTTCCGCCAAATTCCAAAGTACTTCCATTTTCTAGACACTGAACAGGCTAGGTCTCGCCCCTGCGCGTCGACACGCGTCCTGCTCTGTTGGTAAAGCGTCAACGACAACGGGAATGTGTGTGTATGTTTCCTGAGAGCAGTGTTGATTTTAAAATGCAATTTTTTATGTTTTTGTTCAACCTTTTTGATTACAGGGCCCACTATTTATCCAGGATTCGAGCCACGGACCACCATTTGATGACATTTTAGCCCTACAGACCTCCAAACTAAAGACTTCTTTTGCTTAGTTTTGTCCACAATTCCAGGCTGGATTTCAGAGAAAATAAAACCGTCAAACATACAGATCAAAATGATCTTCTTCATTTTTTAGTTGTGTAGACTTGGGATAATTCACATGATGAATATTTTAACTTTTGAGAATGTAAACATGAAACGAAATGGATCTGCAAGGGTCCATTTGGTTTCATGTTTGGTTTTATGTTTACGCTTTAACACCCGAGCGCAATCTAACAAAAATGAAATGACTTGTCTTTTAGATCTACTGGATCTCTTCTCCACTACAGTCCCCCCCTACGACATTTTAGTCTAGTTTTTATTTGTTGACAAAACTGTCTATACATTTCGGGAAGTCTTAGTCACTAAATATGATAAATAAACAGTCTTTTAGTAAACAAAATCAACCTTCTGCTAACCCTTCTGGCGACTCCCCCCGCCCACTAGGGATCAATACAGCTCTCTACTATAATCCATCTAAGACAGGGGTCTCAAACTCAATTTGCCTTGGGGCCACTAGAAGCAGAGCCTGGTTGAGGCCGGGCCGCAGCCACAGCGCGTCACATGGACAAACGTTTTTTTGCCATTTCAAGCCTATTTTTTCGCCATTTTCGCCTTCATTTCACTTAAATTTAAGTAGATTCAGACTCACCAATGTGGGATAAAGAGTGTGTGCATAGGTGGTGTTGTGTCGCACAAAAAACAAAAATAACATTTCTATAATAATATTTCTATTCCTTTCTATTTCTATTCCTTCCTTCCTTTGATATACCACTGTGCTATCTGTTTCATTCAGTAGCACATAATAGGATTATGCTAATAACTATAACTGAACAATATTAAATGAACTATTTACTGGACAATAGAACCTACAAACAATACAAAATAACCGGACCAGCCAACCCATCAACAAAGTGGCTCTGATTTGATTGTGATGGCATGAATTACAACCAATAAGGAAGCAGTAACAAAATCTTTACTTTAGCTATCAATTTATATTCCTAACAAAGCCAACTACAGCTTTTTTGAACTTATACAGCCACTACAAAGCAGCGCCATAAAATAAATAAAATCAAAAATATAGTTTGTCAGTGTCACTCAAAAACTAGTCTTGCAAACATGACACTAGAGTAGACCATCAGAAGCCCAACTAGCAGCATTGGTTTCCCAATAGTTGTCATGTTTTACACGTGCCTAAATAGGCTTTTATTTATTTGCGCTAGCCGAAAACTATATCCCAGTTGCGCGACGTCTCATCTTTGCTGGCAATGCTGTCTGCAGTGGTCGCGCAATGGGGCTTTGAAAATAATTCAGCACTTTCGGTTTCTGACCCCACAATGTCGCAACTTTTCTACTAGATGGCTATGATTCTATCCAGCGCAGATGTAAGCCTGCCCTGGAGCAACGACAACACCGTTCACTACGGCCAAGGGGGACACAACAGCTCGTTTTACTCACCTTAGCTCAGCGTGCTGCTTTATAAGCCATGCATCCGCCCGTATCGGGCTTTAGAAAACTGCTACGCTGACATTATTTACCAAACCGAACGCAGTCCTTGGTAAAAAGGCAAAGTTTTCTTTTCCCTACGTGTGTTTGTAAACACGGAGCGGTGGATAGAGAGACGCCATGACAGGATCTCGCCCGTACTGCAGCCAATGGCGTCATTGCATTTCCTCAGATTGACAGTTCAGCGACAGAATGAACTAAACTGCACGGGGGGAGGGGCGTGTTTCAGGGTGCAGATCCGGTTCCTCTTTGCTATTCTGTGCAAATAGCAAAGCCAGTAGGCGGGCTTTAAACAGGATCTCAGTAATGAGCAGTCAATAGTAACAGACTGTTCTCCCGCAAATGCTTTGGGCTGCCTGGTCGGAATTTGACGGGGGAACTCGCGGCCGTCGCGGGCCGCATTAATATTAAACGTTCATATTAAGGTGGGGGCCACAAAATATCATCTCGGGGGCCGGAAATGGCCCGCGGGCCGGCAGTTTGAGACCACTGATCTAAGACATGGCTCTTTTTCCGTTGATTTCACTTGTAAGTCAAAGGTTTTTTTGTACGTTCCAATTAGACCGGTTCGGCATAAATCTAAACACCACTAAGACGGCGTGCGTCTCTGTTGTCCGGTTCAAGTATCTGCACGTCGGTTTGCTCATTGAGGTCTTATTATAGTCTTGTTCCAACATCTTTGGGATAACGGTTTTTTATTACAGAAGAGGAGGAAAAAACTGATATATGCTAATTTTTCATTCAGACAGGAATTGAGGATAAAGTGTCTGAGATGAGTTGGTGCGCACCCACGCACGTGCGTGCGTGCGTGCGTGTGTGTGTGTGTGTGTGTGTGTCAGGGCCAGATCTAGGCATTGGTATGGGGGGGCAATTCCCCCCTAAATGCCGTAACTGCCCCACCAAACATGATGGTGTGAAAACAACCTGAATTTCAAAGATATTTAAAATTAAAGTGCTTATATCATATAATGATTTGAAACACTATGCTACTAACTAACTACAATTGTGGCACCACTCAACAACAACTGATGTTATTATTGATGCTTACCTGCCTATAATATTCAGTACGTCCTGACAGTTTAAAATGAAAGCGTCACGGGGGATAGAGGGACACAAATATTATAGGTGCATTCGAGTTACACCTGCAAAATCATGGATGATCTTTTGTGATACAACAAGCATGTCGCGAAGTACAGTCTGGCAGGGGTGCCCAAAAGGTAGATTGTGATCTACCAGTAGATCTCACAGGCTGTGCAGGTAGATCACATGATGACAGCCCCCTAAAAGAAATAACTGTAAACTCAAACCCCAAATACATTGTTTTCAAACGTCAGTACGTCAGTCATATACAAGAAAACCCTTCCAAATCTCCCCCTCTATTATTCTTAAACACCGTATAACACTAAGTAACACCACCACAACTAGCTCCCACTTTCTAGGGGCCTTGAAATGGATTTTCAGTAATGGGATAGTAACATTTTTGATGTGTAGAACTTGTTGAGACATTTTGAGAGTAGCTCTCAAGTCAAAAAAGTGTGGGCAGTGGGCACCCCTGGTCTATGGGTATAAGTAGCGGAATCTCCGCCTGCCAATTATAGCGGAGATGCTACAGTACTTTGACAGCCTTTTTGCCTCCTTTTTGGGCATCCCAAGTTGTTGGAACCCTGTAACAACCAGCCTGGTTGTTAGAGTACACCTATAGCCCAGCTCTGAGATGGTCTTCAGGGGTTGGTATTTACTGACCTTGGTCATAAAAGCTTCCTCTAGGCCAGGGGTGGGCAATTATTTTTCCCAAGGGGCCAAATGAGATACATGAAATATTGTGGAGGGCCAAGACTAAAGGCTGAACTAAAGTCTGTGTAATATTAATTTAATTTCAAGATAAAAGTAAGAGTAAGACCAACCATTTTGACACCAGGGCCCTCTATTTATTCTGTACTTGAGCCACAGACCACCATTTGATGACATGTTAGCCCCACAGACCCCAAAACTAAAGATTTATTTTGCTTTTGTCCACAATACCAGGCTGGATTTCACAAGCAAAACAGGTAAACATAGATCAAAAATGACCATTCTTTTACATTCTCTGGCTAATTCAGTTAAAAAAAAATGTAACTCTTGAGAGCGTAAAAATGAAACCAAATGGACCCGCAAGGGTCCATTTGGTTTCATTTTTACGCTCTCAAAGAGTTACATCTGGTTAACCAACTTTCCATGTTTAACTGGAACTCTCTCAAGGACCACTGGTGGTCCCCGGGCCGGTCAGAGTCAGCCAAAGGGCCGCATTTGGCCCCCGGGCCGCATAATGCCCAGGTGTGCTCTAGGCTGTGGTCAAAGGTGCAGACTATCTCTAATACAGACACTTCCCTGGACTCTTCATCAACCACAACATCTGGTGTACACGGATGGAACACACACACACACACACACACACACACACACACACACACACACACACACACACACACACACACACACACACACACACCTGTTTGCCCGTTAACTGTGCTCTCAGCGCATTTCGGTCCATTCTGAAGGCGATTGAGGAGTTTGTTCACACTTGACCTTTGACCTTATAACCAATCATGCTGTCAATGACACCGATCACCCTGCGGAACATCTGCCGCCGTTTGACTAATTAATCTAACAGCCCGGTGTTATCGTGTATTAATAGCACACTTTTAACAGCAGAGCATTATGTCTATAAATGTACGGAATATGTGTGTGTGTGTGTGTGTCCCACATAACTTGAACTTGGCTGAGCTGATCAACATCAATCTATCCCTTTTATGTCCATATATTGCAGTGGTTCTGCGCCAGGGGACCGGGGACCACTCCAGGATGGACCTCGAGGGGGTTCCAGGTGGTCCCGAGCTAAATGATGGATGATGGACGGTTGGAAACCAAATGGACACCCTTATAGGTCTTCAACTCCTGAGAGCAAAATTTGGGACCCAAGAGGTACATTATTAAACATACAGTATGAATGACTTCATATGTTGTTAAATTTAAATTCATGGGTCTCCAGCAGAATTTAAAATATATCATATAAAGGTTGCATTTTAATAGCTTTGCATACACTCTGTAAACAACCACTCAGATAATTATTTGTCATATTTTCCCAATGTGCTATTTGGCTGTAGTGCCTCATTGTTATTCCCTGTCTCATTAGAATATACATGATCTTCCTGCTTTCAGTCGCTTTTTGGATTCCATGCATACCAATGACTTCAAGGGTGGACGCAAAGTTAAAATAAATAAATAAATAAATCCTAAAGTGTGGACAAAAACAAGAAAATCTTTAGGTTTGGGTTCAAGACAGGGGTTCTCAACATTTTTTTTTATCCCAGAGCCCACTATTTAATTCAGCATTTGAGCCACGGACCACCATTCGAGGACATTTTAGCCCCACAGACCCCAAGACTAAAGATTTCTTTTGCTTTTGTCCACAAAAGCAAAAGCTGGATTTGGGAATATATGTAGACTTGGGCTAATACACATGATTAATATTTTAACTCTTGAGAGTGTAAACATAAAACCATATGGACCGGAAAGGGTCCATTTGGTTTCATGTTTACCCTCTCAAAGAGTTATACCTGGTAAGCCAACTTTCCATCATTTAGCCTGGGGACCACCTGGAATTCTCCACTGGTGGTGCCCGGACACACCTGTTGAAAACCCCTGTCTTACAGCAATGCACGTTGTTCTTGAAGTTGATTGAAGAAAAGCGTTTGCCGTTTTTGAATTGGACCTCCTCCTGACAAGTGACTGATTTATTTGTGGTCATTTGCTGGTCAGTTTGGCCGTCTGTCTGTTTTATGTCACGTATCGTCACATCTTCCTCCATCACCTGGTGTCCTCTGTCATTATATACGTCTTCATTATGTCATGGTTAAATCATCACAGTGACAGTGTTATGACGTCATTGTGTCATCATCATGCCACTGCTAATAACAGGTCATATATCACCTGGAGGGAATATAAAACTAATAGCCAGAGGGATACATCTGGTGCCAACCCATTACCCTTATCCCTGAAGCTACTCGCATTTTTTACTATTATAAAAAAAAACTTTTAACCCTTTAATCAGCAGCCTAATTAAGCTTAATTGCTCAATTCTGCCATCTCTATTCATTTTAATTCATCATTTGAATGCCAATAGAAAAATGCGTGCTATGCACCAATTATCACACTTCTCCTCCCCTAATTTTTGTCCCACGATTTTGTAACATATCTTTTTCACCCGTTGCCAATTCCTAATGTGATCCTGGGATCTACACACCCTCTACCAACCTGGGGAGCAGACTGGCCTCATGCTTCCTTCAATGCATGAGGAGTCCAAGCTGCCTTCTCTTCATCTGTCAGGGGGATGCTTCCCTGGTTGGATGTAGCACATGGAAGGTGCACATTATTCCAACCAGTTCCTGTCCCCTCCATTAGGCGCCCCGGCTGGCCAGGGGGAGTCAGTCTAGAGATCAGGATTACTGCATGTTTCTGTGAGGGTATCTACCCTAGGGGACATGGGGAGAACATGCAAAATCCACACAGAAAGGCCCTTTCACCAACCCCAGATGGGCACTGATGACATGGAGGAGGAAACACTTATCCAGTTTTAATGGCGCAGGCACATACAGTAGTAATTGACCTCCATAGCAGTAACTATTTTTCTGATCACCATTGTAATTACTGAGTTAAATCAATATATCAACATTTTGCACAAGCGTGCACTCGAGAGATTTGGAAACGATCGATCCTTTGCAACACAGGCTAAAAAATGATGGTCAACGAAAGTAAATGCCCTGATTACAGGGATCTCGTAATGTCAGGGGCAGCTCGTAAAGGGTTAAAATAGTTTGATTAGACGATCTACAAGCTCAAAAAACTAACTCCACTTGAGCTGGATGTTTATCTTTCATTTCCTGGAGTTAGGTGGATAGATATGGTGGGAATTCAATTAAAACTGTTGTCCAGCCTGTAACTTGGAGAACACATACAGTACAGTGTACTGTAGATGTGAGTCACATGGTTGGCTGGGGTTAACTTGCCATAGATTGTGCAACTTATAACAGAATGTGCCAGTCAGTGATCCTCGCATTGGGCCCACAGTAAACAAATGCTTCCTAAATGTCAACGTAGCCCACTACCACAACACCAGAAGGAGTTCAACAAACCATGTGCAAACAAAGATTTGGCACAAACAAGGGACTGAATTCATATCGTTCCTATGCCACCAAAATGAGATGGAGTGTAATTAAAAAGATAGAGTTAAATCAATCCAAACCGGAGCTCTGGAGGCTACTGTTTGTATGATCTCAAAAATTTGGTTTATGATGTAGATCTCAAAGATTTGGTTTTTGGCTGTATGATCTCAAAGACCTGGTTTGCGACAGTCTTGCCGTAAATCGGCAGGTCTGTCATCCTCCAAAGTCATCCTCCAGTCCCATTATAACTGATGGTGAAAATCTTTGAGCGTTATAATCACTCCTGATCTAAATCAAAAGCTATAAAATTCTAAACAAAGTGCTCTTTTTTGACAGTATAGGAAGTACAACACCTCCCTTTGTTCCCCATAGTCACACGCTAAACCCCTTATACCAAACCCCTTATCCCTCTTACTATTTTGATAAACGTTTTGGAATAATTCAACATGCCAATCTACTGAGACGTTGTGAGCTATTTTAACTATTGAAACAATGTTTTTAAATTACTTTAAAATGGCAGTTAAGGTATAAGGGGTTTAGAGGCCTAAGACTTCTAAGCCACCAGTCGTTGGGACCACGGTCGCGACCAGTAGTAAAACTTTTAGAATGGATGTATAACAGTCACACCACCGTCGCGACCGCTTGGCCACCTTGTTGCGACGAGTGCCGCGGTGGCAAATTGATTTCGCCGTCTCTCGGGAAATCAGTGGAGTTACGGTTCTGTAACTCTGAGAGCTTACAAAGCAAAGGATACTGTAACTGCAAAAATATAACTGCATACTGTAACACAACAACAAGCACAAGTATTACATGGCCCTGTTCCCACACCCCTGCTCTGTGAGCCAACCATGACACACCCAGAAACTGTTGGACCACCGAAATACTGTACACGCACGCGCACGCACGCACACACACTCACACGCGCACACACACACACACGCGCACACACACACACACACACACACACACACACACACACACACACACACACACACACACACACACACACACACACACACACACACACACACACACACACACACACACACACACACACACACACACACACAAATGCAAGCACTTTATGTGATGCTGTAGTATGGTCAAGTAAGCAAAAAAAAAAATCACGAATCACGAAAACAACAGATAAGATGTCAGGAACCCCTTTTGGGGCTCTTGTTGCTATGTAGGCCTACAGTATAACAAAACATTTTGGTGTTTTTAAAATAAGTATACGTTTTTTTTGTTTGTTTTTTTGTTTTTTTCTGGAAACGTATAGGTCAGGGCTTTCAACCAAGGTTCATGTTTTAGGTTGTTATTAGAGAAAATAGAGAAAGTATAAGATGAGTGTTTAATTTAGGGATTTTAGCTGTTTTGACAGGGGTCTGGACATTCAAACATAGTCCTAAATGTGTATTTGTTTTCAAAATTGTAAAGCGATTTCTTATTATTATCGGCTATAGTTTACATCTGGCCACAAAAGATTACAAGTATATATATATATATATATATATATATATATATATATATATATATATATATATATATATATATATATATATAATATATATATATATATATATATATATATATATATATATATATATATATAAAGTGCAATGTTGATTCAGTAGATCATGTGATATTTTTTTGCAGCCACATGGAATTTCCTTGGCTCTATTAGGACTATAGTAGATAATAAACAAATAAATGGCTAAAACTTTCCCACCACCTCCTGTCAAAAAAGCAAAAATCCCTGAAACTAAAGAAAGCAGCAAAAAAAAAACACTTCATTTACTTTTACTTTCGCCAATAACAACCTAAAACATGAAGCTTGGTTGTAAACAAAACAACACGGCATGGTACTTGTGACATTGCAGTAGTGAGAGCGATAGTGAGAGTGCATTGAGCAGCGCGCTGCACAGCGCAGCACGGTGGATACAGCAGCTCTGGACACCACGCATGGAAATGCCTGGAAAGCTGCGCATGAAAAAAAGTTTCTGGCATGTGTATGAAGCGTCGAGGAGGCCAATGCACTCTCACAGTCGTGGGTGCGTGCACGCACGCACACACACACGCACACACACACACTGCATAGACACAGTATGTATGCCTCAGAGTGAGAGAGAGTGAGAGAAGCGATAGTGGGGAGCAACACACACACACACACACACACACACACTGAATCCGAGGGGGGGGCAGGCGCACACACACACACACACATACACACACACACACTATGAATCAGAGGGGGGGGGGCAGGCGCACACACACACACACACACACACACACACACACACACACACACACACACACACACACACACACACACACACACACACACGTAATCTATCTCTACTTACAGTAAGACAACATGACAGAGAGAGAGAGAGAGAAAGAGAGAGAGCTACACCCACTAACACAGAGCCAACATTTATTTGCCTGCCAACCTTTTGATCCTGTCCAGGGTCGGACTGGCCATAGGGTGTACACAGGTTGTACCAGGTAGGGGCCCGCTAAGGCCTGCATGAGGCCTGCATGTCACCTGTATCAGTGAGTGTAGGTGTCTGTTGGTTTGTGTCATTTATGTTGTTCTGTAAAAGTAGTGGTATTAGGGCTTCTTTGTGTGTGCGGCCGGTGATGGAGGGAGGGGGTGTGGGGGTGGCACGCTATGAGGCATGTACACCTGCTATTTTTGGGGGGAAATTGTGAAAAACGCAGCACAAATCTTTCAATATGTTCCTTCAGAGAGAACGTTTCGTAGAATGTACAATGTCAGGTCGAAATGGGTTGAAGCAGAATTAATTTTAGGTGTTTTTGCCTTATCATGCCTTCCCATGTTATTTGATGGAGGCCGTATGGATTTGGGGCTCTCATTAATTCTCCCTGCATTTTTGTGATATACATGGGAGCTCAATTTGTTATTTTAACCGTCATACTGTAGTGTAGATGATAAATCCAATGAGAAACCATTGCTCTCCGCAGTCACAGATCTGTCAGAGCCTTATCTGAGCCTTATCATCACGGCGGCCCAGGCTCAGTCACGTGACCTCATGGAGAACCAGATGTGTCTAACTGGCGTTTGGAATATATTATTTTGAACAAAGTTGCCACAAATAGACAATTTTAAGTATACTGTATAGTATACAACAGGGGTTTTCAACCTTTTTGATGCCAGGGACCACCATTTATTCAGAATTTGAGCCACGGACCACCACTTGGGGACATTTTAGCCCCACAGATCCCAAAACTAAAGATTTCTTTTGCTTTTGTCCATCTTCTAGTTGTGTAGACTTGGGCTAATTGATGAAAATGATGAATATTTTAACTCTTGAGAGTGTAAAAATGAAACCAAATGGACCCGCAAGGGTCCATTTGGTTTCATTTTTACGTTCTCAAGAGTTACATCTGGTTAACCAACTTAGCTGGGGACCACCTGGAACCCTCTCAGGGACCACTGGTGGTCCCCGGACCACCTGTTGAAAACCCCTGGTATACAACATGACAAGTGTTAAACTATTGTTCAGTGACAACTATCATCTCTGTAATGTGTAAAATGTGCCATTTTTAAAAAATGAACTAAAGTAACAGGATTTAAAGCCATTAAGCTGGGCTGTTGCCTGAGTCCAATGCTTTTCTGCCTACTTCCCTAGAGCACCCAGCTAGTCTCACAGTCTGCGCCGCCTATCGCGAGAATGTCAGTTCTTAACAGTATGTGAATGAGGAGAGACTATTCTGCTCTTTCAAGTCGTAATTATAATTACATTGTTTGCAAATCATAAAACAAACTGCAAGAAAATAACCTGTGACATGTTTTCTTTCATTTGGCTGCATTTGTCTGCAAATAGTCATTACTACACGAGTGTTGTTCACACGTTGTCTGTCCGCTGGATTCCATTAGATCAGGGGTTTTCAACCGGTGGTCCGGGGACCACCAGTGGTCCTTGAGAGGGTTCGAGGTAGTCCCCAGCTAAGTTGGTTAACCAGATCTAACTCTGAAACTCTAAAACCATTTTTATACTCTCAAGAGTTAAAACATTCACCATATTCATTACTGTAAGTTTTGTTTCCCCAAATCCAGCCTGGAATTGTGGACAAAAACAAAATAAATCTTTAGTTTTGGGGTCTGTGGGGCTAAAATGTCATCAAATGGTAGTCCGCAGCTCAAATGCTAATAATAAATGGTATGAAAAAGGTTGAAAACCACTGCATTAGATCCACTCACTGTGGTAAAGTGTTTGGCACAGTCTTCCAGAGGCCGCCATTAGACATTCACTGTGATAAAGTG
>CM076972.1:20470306-20502806 GCA_039105355.1 Benthosema pterotum
TGGAGTCCTGGTATCTAACCTGTGTCTGTCTGTGGAGTCCTGGTATCTAACCTGTGTCTGTGGAGTCTTGGTATCTAACCTGTGTCTGTTGAGTCCTGGTATCTACCTGTGTCTGTCTGAGTCCTGCCCACTCTGCTGCAGGTGTTGGATGCTGTCCTGAAGGCCTCTGATCTTGGCCTTCTTCTCGTTGAGGACCATGACAAAGCGAGAGTACAGCTCTCTCTCCATGGTCTCCTTCTCCTCTACGTGCTGCTGCATCCTGCAATGATCACACACACACACACACACACACACACACACACACACACACACACACACACACACACACACACACACACACACACACACACACACACACACACACACACACACACAGTTATAAAGCTACAGGCCAATGGGTGTAGGGGCGAATTTGCCAGTTAAAAAAAAAAAAAAAAAAAAAAAAAAACAGTGGACAGGACACCAACTACAAATTCAACATGCAATATAATTGTACTTGTAGAAAAAAAGTTTACAAAAGTACAAAGGGCATTTGATATTGTTACAGAATAAAGGGCTCAATAAATACATGATGAAAGTTAATCAACGTTCAAGTACACAGGCTATCATTAACACGATAAGCGCCCGGAACCATTAGCACCCACTAAATCAGTGCTGCACCCGCGATCGTTTCCACCCGGACTGAGTTTCAGACGCACATGACGTCACTGGGCTTCATCTTAGAAGTTTCTAAGATTAGCTAAAACAAAGAACCAATGATGGGAACAAAGGGAGGTCATATACGTCCTACTGTGACTAACCATAGTGCAGCTATGGGCTGTTAAAAGCAAGCACTTTGATTAGAATTGTATAGCTCAGGAGTCAGGAGTTATTAGCGCTCCTATATTTTTCAAATGATCAGTTATAATGGGACCGAAGGAGGACTTTGGATGACGGACCTGCCGATTTACGCCAAGGCTGTCACAAACCAGGCGAGATCATACGGTAAATCATACAGTAGGTCATACAGTAGCCTCCAGAGGCTACGATTTGGATTAATTAACTCTCTCAGTGCCAGCCCTTTTTCATATTTTTGGAGGTCGCCAGTGCCAGCGATTTTCATCTAAAAGTCATATTTCATATTTCGGTCCATGTTTCCCGACGGACAAGTTAGTGGACGGACACACACTTTTGGTTTCGGGTTAGTCCGTCCCTTGTTATGGTCTAGCAATGGTCGCCGCGGTCGCTGCTAGCTGCTGTTAGCATGGGGATCGTATTAAACCGGCGCCGGTAAGTAACGTCACGTACAGTAGCGTTAACGTCAGCGGCATCAGTTGTTACTGTAAATCATAATGATAACGGGTGACGTAGATTCATTTCAACGGTACGAAAACTGTTAATCTCCGTCTACTTGATTACACTCCATCTCTGGTCCACTGTGTGACTCTTTATTGGGACTTAATTAAACAGAGTTCTCCGTTTATGCAGCTCATATAGTGTTAAAGGAGAATTCCACACCAACATTGGGCCTCAATCTACCTTGATTCCTGCGACATGATACATAATGTCCTTGATTTTTGTCACTGATGTCCCACAAATGTAGATGTCCCCTACATTTCACCCTGAGTTCCCCGTCCCAACGTCAACGTCGTTCCAACAGTTAACATGGCCGCAGGTTGTCTTTATTCTACTGCAGGTATTTCTGTAACTCCAAACTTATTTTTTTCACACATCACTTCAAGCCAGACACTACAAGATAATTGGACCACTATATGCTTTTTAAAAACTCAGCTGGTACCTGTGAGACAGGAGTTTCAACCGGAGTGATTGGAGAGGAGAGTGGCAGAAGGGAGGGGAGGAGAGGAGGAGGAATAGATTACCTCCGGGATTACATGTAAAGAATGCCCCAGAGTGAAATTCAAGTGTGTTTATCAGTATACTATTAAAATGTGATGTGTGTGAAAAAAATGTTTGGATTTACAGAAATACCTGCAGTAGAATAAAGACAAGCTGCGGCCATGTTAACTGTTGGAACGACGTTGAGGTTGGGACGGGGACCTCAGGGTGAAATGTAGAAAAGGGGACATCTGTGACAGAAATCAAGGACATTATGTATCATGTCACAGGAATCAAGGTAGATTGAGGCCCAATGTGTTTTGGTGTGGAATTCTCCTTTAATAATAGGTAATAAGTAGTATAGGTGACGATATTAGAGTGGCCTATTTACAATTACTTACAGGCGTTAACATCCAACAGCTGTTACATAACACTAACACGGTGTTTACAAAAACAGCTCGTCTACAAATCGCAGATGGGTGGTGGTACAGTATCTGCTGTTTTTGGCACAGATTGTGAAAAACACCGCCAGCGAGAAAAGGGCAGTGGACAAACATTTTCGGCATAGTTTGTTTAGGCCCGAGAGATGATGATGATTATGGTGATGACGAAGGTCACCACGCCTCTGTCCAGACATGAGCTGGGTGGCAGCTCTCCCAGTCTTCATTAGAACACGCTCACACATAAAACGACACGTCCTGTGTGAGGTCAAGTCCAGTCTGACACTTTAATAGGCAGTGATGGCAGGAGGGGCCAGATCCATTTGTGACTGCGACGTAAGTTGCGACAGTTTTATAACAGTCAAGACTGTTTTGCATTACAGTCGCGACCGCTTTGCAGTTGCAGCAGTTTGCATGACGGTTGAGGGTTAAGGTTAGGTTTAGGCATAGGTTTTACTGATGTTATGTTAAGTGTTAGGCGTTAGGGTTAGGTATAGGTTAGACCGACCATACGTCCGTATTTCCCGGGACATGTCCGTATTTCACGTCCTGTCCCGGGTGTCCCGGTTTATTTTTAGAAAATGAGGAAATGTCCCGGTTTTTGTAAAATTACTTTCATTCAGTTCCTTTCCGGCACGCCTTTGCTCACATCGGACCAGTAAATCGACAGGCACTAGGGCACGTTCGGAAATTGCGCACTGAGTACACTGAGCAATGAAAACTAATAGGCGATTGCGCTCCGGCGTGGTATTTCCGAACGTCCCCCTAGCACTGCGCACGATGACGTCAGCCCTAAGCAGAGTCAGTGCAGGAGCAGCAGCAGGCAGCCTTCGTCAATCAGTTAGTAGACACTAGACAACGTGGTTGTCAGTCTCCGCCACCATGCCCAAGCAGCGCAAGTGCACGTTTACAGACGAGTTACAGAAAAAAATCCCTGTATTCAGACCGGGGCAAGACAAAAGTGAAGCACTGTGCACTGTTTGCAAAGCAGGCACATACCGGTATGTTTCGCTCTGCAATGGTGGTGCAAGGGACCTAAAATTCCACATTGACACAGAAAAACACAAAAAAGCTGTTCGAGGCGATAGTAGCGCCTGTTCAATATCTGAATATTTCGTGAAACCAGGGAAAGATGATGCAGCGGAGGCTGCCTGGTCTTTTCATACAGTGAAACACCACCACAGTTATCGCTCGATGGACTGTTCTAGTTTACTTGTCAAAAAGTTTACTTGTGCCCGCACCAAGACGGAGGCAATTGTTGATGGTGTGCTGGCCCCTCATTCACTCGAAATAGCGCATGAAAAAGGTCCCCCCCCCCCGCTAAGGTGTCCCGGTTTTGTCCTTTTAGAATATGGTCTCCCTAAGGTATAGGTTTTACTGAGGTTATGTTTAGTTTCTGGTTTGAGGACTTCAGTGTTGTGCAAAATTGTCATGACTGTTATGCAAAACAGTCACAACGGTTATAAAACCGTCGCGACTTGCGGTCGCAAATGGATTTCTCTGTCTCTCAGTGATGGACATTAAAGTACACTCCCTTGAGTTGAGTACTGTACTTTTTTGTACTTTACTTGGAGAAAATGTCAACACACAATCTCTGGACCAATATCTAGTGAAAATGTTGGTCTTTTAATTGTTTTATATGTTTATAAAAGAAAGTTTTATGAGTCAATGAAAACTGCAGTTTTATGAAAATTCTTCTGTTGCGCTAATGCAGACAAGCAGAGTCACATGTTTATGAAGCTTTTCTTGTATTCCTCCCTCTCTAGCTTCCTCCCTCCCCTTGTCTCTGTCTAATTATTTGGGTGGAAATAACAGAGAAAAACGTCTAACAAATTCATGTAAGACTTAACCAAACTTTTCTCAATTGATCCACATGTATTTCATTGAATTTTGCAATTTGATCGTCACAACTGCTAAGAAGCAATGCATCCATGGTGGGAAATTCACCCAGATGTTGCCGACCGGCTGGCAGTGACCCCTCTGCATCCAATAGCGATCCAATAGGTCGTGGGGGTGGGGGAGATTTAAAAGCACAGAAACAAATAGCTATAAGGGCCGTGAAAAAAAAACACAGGGACGTGCTGAGAGTGTTATCGGGGCAGGGGCTGAAATCCCCTAAGAGGGCATTTTTGGGCCAAAATTTAGTAGGTCATCTTTTGGACCAAAAATGACCTACAAAAAAAATACAAAGATATGATATACAAGCATGCAACATGTCGCGCTGCAACATGTTGCATGCTTGTAGATCATATCTGTTTCTACATCATTTCTGGGGTGTAACTCTTTAGCGATAACTCTTTAGATATTCAAAATGTAGCATAACGACATGGAAGTTCGTTCAACGCAAAATTCAGGGAAAAAAGCAAATATGTTGTTTTACAAATGGGGTAATAGGGTAGGGGCTGAAGCCCCCCTATGTGTGCACGTTTCTGAAAAAAAACATACGATTGCTGCTTGTGATTTTTTTTGGTTTTGAAATAAATTAATTAATGCATATACTGTAGCCTCGACTTCGACCTTTGACTAAAAAGTGGGGGGGACAGGCGCCCTAAGGAGTTAATTATACACAGCCCAAAAATGTATCAAGCAGAATTTAATTCCACATCTAAAATCCCTCTCCGTCTTCTCCAAAGCAACCATGAGCTGGTACTCCACCAACACAGAACAGACGTTTAGAACCAGAAGCTTGTTTGGGTCTTACTCTCGGACGATGCGCTGGTGCTCTCGTTGCAGGCGCTGATTCTCCTCTCGCAGCTTGGCGTTCTCCGTCTCCAGGTCGGCGTTGCGCCGCAGCGACTGGCCAATCATCTGCCGGCTCACCTCGGCGGGGTCCGGGACCGCCTGGAGCTCCGCTGACCCCAGATCCACCTGACAAAGAACAGACGTTTGATAACGATTACGATTGCAAGCTGGAATAGCTTGTAATTTGTAATAATGTAGTCTAAATCCATGTAGTTTTGAACAGGAGGTTTCAAATCGACCAAAACAGAGACAACATACAACAATATATACACCCTCAATAAAGCTCGCATAAAGAGGACAACATAAAGAGGAGAAAGGTACACAGTAACCATCCAAATCCAATCCACTTCCTTTATTTATAGAGACAATTAAAATAACAGCATTGTGACAAAGTGCTGTAAACAAAATAAAAAGCTAAAATACACAACAAAAACAACAGGAAAGCTCAAGACAAAATACATGGAAGAAACAACTAACATCCAGTATGGTAAAACGCCAAGGAGTACGATTGAGTCTTTCAACGTGATTTAAACCCAGGCAATGTTTGCAAGGCCCTGACCTGAGGTGGAAGTTTATTCTGGAGTGTGGGTGCCACGTCAGAGAACGATATACAGTTCTCTGTCGTAAGATTTAAGTTTTGATTTAGGGATCCTGAACTAGGAGCTGCTGATCGATTGACCTAAGGGCCCTGGGCGAGTCTTTTGGCACTACTAGTTCTGATATGCAAGCTCACTAACTATGTTAGTCAGTGTCCTGACGTCCATGCAATTTTGAACATGAGGTTTCGAGTAATATACAACTGTATAATCCTCAACAAAGCTTGCATTAAATAGGACAACATAAATAAAGAGAAATGTACACAGTAACCATGTTAGTTGGTGACCTGATGAGTACATGACAGAGAAATTAGTGCCACGATTACATATAAAGTCAATGCAAAGACGAAAAGCAGCGCGCACAGCATGACCAGCACGCACAAAAACGAGACAGACAGAGGAGAATATATAAATTTACGTCTGAGCGTGCTTTAAAAAATCAAAATAGTAGATTTACACCCAGATTGGTTTAGCTCGTAACAAGCCATACAAGTCATGTTTTTTCATAACAATGTCTACTGTGTACGTGTTGCTATGGGAAACACATGCCTATAGGTCTCTCTCTCTACAGGAAACCAGAAGGTAGTAGTGACTAAGGTGGGTTGGGGTCATGGATCAGCTGTAGTAAAGCTGCCACCTTCAAAAGCAAACCATAAAATGGTCCTTGGGTTTTATTTTTATTTTTTGCTCCTGGTCTTAAACTGTCCTGACAAGCTGTCCTGACCCTAGTAGAATCCATGTTTTAGTTACCGTAACTGAAATAACTGTTAAAACGAGGAGAATGACGCAGCAGGCTTCCTGGAAGGCCCCTGCATGGGTCAGACACCCGGAACTAGTCCTGCTAATGATAAAATATATATAAGAAATAGATTGAGATCTAGACAGCTGTCATTGAGATTTCATTTCCAAATCTGAGAAATAGTCGTGCAGCACTAGTTGTTGTTTGTTACGAGAGAGAGACTTTAAGAGGTTTAAGTCAAGCACTTTGATGTTGTGTGTCTGGTGACTTGAGGTGGCACATTTTGAAGGTAGTAGCAGCAACTACAGACTAAAGACAACCAGAAATATTTGGATGGAAAGAATGAGAATCATGTGAGAAGCGTCATCTCAATTCTCGCAGTCAGAAAAATCGAGATTCAGCAACTTAAAGCGAGCAACAACACTATTGCGGGAGCCAACCAGATTTCTAGAGAGAGAGACAGACAGACAGACAGACAGACAGACAGACAGACAGACAGACAGACAGACAGACAGACAGACAGACAGACAGACAGACCAGGGTGCAGAGGCGTCAGCTCTGATACAGGACAGGAAGTGAGGGGGCGACAGTTACCGTAAAGACCAGAGATAAAACATGAGTCTTCCCATACACGGTGGGCAGTGGCACGCTAGGGCAGAGCTGCAGGTTGATGCTGTGCGTGTGTCTGTGTGTGCGCGTGCATGCACACACACCCACATGCGTCCATCTTCCACTGTGGTCTGGCCAGCGTTCCACGTTGGCTCACAGGAGCGCTGCAGTTTGCCAGATGCACAGAACATGCAACCACCGCATGCACAGCCTCAACATGCTGATACCACCATTTGTATTCATTTTGTCTTTATCCCTTCTTGTTTTTCAGTTGTTGTTTTTTTCTATTCTTTTTCTTCTTGTGGCTGTATTATGCCTCTCGTTTTCTTGGCTTTTGCTGTTCATCAACAGAGCAAAAAATGCCATTGATTTTTAATTGTCACTTCATCTAACGACTTCATCTAAAAATCCCAGGAAAAAAACGTTTGGAAAATCTTAGCCTATCAAAACTGTTGTTACATTTCCACCTCTCAGGGACCACCTGTGGTCCCCGAGAGGATTCCAGGTGGTCCCCATGCAGCTAAATGATGGACAGTTGGTAATCAAATGGACCCTTAGAGACCTGTAACTTTTGAGAGGACCCTTTCAGGTCCATTTGGTTTCATTTAAACGCTCTCAAGAGTTAAATTAAGGTAAGTTAAATTTCAATAATCTACAGATTTAGAAAATGTTGAAGAATTGTTATTTCAACCAACGTTGCCAGTTCTCTCCTAGATTGTGGACAAAAACGTGAAAATCCTTGGTTTTGGGTTTGAGAGAGTAAATGAAACATTAAATGATGGTCCATGGCTAAAATGCTGAATAAATAGTGGGGCCTGGTTAGAGCTTAAAATCTTGGCCCGAGAACCCGCCGACCCGGGCCGGGCTCGGTCGGGCCGAGTCCAAATGGTTATGTATTTGTCGGGCTTAGGGCCGGGCCGGGCCAGTCAAATTATATAAGATATTTCTCATAAAATGATACATTTTGCGACGCCGCGCGGTGCGCGCAGCGGCGAGCTGCGCTGCACCACGTGAGAGAGAGAGAGAGTGTGTGTGTGTCTGTGTGTGTGTGTGTGCGTGCGTGCGTGCGTGCGTGCGTGCGTGCGTGCGTGCGTGCGTGCGTGCGTGCGTGTGTGTGTGAAGCTCGCATCTGGAGATTATATGGCTTGGTTCTGCACGAAAGCAAAAGACAAAAGTTTGAGGTATGGAAGTAGCCGAATTTTACAAGGCTGCATGACGAGAACAATGACGCTGTGGATTTTGTACAGTGCAAGCGCTCTAATGCCGTCATTTCATCCTATTCCTGCACAATAACTTGTGATTTGGTGAGTAGGATAGGGCTACACCCAGTCCATAGCGTTTTAATATAGGCTACTCACGTTAAAATGTAGGGCCGGTTTCTGTCTCTCTGTCTCTCTGTCTCTCTGTCTCTCTGTCTCTCTCTCTCTCTCTCTCTCTCTCTCTCTCTCTCTCTCTCTCTCTCTCTCTCTCTCTCTCTCTCTCTCTCTCTCTCTCTCTCTCTCTCTCTCTCTCTCTCTCTCTCTCTCCTCTCTCTCTCTCTCTCTCTCTCTCTCTCTCTCTCTCTCTCTCTCTCTCTCTCTCTCTCTCTCTCTCTCTCTCTCTCTCTCTCTCTCTCTCTCTCAATCGTCGCGTGATTTTGTTTATTTAGGAACTGATGTGCACACTAATAAGTCTTCATTTGTTAATGGTTTAGCACAGTGAAGTTCTTAAATAGCTGCGCTGCTGCGGTAATTAATATAGACAGTTGGACATGGGCAGAATGACTGCTTTTCTTATAACAAATTAACGATTTATGAGAAAAAACGTCTGCCTGCAGCAATTAGCTCGTTTAGAAAAAGTGTCGGGCCGCGGGCTCATGCTGTCAATCATGTATCGGGCTTCGGACCGCACCGGGCTTAATTTCTTAACGGGCCGGGCCGAGCCGGGCTCAATATTTTAGACAATTTTTAAGCTCTAGGCCTGGTATGAAACGGGTTGAAACCACTGTACTATCGCATAACAACACAATTGTTACGTTCAGTGTTATGGAACTCAGTAGTGGATGGAAGATCACCAACCTTCCAAGACACAATTTGAATTTAAAAGATTCATACAATAATGCAACAACAACAATAATGCATACAACAAAATACATATAAATGCTGCTAAAAACATTATTAGTGCATTTTGTCTATAATATCAGTTTTAGTTTTGTGAACACACAATACAGTTTCATTTTAGTTATCGTTGTTATGAATAGATTTTTAGGGTTGCGTTTGTTTGTTTTTAGTTAGTTCTAGTTAACCATTATAACCATTGGGGCGAAATCAATTTACGACTGCAACGTACGTGTTAAGGGAACTGGCGCGACTGTTGGCCAAAATGCGCATGCGCAAATGGATCTTGCCGTCTCTCATTATAATAACCCTGATACGGGGCTACAGGCTGTCAAAACATCAGCCTCAGAACACACTCCTCTAGCATCACTGGTGGTCCTCCTGGGACCACAGGGTTGAAAACCACCAATCTGGTTTGATTAATAGCTCTGAGAAGACAATAGATCTGTCTGCAGTTGTCTTTGTCCACTATCAACTGGACTGCATGGGCCAGCGACAACTCCGCGTTATCGCTGCCACATTGAACCCATCCACCCCCCTGACTATGGCACCTATGAATGTGTGCCAACCGTGACGTGTCAATGTCTGCGATAGCATTGTTTGTCTTTCATTTTGACAACTCAGGATAGAGCGATTATTCTTATTGGAGGAGAAAAACTCTTCCCCTTCCTTCCCCTTGTTTTCTCAAGCTGCTCTTCCATCACTTCTTCTCACACATAGGAGGGAGGTCTGGCGCGGCGCCAACCTGCTCAGTATCATAACTGAGTGCATACCGCAGAGTCCAGTGAGCTGAGTGGACGGCTCTTAGATTAGGGGAGGACTCAGCAGCACACACAGCACTGGAGGGCTCTGGGGTTTAGGCTGAGGGTGGTGGAGTGTTCAGTGTAACTGCTCACCCTGACCACTTGGGGACTGAAAGGCAGTTAGGAAAGCCAGTACCCAGGCATGCACTGTAGCAGGGCTGGGCAAGGACCACAGGTTTAACTTTTAATTTTATTTTTTATATAATTGACATTGATATTTTAGGGTCAGGCTTGGGCGTAAAATGTATGCAGATCAGGCCTAGGGCTGGAGGAAAAATCAATATACTATATATTGAATTATTTTATTATGATAAAAATAATAGTTCTGTCCGTGTATTTACCTCTTATGAAGATGGTGCTGATTGGGATTTTCCACTTTTATTGTGTAAACTGCTCAAATTCTACCCGAACCAGTCCCAACCCGGCCGACCCGACATTGTACAGCTGGGTTGGGCCTGAAAACTATGCTGATTGGTCGGGCCGGGCTTTGGGCCTGATCATTTAGGGCTCAGTTAGGGCCGGGCCTCAATTTCCAGGCCCGTTGGGAACTCTAATAGTGAGAACTATAATGCAGTAGCCAACTTAATAAGGGGTGAAACCCCTGGACTTGTTCTTCACATCACCAGATACACTACGGTGGGATCAAGTTGGGGAAACTCAGACTCGATTTGGTTCATTCATTCACTACTACTTCTATCTGTTTACATTCATGAGACTTGATGTGTGTGGCTGGCTGTCTTCTATTCTGTCACACAACTTACGACGCAAACCAATATGGTAACAGCCCGGTCCGGCAGCATTCGACATCGCTCAGACTGCAGTACTGCGTTCACAGAGGTTGACACTAAGGTCTCCGAGGCACTTGCCCATAGGGCAAGTGCAAGTCAGGTTCTACTTGCCCTCAGGTCATGGTCGAAGACTATGTTTTAAGTCACAATCACAGTAAATATTCAATCAGTGGTTCCCACAGTATTTCACATAGTAGTCACAGACTTGGGGATCAGTGACGCCAGCAAAATGATAGTTTGGAACCAAATGGACCTGGGAGAGAGATGGGAGAGATAGCTAGAAAGCAGGGAAAGACACAGAGGCAGAGCACAATGACCACCTTCAAGACAAATATATCTTGTGTTGTGTTATAGCGCACCAAGTCGGACACTTGCCCAATCGGGCCCGACCATTTTTTGACTTGCCCCCGGCAAGCGGGCAAGGGTTGGTGTCAAGCGTGGTTCAGAACAAAAGGATCCATTCACAACGCACAGTCAAGGCACAGAGCAGCTGAGCCAATACACACGCGCTGTGCGTAGGCCACTCTACCGGAGGTGGCCAGACTGCAAAAAGACAAAAGGGACAAACTATTACAGGGGAAATCCCGTTTCCGACGCCAGTGGGCGAAGGTGGAAAACAGCGAGAAAGCTGAAGCTTGCTCCCGAGGCCAAGCTCTCCCCCAGCCCTTCCATGAATTGGTGTCGAGCACAAGGGGAAACGACAGATTAGAATCCTGCATCGGTGCAGTCAGTATAGAATGTTATTTTGTGCCAGTCGTGATGAGGATATGCAATGAGAGACATGATAGGTCGACGACAGATGAACATGTCTGTTAGTGGTGTATTCAATATACCGGTATATATATCTGTTGCAATATATTGATCAAACACCTGGGTGATAGATATATTGATCGAGAGGCTGCTACAGTATATCGATATGGCAATAAATGATTATTGCAGAATTACAGTATCTGCAGAAAGCTCTTTTGTATTGAAATTGAATTAAATTGGGAGGCACAGTGGCACAGTGTTTATACTCAGTGATGGGCAAGTTACTGGGAAAATGTAGTAACCTACACTACTTGTTACTCTCGAAAAAATGTAGCTGAGCTACAGTACAAGCTATCGCCAGAAAATTGTAGCAAGCAACACTACAAGCTACACGACAAAAGTAGCTTGATGTAGCTTGCTACATCAGCACTACATAATATAAATATATATCTCAACTTAATGTACAACCTTCTAAATACTAATCATAATAATAAAACAATATGGGTAAAAATCATAATGATAATAATTTAGCGGAGGGTTTGAACCTAGGATTGTGGCATGTTTAAGTTTTGGGATGTACAGTATATTGTTTTCTACCCATTAAAAATGGGTGGAATTTGAAAATGTGTGTGGGAAAATGTAGTAAGCTACTTTCCTTGTTACTCGAAACAAGTAGTGTAGCTTCACTACAAGCTACTCGAAACAAGTAGTGTAGCTTCACTACAAGCTATTCCCAGAACAAATGTAGTAAGCTACACTACAAGTTACAGGAAAATGTAGTTAAGCTATGTAGCTTAGCTACTTGTAACAAGCTACTGCCCATCACTGTTTATACTGTCGTCTCACAGCTAGAAGGTCCTGGGTAAGATTCCCGCTAGGGACGCCACTGTGAGTGCTGGCAGTGTGTCTCCTCCTCCGCGTTATCAGTGCCCATACCCGAGGTGGGGTGGGTGAAAGGTGTGGAGTTTGCATGCTCTCCCGTGTCCCCTAGGGTAGATACCCTCACAAAAACATGTAGTAATCCTGGGCTCTAGACTGCCTTCCCCTGGCCAGCCGGAGCGCTTGATGGAGCGGATAGAAACTAGTTGGAATAACGTGTTCCTTCCACGCGCTACGTCCAACCAGGGAAACTCCCCCTGTCAGGTGAAAAGAAGGCGGCTTGGACTCCTCATTGAAGGAAGCATGAGGCAAGTCCGCTGCCTCCACAGGTTGGTAGAGGGCGTGTAGAGCCAAGGATCACTTTAGGAATGGGTGAAAAATGGGTTACAAAACCATGGGATAAAAAATATTAATAATTAAATTGTATTCCATTACTCAGTAGAATTATTGGCTACAGTCAATGCACTGATAATACTGTCGACACCGCAACAATGATTGGTGTATTGGGTCGAGGTCAACAGTGGTCAACAGCACTGCCATTTGGGTGTATTTGTTTATTCTCGGTGTGGGATGATATTGATGGGCAGAATGACCTCTTTCTGAAGGTCACCAATGGGAATGGACAGGGTGACGCGGGGACAGCAGGGGGACAAGGACGGCTTTGTGGAGAGGTGGTCTGTCTGTCTGTCTGTCCGTCTGTCTTTGTTTTGGGCCTGGCGAGGACATGGTGCTGGCTCTGTCCAACACCACCCACGGTTTATACTCCTCTGTCTGGTTGACATTCTGCTCTGGTGGCTGACTGGTTACACACACGCACACACGCAGACACACACGCAGACACACACGCACACGCACACACACACACACACACACACACACACACACACACACACACACACACACACACACACACACACACACACACACACGTACAAGCAAGACACAAAAACCAAAAAACTAACTCCTGATGCGCAGGATAGGGCCAACTGCGTGCGTGTGCGTGTGTGCGTGTGTGTTGGCTATTTTTTAAATTTAGTCCAGTTTCGATCACTGCTGTTAGTTTTTTATAATATTTAGTCAAACTTCTTGTATTTTTAGTTGAAAACTAAAGAATTTCAGTCTTAGTCTACAAACCCCTAAATGTGTTTGTCTGGTTTTAGTCAATAAAAAACATTATTGTCTAGCTTTAGTCTGCAGATTCTTTTTGCATTTTACGTTTCTGGTCAGCATCAGATGATTTCACATGTTTGCATTTTCTGTCATCCTTTTGATGACAAACATAATTGTAAGGAATGCATTCAGGAACGGAACGTGTTTTGATCAGTGGGGGAAAAAAAAGGTAGACAACATATTTAGGTTTAGTTTTAGACGATGAGAACAACACTGTGTGCGTGTGAGAGAATGAGTGCAATTTAATGCACATTATAATGTTCCCTGGATAAAGCCAATACAGCTCAATGTACACCCCCCCCCCCCCCCCCCCCCCCCCCTACACACACACACACACGTAATATGCTGCAGTGTTCCCATCCATCCATACAGTCTCTTAACCCCATGGCTGCGAGGTGGAGGGTTCTGCGCTGCTTACACAGGTGTTGCACATGGACATTTTTTACATTAAGTTTCATCCCCTAAAGTAGTTTTCTCAGGAATTACACGCTCAGTGAACCGGGCCCTGGAGGACTTGCTGGGCATTAAGTCTTTGTTTTATTGAAGGGGGGCTTCTCAAAAGGTGCTCCTCTAAAATATTTGCGTGGTATAGGAGGAACTTTTAAATGGGTCTCGGTCCGGCTGTGCAAGTGGTGATTTTATCTATGGCGGTACACTACTTAAACGATGCCACGGCTTACTAGTGGGCAAAAAAAATCGATATGGCAATATATCGCAATATTTAATGCCATGATATCAATGTCAAATCGCCAGGTTACAAATCGATTTTTTTATATTTATGTAGGGCTTATTCTTTAATTTGTTCATGTCAGAAAGACTGACCAACGTTATCAGGCTGCATTGATGTGTATGATTGAACTTTTTGTTATTTGTATTGTTCAAAATTGCTTTAAAATGTTCTACTTGATTGAACTTGTCATGGTCCATATTGTTCAGAGGTCTTCACGGGGGGTCCGAACCCGAAAAAACCCGAGTCCGTCCGAGACCCGACGGTTCCGGTCGGTTCCGGCGGTGTGTTTTATCACAGTCACTCGGACAGGTTCGGAATCGGACGTATCCCCGTCGGAAGTCGGACCTGTCAATCATTATGTGCAATACCCGAGACTACAGTGAGACGTATTCTTTCTCTACGTTTTTTTTTTGCCTTTTTAATGATAAAATATTCTATCAATTCTATCAAGTGTGTGTATGATTGTATCTTTGTCACTCTGCGAGTGCGCTTCTGGACATGCACTGACATGTATGATAGGGGCGACAGTCTGTGCTGTGGTGTCCGTGTAGACAGCGTGTTACATAAGGGGGCAGGGGCAACCTCCCGTATGAGGGCACTTCTGTGTTTTAGACATGCGAAAGAGCTGGGGCTGCAGGCCCCTTTTTAATCTGTGTGTGTGTGTGTGCACGTACCTGTAGAGTGTAGAGTAGACTGGCAGCGCGGAACAGTGTTAGCGAGCCGAGGCAGCGTCGCATGCGAAATATAACTGATCTACAGGTTCATCAAATGTAGGCAAGGCGGGGGAGGGATTTGGTCAAGGCGGGTCTGTCGGACGGTCAAAAATAATCCGACTTCGGTCGGGTTCGGCGAAGCAATTTGTGGAAAATCTCGGAACAGTTCGGAACCGGAAAACCATGCCACGGATCGACTCGGATCCAATTTATTTATTTGAAAATATTTTCAGAACAGTTCGGAATCGGTGATATTGCACGGATTTATTTCGGATGGCATTTTTGAGAGCCGTGAAGACCTCTAGTCCATATTGTTCAGAATTCCGCCCTTTTTTAACATTTTACTGTACTGTATTTTACTTGATGATGACATCGTCAAGTTTTGTTTGTGTTGTGTTTGTTAATGTTTTTTTCTTCTTTTAGGACATTTTTGAAAATCTTGAAAATGGGTGGAATCCCTCTTGTCCTAGTATAACAAAAGCACAGTCATTTGTGGGGAAAAAATGCGATATATCCATACAGTATATCAAAATGAATTGCAGGATAACTAAGAATCGCAATATAAATCGATACAGAACCCTAAGTATCGATATTGTATTGTATGGTGAGGTAAGTGAATCGTCCCACCCCTACGGCTTACACACCTACTGTAGGCCAGAGGACTTAGTGGGTCACACAATGGACCTTTGAACTGCATCCAGGCTCATTCCTACAGTATGTTGTCTGTGACACAGGGACGACTGTGACACAGGGTCTCCTTTTTTCTTTTTACCAAAACGCGTGCGTGCATGTGCTCCTGAATAAAAGACTGTCCGTTCTTAGCCTACCGCGTGCACTGTGCATCGCAGCAACGTCTCTGTACTTTTCCATTTGCATGCTGCGTGTCTGTTGCAACTTCAACAACAACTGATGTCATTATTGATGCTTACTTGCCTAATAAGTTCTGTAACCAAAAATCGTATGGCAAGACATTTCTGACTTTGTGATTGGTCAGAGTCTTGTAAGACTTTACATGGCGGGCAGAATTTTAGGAATGATACGACAACTGATACGGGACAGGTGTACATCCACCGATAACCAATTTGCAAACAATAGTGTTTGGACGATTGTGCAAAGATTTTGCACCGATATGATTATCTGTGTTGGACAATCATGAACTTCATATTACATATTACTGTAATATTATTACCTTTTCAAGCAAAAGTAGTGTGACGATATTACTCTGCCAAAACACACCTCATTACTTCTTACAAATGAGCTTGTTGTTGCATGATGTGAAAACAGAACAGCTTTGTAAGCCATCATCAGGTAACAACAGGGACTCGTAGTAGTTTGTAGATCCTAATCCACCGCAGCATTCTGCACGCATGACGGGCACAACCTGTACCCAAGAAAGGGTAACACCCACTGCCAGTGGTCGGCTGTTGTGCACTTTTGAGAATCCCAAACCAATCAGCGTTATGACAGGTAGCAGCCAAAATACACATGGATTTGGGGGTCCTTGACGCAAAAAACAACAACAAAGTTTGAGAACAATGCCCCCCTAAATGCCAAGCCTGCCCCACCAAACATGATGCCCTGCAAAACAACCCAAGATATTTCAGTGCTTATATTTAAAAGTATTTGAAACTCTACTGAAAATGGTATGGGGGCGGCTTCATCGCTGCCCCCTTACCATTTTCTTCTGCCCCCTAATTGGGAAATGTTACATCCGCCCCTGTTGAGAACTATATACGGTGTTAAGAAAGAAAGCAGTGGAAACATGTGGGATGGGTTCCTGGATGGTAGAGGCTGTTGCCCAGGACCGATGCGATGCAAGCCTCCCTCCCACCACATGGCTGCTGTTCTGTGGATCACAGACACCCTGACCTTTAGAGTTTATCACTGGGCTCTCCCAGGAGGGAGGAGGAGGCACATCATCACCATCGTCATCAGGAGGCTGAGCGCATGAACAGGGAGGGAGGGAGAATGTGTTTTTGGCATGTTCATCGCTCCTCTCTCCGCCTGCTACCTGGCCGTATATATTTAAGTTTGAACATCCAGTCTTTCATATCATACAGGAGCTTTAATGTAAATTGCCCTCAGGCACAGCTTGTTTGATTTTGGCCTCATAATGATGTCATCAATGCAGTGCACCCTACTATAATAGTATATACAGTAAATCCTTCTCTCCTTCAGTCTGCAGTTCTAAATGTTGCATGTCCACTTCCTTTACAATGTCCAACATTGTTGATTTTCTATGGAATGAAAACCAAACCAGCCTGGTTTTACCTAGCCAGCATCAGTATTATAATGACTCAAATATAAACTAGATCAGCACTCGGTCTTGGTAGAGTGCATTCTTGGTAGAGTGCAAGTAGGCCATGGCCTACTTGTGCGCGAGCAGAGCGAGCTAATACTTATGTTAATCGGAGCACTTCAAGAGACAGTCGACTACCGACAGATCGCTAAACTTATGGCTCACGCAAGTAACAAGTAATTAATCTGCATATTAGCTAAACTTTCCAGAAAGAAATGACTTGGACTGGTCATACCAGTGGCGATTGAGGCTCAAACCATTAGACCTAAGCAGGGGTTGACACTAAGGTCTCCGAGGCACTCGCCGATCGGGCAAGTGCAAGTCAGGTTCTACTTGCCCTCAGGTCATGGTCACTTGCGCCCCAAAAATATATTGTAAATTTTGCATTTAAGTTTACTTTCTACTTGGGTGCTTTAAACCAGTGGTTTTCAACAGGCGGTCCGGGGACCACCAGTGGTCCCTGAGAGGGTTCCAGGTGGTCCCCAGCTAAGCTGGTTAACCAGATGTAACTCTTGAGAACGTAAAAATGAAACCAAATGGACCCTTGCGGGTCCATTTGGTTTCATTTTTACACTCTCAAGAGTTAAAATTCATCATTTTAATTAGCCCATAGTGGTCACAGACCCAGTGGTCCCTGACCCCAGCAAAATGATAGTTTGGAACCAAATGAACCTGGGAGAGAGATAGGTAGAGATAGCTAGAAAGCAGGGAAAGACACAGAGGTAGAGTGCAATGACTGCCTTCAAGACAAATTCATCTTGTGTTGTGTTATAGTGCACTAAGTTGCACACTTGCCCGATCGGGCAACCAGGTAGCAGTCTTCACTTGCCCCACCATTTTTTTTACTTGCCCCGGGCAAGCGGGCAAGTGTTAGTGTCAAGCCCTGCTAAGCTTGAGGGACATATACAATATGATGTTATGTTAACTCCTTAACTGTTTTACCACGACTTTTGGAGTGATTGGTTATTCTGTTGTCTGTTTATCACTCCAAAAGTCGTTTTGGGTTTTGTTTTATTAACAAGCTCATTAACTCACTGCACACCACCTGATGAAGTCCTTTGAGTGGTGATTACACTACAAAACCCAGAAAACACCTCACACACTTTACAACTATCATTGATATATGATAAATTATATAACTTTAAATGCATTTATCTCTGAATGAGCCCTGGAAACAGTGAAATGTGAAAATACAGCCTGTTTTGCCAAATGTATTAAAAAAAGCCGAAACACTTGATCAACTCATTTTATTTTTTCCCTTAAAGTAGACACCTTAAACTGTCTTTGGATATCATTCATTTGTACAAATTCACAACAGAGGATTTTCTATAAATTATTGTGTTAATATTGAGCCTAATGGGAGCGAGCCTAGCTTTTCTGCTGATCTGTCAAAGAGTTAAAGGTAGGGGAAGTGATTTCACTTTTGTCAGATATCACCCAAAAAATATTTTTTTTCTGTTAAAATGCTCTATTATAAGGTGTGGAAACCACATATGGAGTTTCCCCCTCCCCCACGTTAGCAGAGGAGCTAATAAAAGTTCCCCAGGTCACCACAATTCTCCTCCAATCAGGAGAGAGCAGCAGGTTCACATAGTGTAGCTACTTTTGGGGGCCCCTAGTGCACCAGGCTAGTACTACACCATGAATTTCAAATCACTTCCCCTACCTTTAAGTATTAAAAACAACTTCTACATCGGCTGAGTATGGAAAAGGGTATATTTTCTTGAATAGTGCCTTGGGGTACAATAGCGGAAAGGGGAAAAGGTTTTCTTGGTGGTCTGGCAGGAGGGCACTTTCTATGAGCACCACGTTGATGTCTGTGTGTGAACGTGCACGCCTGTCACAGACAGACATCACATTAAGGTCTGCGCTAAGGAGCCTGGGAACCAGCGACAACCAGAGACAATTGTCCAACTTAGAGTCAATACGCAGAGCATTTTTCCCCTCCCTCTTCATATTTCACACCAGTCTTATATACCCCACCCTATTAGTGTGCCCATAACCCGCCAGCTAGGACACATCTGGCTCTGTAGGTACTGTATCTACGGTAACTGTGAAAGCAAAACATGTTTGAATCCCGCAAATCTAATGCCGCACGCACGCATGCACGCACACACGCACGCGCACACGCACACGCACACACACACACAGTATTAGCGTTGAGGTGTCGCCTTGATTTCTGACAACAGGTTTCCAGAGATCTGACAACTGAGAATTAGTCACTCACAGAAGTGCATCATGTAGGAGTCGTCCAGTCTAGTCTAGTCTCTCACTGGAAGTCGTCTTGGGAGCTTTATTTGGGAATTCTTGACGGCATAAATAACAACGTGGGATTTGTGAGGAAATGGCCTCAGCGTTGAGTCAGCTCTCAGTGTCAACATGGAACCCCGACTCCTGATTCATTAACAAGATCAGCCTGAATCTCTCACCCAGCCTGCAGGTCTAATGGGACTTCCCAATGTGAATTGCTTTTTCATCCACCTTATATAACGTATGCAGACTTGCGCTCCGATCAGCCGACACTGGGAAGCTGGTGGCACCCCTGGCCAACGCTCCACTCGCCCCGAACTCCTCTTCTCCCTCCTGCCCCCCCAAAATTGTGGAATGCACTTCCCACTGCACTCAGAACTTAAATAGCTGTTACCTATATGGGATTTCAATAGTATTACGATGTTTTGTAAAACTGTAAAATGTAAAGTAAATTGAAAATTATCATCTGTAAATTAATCAAATTAATATTAACTAATCTGTATGCATATGATGTATTGCAGTGTTATTGCAAATCGCTCTGGATTAAGAGTGTCTGCTAAATGCCTGAATTGTAAATCATGAATTGACTTTGGGCATTTGTATGTAAACACAGCAAATGATGTATAGCCTTTTTTGCAAGCTTTATGTAAATCGCTCTGGATTCATGCCTAAATCGCACTGTAAATTGCATCACTAGTGTGTCAATGATTGAAAATACAGCACACTCTCTCATATGGTATTAATTAAAGGTGTTATTGGAAACTTTAGTGTGTACAAACGCTGTGTATGCAAACAGATTTAAAGGGGATTTCCACTCATTTTATTTTTATTTTTTTCTGGGAGTGTACAAATGCAACCAAATGTACGCTCTAAAAAAACAAAAAGCGTCTAAAGAAATCCATTAACATGGTGAAAATCAAGATGTTTCACCATGTTAGTGGTTTTCTTCAGAACTCCATTTCTTGGGAACACAGAATGGGGGAACTTTTTTATCATGTCTACCCAACCCCTCGAAGGTACATCAATGACATAGCAAAATGTTGAAAATGGGTGGAGTTCCCCTTTAAATCCAACTCCACCAACAGGTAGGATCCTAGTCTGCTAAAAAAAAAACTACCAGGAAGGAGCGAATGGAGATCCTCTACTGGAGTTGTCACGTCCAATACCAGACTACCGATGAGTGGGAGACGATGGATGGATGAATGGACTTAAAAAGGAACACAAACATGGCTAATTCTCTATCAATTACACGGCCCATGAAGTCTTGAATTCATGGATCTTTGTCACATTCCTGAGCCAATACTTTGATGACTTTGGTGGCTGCTCTCTGACTCCCTACACAGGGTGCGTAATTGATAGAAATGAAGCCCATTTAGGGGTGAACTACTCCTTTAACAGTATAAAAATAGTTATGGTTGCATTTGTGGTATGTGGTGTGTGTGTGTGCATGTGATTGATTGTACATACGTACAGTAGTGCTCTGTGTGTGTGTGTGTGTGTGTGTGTGTGTGTGTGTGTGTGTGTGTGTGTGTGTGTGTGTGTGTGTGTGTGTGTGTGTGTGTGTGTGTGTGTGTGTGTGTTTTCATGCACAGCCACAATGGCCCACCCACGAGGAGTGTTATCCAGTCCAGTCAATCCACTACATTTAAAACATAAAAAACAATAGTAACCACACTGCTGTGCACTCAGTAAAAATAGAATAAAAACGGCAAACCACTAACACACTAGAAGTACAGTACATTCAAATATCTCTAACCCTAGGCTGCAACTAACCATTATTCATGGTTAGTTGTCCATTATTCGATTCATCTGCCAATTAATTAGATTCACCGATTAATCAGAATACGGCACTTCTTTAAGTATTACCATAAAATATATATTTTATGCATATTGTAACTATTGTAACTGTAAATATTTTGTACAAAAAGGCAGATCTATAAACACACAGAATGGAGCATTTATATATAGCAGTACTGACGCTTATCATCAGTGCTGCAATCACAGAACTCACAAATTCACCCATTTCCAATGCTCCAAAATGCATTTGTCGTCATTGCCATTGCCTTAGACCAGGGGTGGCCAACCGGTCACAGACTAAGAGCCACGTTTTTCACTGTGTTACTGCAAAGAGCCACATCAAACGGTCACAACGGTTAGAAAACCGCCGCAACGGCCGCCATGGTCGCAAATAGATTTCCGCTCTCCTGCCATAAGACACATGCATTTGTGTGCAGGTGTGCAATGCAAAGACACACTATTAAAACATATAGACATGTATTTAGAAACAGGGTTTACAATCCAAAAAAGTATATGACAAGTCAAAAAACATACACCTACACCTCCGCGGTCGACTAGGAATCAGTCCTTGGTTGAGTGGTTGGGCACCACTGTATAGGGCAGGGGTTTTCAACAGGTGGTCCGGGGACCACCAGTGATCCCTGAGAGGATTCCAGGTGTAACTCTTCTACGCTCTCAAGAGTTAAAATATGCATCATGTGAATTAGCCCAAGTCTACATAACTAGAGAATGTACAGTTGTAAAAGATTAATGGTCATTTTGATCTGTATGTTTGACTGTTTTGTTTTCTCTGAAATCCAGCCAGGAGTTGTTGACAAAAGTAAACAGAATCTTTAGCTTTGGGGTCTGTGGAGCTAAAATGTCATCAAATGGTGGTCTGTGGCTCAAATCAAATTCTGAATAAATGGTGGGCCCTAGTATAAAAAAGGTTGAAAACCACTGGTATATGGAATGCGCCAGGCCGAGCGTTTTTGACTGCTTCATGGGGAATCCCCTTAAGAGCCGCATGTAACCAGCTGAAGAGCCGCATGTGGCTCGCGAGCCACAGGTTGGCCACCCCTGCCTTAGAATAGATCTTTCACAATCATACCATAATCAACCGAAACGTGTCACTTTATATGAAGTTAAGTGCAGCCACATAACCATCAGTCAGTCTTTCTACATGAACAAATGAACCAATACATATTAATTGTATTGATATCATGGCATGCCGTACGAATTGTGATTTTTTTTCTTTCTTCCCACCCCTAGTGCTCGGTGCATGAGAATGACATCACAGTATGGCGTGTGGGGTCTCACTTCAGTGACCTTGTGTCTAAGCTTCTTGGAGCTCCAGCCATAATGGAATTCAAAAAGTGGTACAATTAGTCGCACAACGTTTTCTCGTACACAAATTGCTCTCCGCATTTGATCCATCTCTTGGAGTGGTGAACCGCAAGCCAAGGAACGGCGAGCTGCGGCCCCAGGAATCATTGGATTAGTTGATTTGACCCCCCAATCCAACCCCTTGATGCTTTGGGACCCATTTTTAGAGTCTTCAGTAGAGGACCCAGCCCAGGGATCGAACCCCGACCTCCCAGTCTCAAGGCGGACACTCTAACCACAAGGCCACTGAGCGGGTCATGTGTTGTGTGACTGTCCAAAAACCACAGCATTGGATGTGAACCAGGCCTGCTGTGTGCAAACAGCCCCTTGAGTGGCTCCATAACTTTGACCGTGTGCAGATGGAACCACAAGGAACCGCAAAGGTGCATTTGGTTCCATCAGTACATAAACAGCTAGGTTAAATAAACACTTCAGGATTTCACAAGATTGTATTACCAGAGATTAAAAACAACAACAACAACAATAATAATAAGGGTAATAATAATAGTACTGTATTTTCAGCAATATACGGTGCACTGCATTCTATGGCGCACATTCAATAAATGGCCTATTTTAGAACTGTTTTCATAACGGTATATAAGGCACGCTGGATTATAAGGCACATAGAATCCACTACGTCAGTACTGAAGTCAACATAGAATAGAAGCTCCTGCAGTCAATATAGAATAGAAGCTACTGCAGTCAACATAGAATAGAAGCTACTGCAGTCGACACAGCATAGAAGCTACTGCAGTCAACAGCATAGAGGCTACTGCAGTCAACATAGAATAGAAGCTACTGCAGTCAACATAGAATAGAAGCTACTGCAGTCAACATAGAATAGAAGCTACTGCAATCAAACAATCCATATAAGGCGCTATGGGGAATTCCACTCATTTTCAACATTTACTGTCATTAATATATTAAAGATCTTATGTAGAAATAATAAAAAAAAAACCCATTCTGTGTTTCCTAGAAAGGGAGTTCTGGGAAATAAAAGAAAGCATTAACATGGTGAACCACATATGATTCATCAGGTTAATGGTGAGTCTGATTTTTCATGTTTTTTTTTTTTTTCATTACTTTTTTATCCTCCACCAACGTGGGAAGGCAATGGACTGTCCTCATGCTTCCATCAATGCATGAGGAGTCGGGGCGCCTTCCCGGGTTTTTCACATGGCGTGTGGAAAGAACTGGTTATTCCAACCAGTTCCTGTCCCCTCCATCAGGCGCCCTGGCTGGCCAAGGGGAGGGCAGTCTAGAGACCATGATTACTGCATGTTTTTTGTGAGGGTATCCCTCACAATGGGGAGAAGATGCAAACTCCACACAGAAAAGCCCTTTCAATGTTAATTACTTTTTTCAGACCGCCATTTCTTGGTAAACACAGAATGAGGATTGGGGGGCTACTCAAATAATAACATAGTTCAAAATTATTATAAAGGAATAACAAATTATGAACTTATAGTAGAATAGTGTTTTGCTAGTTGAATAATCGCATAGTCGAATATTTAGTTAATGCCCTAAACTGAAGCCATATCCTGTGCGCTGATCTTAAATGCCCCCCCCCACAAACGGGGGGACAAAAATACTAGCATCAAAAGTGTTAGCATCAAAAGTGTTAATGACCTAGTAAAATATTGAAAATGGGTAGGACAAAAAAACAAGAATAAAAATCACCCGGTGCTATAAGAGCTCTTCTGGGACCGCTTTGTCATTGTGTGATTGTTCAGAACCACAGGGTTGCGGTTGTTGGGTTCTTTTTTGTGTGTGTGTGTCTTTTATGATGAGTGATGAGCGTTTCATGTACTCTCTCTCCTCCTGGGACAGACTGCAGTCCTCTCAGCATGGGGGCATTTGCAATCACAAACGTGCAGTTCTCACAGTGTCGACCAACTCTCATCAAATCCCTGTGTCCCCACGCAGCCCCCCGCAACCTCCTTCCCTCCCATTCCTTAAGCACAAAAGTACGTCTGTGTGTGTGTGCGCGTGCATGTGCGACTGTGTGCGAGCTTCTGAGCAACGAGTTCAGGTTAGTGAGGCTAACCCATTCCTGACCTACAGCGACGCGAGCGAGAACCAGGGATTAAAAGGGGATTAACGAATCGGCTTCCAATCGTCAACTACGCTGCTGACCTCCCGCGAGCCTCGACAGTGATGCTGAGCAGACGGCGATGTTGTCCCACCGCGCCAACAAAACGGAGAATTCGTCTGCTGTGAGATCTCGCTGTCAGCAACCCTGCACTACCAAGTAGGTCCGGAGCACCCTTAGCGCCAACTACACTTTACAGCAGGGATGTAAAACTCAGAAAACGTTCCAGTGTTCCAAACGACATCACCGGATGATAAGAGAAGACATTGGGCGTGTCCTAGTCCCAACCATGGAGAGTTCTCTAGATCTAGTTCTAGAGTTATTCAGCCATTTCCATTTTAATGGAGGTGAACGGAAGTGCGCGGTGTCGCTGCGTTTATGTCCCCGACGGGGAGCCGAGCTGAGGCGGAAAATAAAGTGATTTGATATCAATACAGTAACTAGATCAGCATTCTTAAGAGTGCACTTGAGTGTCATGGCTTACTTAATATAGTGAGTGAACAGAGAAAGTATTCTGATACCTACAGGAGATAATACTTAAACAATACACTATACTACAGTATTTGACAACAAATATCCACTAATGAGGCTTGAAAAATGTCTGTCGCATTATATATTATACATATAGTTGTCTCATATTCGGGACAATATGGTGTTGGGCCACCAACCCTCATATCCAAATATTGTCTTTCAGAAAGCTCCAGCGGCAAATATTTGAATTAAATTATAGCGGCAGATTAAACACAGCTTCAAAATTAAGTTAATCATGATTAATCACCATTCAAACTATGTCCAAAAGATGTTTTGCTGTACAGTATTTCAGTATTTGAACATTAAAAGAAACAGAATCTGGGGGAAAAAAGATATGTCTATCTTTTACAAAAACTATCAAAATAGGTGATCTACAAGCCCCCAATGCATGTAGATCTCTCAAGCCTCTAATGGCTTTGGTTACAGGGAGACACACAGCCATTTTTCAGTGAAAACATGCTCAGTGGGTTGAGTCAGTATGCACATGAGTTAATTGTGTTTTTAACGTTTTTAATCAGATTAATCAGCAAAAATGATTTGATCCTATTAACTTGTTATTTTCAACAGCCTTCATTTGAATTAGAATGTTCACTTTTTTATATGTAATATTCAGAGACTAAAAAAAAAAAAATCACAATTTTTCAAAAATAGAAGATGTTTAATTTTATAAACAAAAAAGGCCACCACCACGACCTGGAGCCATAACACAGGGCTTGACACTAACACTTGCCCGCTTGCCCGGGGCAAGTAAAAAAAATGGTGGGGCAAGTGAAGACTGCTACCTGGTTACCCGATCGGGCAAGTGTGCAACTTAGTGCACTATAACACAACACAAGATAAATTTGTCTTGAAGGCAGTCATTGCACTCTGCCTGTGTCTTTCCCTGCTTTCTAGCTATTCACAATTCCAGGCTAGATTTGGGAAACAAAACAAGCAAATTAACATACACTTCAAAATGATCTTCTACATTCTCTAGTTGTGTAGACTTGGGGCTAATTAAGATGATGAATATTAACTCTTGAGAGTGTAAAAATGAAACCAAATGGACCCGCAAGGGTCCATTTGGTTTCATTTTTACGTTCTCGAGAGTTACATCTGGTTAGTAAACTTGAATGCAAAATTTACAATATATTTTTGGGGGGCAAGTGACCGTGACTTGAGGGCAAGTAGAACCTGACTTGTATTTGCCCGATGGGCAAGTGCCTCGGAGACCTTAGTGTCAACCCCTGTAACACTCTGTCTTCTCACTCTCAAAATGCCCTGAAAAGCACAGCAGTCATATTTCTGTCTGGTTATGGCTCTATTTATGGGTCAATTTCAATTTCATCACTTCCATCGCATCTGAGAGAAATTGTGAAATATGATTTCCCCGTCATTATGGGATGTGGTGTTTTGTATCCCGGTGACAGTTCTGTATTTTTTGTAATCCACGGTTGGATGATGAAACGATGTCTCAGTGGTTTCAATAGTTCTGAACGGTAGTTTAGGGATGTCCCAATGACTTTTTTTTTTCATTTCAAAACCCACAAATTGTGATTGTAGGGAAGGGACTCAATTAAAGATTTTGACCTAATTAATTTGAAGCTCTGTAATTAATTAATCTCAATTAATCGCATACCAATATTTCAGCCAGGAAGCATTTTTTTGGCAATTAAAATAGGCTGTTAGCGTGTGAGTGAGTTTTCTTCATCAAAACTGTGCGACATGTTATGTTGAGGGTGAGGGTTAGAGATAGCATTAAGTAATTTCGGAGCAATGGCATGACAGAACAGTGTGGCTTCGGATCAATCACAGCTGTCAGCATTAACTAGTGAATCGCGAGTTAACTCACCCGTGATTCTATCGTGATTAACTCAAAAAACAAGTGGGTCCATTTGGTTAAATTTTGCCAAATGTAGTGTAATAATTGTAAAACTGCATTGCTTAAGTTAATTTAAAATAATCTACACGATTATAGAATGTAGAAAACATTTAGAAAAAAATGCATGTTCACTAATAATGGTACCAACATCAACACAGCATGCAATTGTGGACAAATTGCATGTATGCAAATGTGAACCAAATTTCGTTCCATTTTCTCAGAAAAAAAGGTCATGAAAGAAAAATCATAAACATGGTAAAACATGGTTTCAACCAAATGTTCACTGTCTTAGCAGACTAAAGAAGTTATAACATTTTCTGTCCAGTGATGCAGCAGCCAGGTTGTTTTCAGAAAAGTTTATCTGTGGGAGTCTGGGAGAAAGGATCAGGTGATGCCAAGGAGGGATGTGATTGGAGGATTTCGAAAAGTTGACCAGTAGGGGGCGCTTTTCTGAGACTTTTCTGAACAAACAAGAGTTGATAATTTTCTATAGAAAAGTGAAAAGTCAACGTTGCTATGCGTATTAGGGCCTTTAGGTCCTGAGTCCTGAGTCAAAGGAAAAGGCAGTTAGAGCTCTCTGAGCGGTGATGGAGAATGATGTCCTGTTAAAAACAGACATCAGGGTGGGGCTGACGTCTCAGTAAGTCATGTCAAACACCTGCTTCACTAGCAGTTTAACAGCTAAACCCTGCATATTACACATATCATTACAAGCACGCGGGTCACCCGTGTAAAATATTAATGCCGGGTTAACTCCCACACCTGTTTGCAGTCGCCGCTCCTTTCTTCTCGGCAAACCCGAAGGAAACTCAAACTCATTTCTTTTTTGGCCATTTCTTTTACCCTCAAATTATCCTTCTGGTGAAGATAACCTTTTTTTTCTTCTGAGGTTTGGGGGGAGAAAAAGCACAAAGATGGGAAAAGATTTGAGAGAGAGGGTTTAAACGCAGGTGTTAAAGTGGAATAGTTACCGTTTAAACGCAAAGCAGTCGGCAGATATTCTTAGATCAATGACTACCACACACATGCAGCACACACGCACACAGACACATAAACACGCAAACACGTTTGTACTGCTATACTTCTGAGGACTCCATCCCATTGCTGTCCGGATGAAGGTCTAAAGCGACCAAAACGTGGAATAGAGATCAACATTTTTGGTGTTTAAGTGTTTGAAAGTGTGCGGGACCTATCTTTGTCTGAAAATGTGGGGGCGTGGCACACGGTTTATGGCTGAACCACTGCTAAACCGAAAGACAAATTGAAAGTGTGAGCGTCAACACATTACTGACATGGTAGAGAGAGAATATATAGCGACTAATGGCATTTTGGAGCAATGGAAAAAGGTGAATTTGAACAACATCCCATAACCTCATTCTAAGTTTATGTTATTCCTGGTAATTATTTTGGCAAGCCCAGGCCCAGGTCTAGTGGTACAGGGTTTTGGCCTACAACACAAGGCCCCAAAACTGATACAACCATATCGTTTGTGAATACCAACCAATACTTGTGGGGACATTTGGTACCTCATGATCCAATCACAATCATGTGTTCACGCACACACAGAAAAGCATCGGGAACAGCATCAGGCAAAGTGCAGAGAAAGCCTGTAATTGTGTGTCATCAGACGTTGTCATGTTCGTAAATCAGGTATTTTTCTTTATGGTCTCCATGGTGCTTCTAAAAGGGCCCCCTAGACCCCCCTGGCACTGTGGCCTCTCCCTATAGGTGCAGACAGTCAGTCCCAGGACCCCCAGTGACCTCTACCTGCGGCCTGGAGGCAGCTGCAGCAGCAGAACCCTCTCCCGCTATAGGGTGACCAGATCGAGATCCTTCACTTGAGGGACAGAAGTATTGCAAGTAGGGATGTCCCGATGCCTTTTTCATTCACAATCCGATCCCGATACCACAATTTTTGTGTTAATCGATACCGATACCAAATACCGATACCAGAGAAGAATATATATAACATACAAAAGAAAAAAAATCCCTTTATATGAAGTCACCAACTGGGAATATCAGACTCCTCTCTCAAATGTGCACTTGGGAAACTCCAAATCAAACTCCACATGACCCAACATTTTACTTAACTGCCATGGTGTCAACCCCTTACCCCTATGTCTGATATGTGACGATAATGACAAATAAGGGCCAATACTGATACTTTTCCAATACCCATACAGTATTTGCCGATACCGACATGACAAAAAAGGGACAAAAAGAGCCGATCCAATACAATTTGTGGGACACCTGAAAAGTTCTTGGAAATGAGGGACTGTCCCACACAAAGAGGGACATGGTCACCCCATCTCCCACCGAGGACGAAGAACCAGCTGAGAACAACGTAACATGCTCTCCTCTCCACTCCCAACAATAGTACTTAAGCATTTTTTCGACCTGCTGGTCCCCGTGTCATTATCTGCCTATAAATCCGGGCCATTATGGAGGGGCAGCCATAGCCCGAAAGGGTGGAGATGTTGGGAAAACAGAAGGCCCCCCGATGTTCGATGTCGAGGTATGCCCTTGACTCTATATCCCTGAGCGGGACACTTAACCTCTAACATGGTCGGTCCCCCTTGTAAAAAAGTTCAGGATAGGAACTTGTCAGAGCTTACCGTAAGTAGCTTACATTATTTTTTTACCGTTGTCATGTTTCCACACTGACATACGACTGCAGGAGGGACAAATCAATTTGCCACTGCGACCGACGGCCGCCACTGGTGGTAAATGAGTCGCGACCGCTAGTTAACGAGTCCCAACTGATTAGTAACGGTCGGCAAACCCGGCAACCATTTTGCGGTCGCGGTAGGCGTCCTATGACGCTCACTGCAGGCATCCTAGGAATAGGTTTTAGTGAAGAATGTTTATGGTTAGGTTCAGTAGCACCCCATTGAAGAACGTCTGTGGCTGATGGCCCATCATGGTAAAACGGTCGCTGGGTTTGCCGACCAATAGTAACAGTCACGACCGTTACTATCGGTCTGGAGTCATTTACCACCAGCCGTGGCCAATGGTTCATTGTGCACGATGGTCCATCGTCCATCAGTCGCAAATTGATTTCTCTGTCAATGACTGTCGGTCATAAACCATTACACGAACGGTACTCTAAGCATCGTGGCACATACACATGCTCAAAATGTGGCGGGATGTGTGTCACCTTATATCTTTAGGACTCAAGAATCGTACTTACTGTATGTACTATACTATTGAGGTGATTTCACTAGACCGGATAATTTCCAACTTTCATTACATCAACTTGTGCGCCACTACAATGATTTATTTGGAAACATTAGTCAGCCGTCATTAAGACATGTGAATGCCTTGGGTTTACCAGCTATCTGGTCCCTGATCTAGTCTCTCGGCAACGGCGACAACTTCTGTGTTGTGATGTGTTGTTTCTTGTTTGAAACCAGATCTACAAGCTCACAACGTGTTCTGAGCAGCGGTGAAACAGAAGTAAGTAGCATTCTAAATAGGAAATACTCAAGTACAAAATACTTCAAAATGGGTTAAGTAAGAAAGTAAAAGGCACTTAGTTACTTTCCACCACTGCATGCTACGCTATAGTTATCATTCTTGGCGTTGGTGCCGGGTCATTGTTTAGTCAGGATCGGCGTGGTGGTCCCCTCGAGGTTCACCATCGCCTGTAAACCCCTGCATTAACCAATCATGGAAATGATGGCCCTTCGCAGGCCAGGGCCCTTTCCCTTGGCTGCCATTTCCTACCTCTGTAGTGACCAGCTGTCCCTTCATAGGGGTCAGGTCACTGCTCTGTTCCTGTCATAACGGCGGACAGAGACAGAGTAACCGTCGTCTCTTTGAAACGAGCAGCAGGGGCCGTAAACACAGCCAAGACTTCCTTTCTTTCTATACCGCCATCTTTTGTCTTTTTTTTATGTTGTTGGTCAGATGTAATGATCCTGCCTTTACCCCCGAGGCACGGGCAACACTGGATGACAGCAGGAGAGGTTCAGGGATCTTAAAGAACAGCCAAGACCTGAAGAACGTTTAGGAATTTCATACTGCTCTGTTTCCACCTGTTCCCTCTTTATGTCTATCTTCCCTGTAACTATCAATGAAGGTACACACAAATAAGAAGATGAAGAATGAAATGCTAAACTTTTAAGGATTCCAAATTCTAATCATATACAATGTAGCCCTCTGGAGTGAGTGGAAATAGTGAGTGGAAATCCATCGCCATGGTTATTCATCTCTACTAGTATAATTTATGAACTCTAGTGATGCTGTATGAGTATTTAAGAACTAGAACCGAGAGGTTTAGGCGTAGCTTCTACCCAGAGGCCATCAGACTGCTGACTCTCTCTCTGGACACAGCCTCTGCTGTGTCATGCTGATATGTTTTTTAATGTTTTTATTCTGCTCTTATGCTGCTTGGTTTTATTCAACACATTTGGTTTCCAGCATTTACTTATTTATATGGCTTTCTTATTATGCACTTGTGGCTCTGAGTATGTTTTTCGTTTTTTCATGGTAACATGAAAATGACAATAAAGTTAAACCTTGAACCTTTATGAACACATTTTGCAGGAGATTCCAGGACTTGAACCCCCTCCTCTTCCTCATGCACCCATGAGGATCCCCAGGAACCACACTGAGAGATCCATGGGTCTAGTCTCAGGCAGTAGCAGCTAGTCGAGCGCCTATTAATCAAACTAATTTACCGGCCGTTAACTCACCGAGATATCTTTGCAGGTCTTGCGATAAGACAGACGGGTGCGATCTGGAGGCAGATGAAAGGAATAGCCCGCCTCGTCCCGCTGGGCTGCTCCGCTGCCCGTCAGCGCCGCCCGCAGGTCCTGCACGTACCTGCAGGAAGCAAACACAGAACATTTTCAGGGGTTGACACCAAGGTCTCCGAGGTACTTGCCCATCGGGCAAGTCCAAGTCAGGTTCTACTTGCCCACAGGTCATGGTCACTTGCCCATGACCCCAAATATATCATACATTTTGCATTTGCATTGCAAGTTTACTTTCTAATTGGGTGCATTAAACATTTCCTTTCACAGTCGAAGACTGTTGTGTTTAAGTCACAATCAACTACAGTAAATATTCAACTTGTAAATCAGTGTAAATCAGTGTTTTCCACAGTGGTCACTGGTCACAGACTCAGGGGTCCCTGACACCAGCAAAATGGACTTGGGAGAGAGATAGGAGAGATAGCTAGAAAGCCAGGGAAAACGCAGAGGCAGAGCGCAATGACCACCTTCAAGACAAATATAGGCCTATGGCGCACTAAGTCACACACTTGCCCGAGCGGGCAACCGGGTAGCAGTTTTCACTTGCCCAACCATTTTTTTTACTTGGCCCGGGCAAGCAGGAAAGTGTTACTGTCAAGCCTTGATTTTACTAGAGTTCTGCATACGATCCCGGCGGCTTCCAACAGTAGCTATTCAGCAACTGTTGGGAAGCCATCG
>CM076972.1:20507806-20565306 GCA_039105355.1 Benthosema pterotum
CTTATCAATGCAACCGTGTCAGTCGCCTCCCAGCCTGGTCGAGAAGATCGGCTGATAAGCAGCCTCATGGGAATTATCGCACGGCCTGATAACGGTCGAACCGGGTGCCGCTGATCGGTCGATCCATTATCTACTCACAAATACACACCAGGATGGACAGATAGGGATGAAAACAACAAGTCTCCGGCAAAGACAAGAAAATAAATCAGACCTGTCTGCTATACTGCATTCATGCTGTGTAGACAGTACTGTGGTAGCACTGTACTGTACTGTACAGTAGGTTTATCATTAACAAAATGCCCTGAGCTGTCTTCATTGTTCCTGATGATGACTCACACACTCACTCACTCTCAACACTGTACTTCACCTCATGTGTATGGATCTCACTGCACGTAAGCACACAGACCACCCCGGACAGGAATACACAACATGCTGCTGTGTTGTAATGACTGCCACCCCTGTGGGGATGTGCGTGTGTGCGTGCGTACACGCGTGCGTACGTGCATCTCTGACTCATCGGAACCACAAGGAGATCAATAGCATTTTGGCAATGACTTGTCTAGTTCCCTGACGTTCAGAAAGTTGTGGATACATGTGTGCTCGCGTTATTTAAATGAAAACAGAAACACACTGAACCCTGAAGCCAGACTGAAACAGTATTAGCGCCTGCTGACCTAAGAAAGGCCTATTATGTACAGGGAATTCCCGCAAGATGTTGCCCCCCTAAACATGTACACGGGTTAGATTCCCGTATTAACTAGGACAGTGATTCCCAAACTTTTCTCCTTCAGGGACACCCACAAATCGACCTTTATTAGCCCACATGTTACTATAAAGAACTTGTTTGGGTCCCTACTCCCTATTGAAAGGTTAATTTGTTCAACCTTGACCTGCGGCTTTTTTAATTTTGAACTTTGGCCTACTCTGTATTTGAGTTTTACACCCCTGTTTTAGCCCCACAGACCCCAAAACTAATTATTTTGCTTTTGTCCACAATTCCAGGCTGGATTTGGGAAACCAAACAGTCCAACATACAGATCTAGTTGTGCAGACTTGGGGCTAATTCAGAATATTTTAACTCTTGAGTTAAAATATTTTCTCTTGAATCTCTAAGAGTTACATTTGGTTAGCCAACTTTCCATATGTGGCCGCATTTGGCCCCCGGGCCGCATAATGCCCAGGTATGTACTAGACTAGGGTGTGTAATTGAGAGTTATGAGGGTCCTTGAGATGTTAAGAAGTTTGACAACCGCCGTGTACTTAATCCAGGGCCGTGGGGGGTCTCTGCTTGTGTCACACGTCCAGAGGAGGGGGTGGGGGGGTTAAGGGTTTGGGAACCACTACTGCCCTGCAGGACTGAGTTGTTCTCTAAGTGACCGCCACAGTAAACACCCAGTCTAACAACAGCAACTAACGGCTCAATTACACAGATGTTTATCTAATTCCTGAAACCTACAACAATACCCCCCCCTTTTTTTTTTTTTTTTTTTTTACATTTTATTGGCCCTCTCTTTTAGGTTTTTTGGTTGTTGGTGTGTGTTTTTGTTTCGCTTTGTTTTGTTTTCCCCCCCTTTTAAAAGAAAAAAAAACCTTGAGAAACTTGTACTTATCCCATTTTGACTAGAATCTAGTTTATTCTAGTTTGTGGCACTAGATTCTAGTTCCCGATGCTAAATTCTTGTTTTGCTTTGTTTTGTTTTTCTCCCCCTTTTAAAAGAAAAAAAAAAAACTTGAGAAACTTGTACTTAATGGCAGCTTTCCAGTTCGAAACACCACACTTAATTTCAAGGAGGATAATTGATTCCACAGTCCCAAATTCGATGCCTGACTGAAATTTCTGGCACTTCAACTTTCACCATGACATCCTTGGTGTGCACATTACCAATTTAGTTCCATTTGGTACCATTTATACATGTTGGTTTCATTACTAACCTGTCACATTTGATAGAAAATGCGTATGGTTATTTTGGGTGGTACTTTAATTAGTATAGAAGTGGCATAATGTAGTTTTATAGGCCTAGTTTTGTGTGAGTACTATCAAGGACTATTTCACCATTTTTCAACCTGCCTTCATTGGTCCTCAATAATGTTCATGATAAAATACAACCACATTATTTCTGCTGGGTCTGTGTCTCATAGGAGGGCAGTGGGCAGTTCAGAAACCTGTCCAGTCCACCACCGAAGCCAACAGAAACAGCAAGTTTTCTATTCCTGAAAAATTGCTCCTTTAAGAAAGACTGAGAGGTCATTTTGACCGTTTTTTGGATATTGTATAGTTGTTTATCTTTGCCCATGAAGCTTTTAGAAGGTTCTCCTTCCATGACCATCATCATCCTCCATCATCATTCTATCATCTCAGAAATTTTGGTCGTCTGAAAACAATTCTAAATATGAATTTAAGCAAATGCTAATTCTGGCCACTTTTTTCAGTCTTTCTCCACTAGCTTAGTCTGAGCAAAATCAACATAATGTCCTTTGGAGATCTGGTCATTGAATGTATTTCAACTTTTGCCTCAAATTATATTGCATTCATTTTTTTTTTCATATGTATGAGATGTTGCTTTTTTTTTCTTTGATTTCCCTTCAAGGAAAAAAAAAGCAAAAACATGAGTAACTTTTACTTGATTACGGCCGTGCGTCCGGTACAGAGCTGAGAACACGTGATTAGTGCGTGATCCTTTCCAGCTTCCACGTGAAGTGAGAGGTGAGCTGGACGGTTAAGTACAGGGCAGCGCCGTGGATGCAGAGAGGAGCAGACCCAGAGGGGGAGGAGAGGGAGGGAGGGGAGGGAGGGGAGAGGGACATCTGGATCCAGGCAACTCATCAGTGCATTCTGATGCACAGGTATTCCCAGTGGAGGTACGAATGAAGGCTCAAACAAACAAGAGTCGGAGGGTGCTGACATTTAGCATGCTGGTCTGGATGCACTGGAAACACTGATACTCCAAAAAATGAGATCCAGACCAGGATCCCTGGTCCCCTTGGGCCAGGGGTTTTCAACCTTTGTCATAGAGGAGCCCACTATTTATTCAGTATTTGAGCCACGGACCACCATTTGATGTTGAGTGTAGTCCCCTCGGACCGATAACTAAGGTTTTTCAAGTTTTGGTCCACAATTTAGAAGAGATAACTGTGTACATTCTCGAAAATTAAGTAATTCTGATGTTTAAATATAATTTAACTCTTGAGAGCGTAAAATTGTACGATCTCAAGAGTTACAGATCAATAAGGGTCAATTTAAGGGTTACCAACTGTCCATCATTTAGCTGGGGACCACCTGGAATCCTCTCAGGGACCACTTGTGGTCCCCGGAACCACTGGTTGAAAACCACTGCCTGCCACTGGGAGAGGAGGGAGGGAGGGGAGAGGGACAGCTTAATTGGCACTTGGCCAATTTGGACATGTCTGTCCTGCGAGTAAAAAAAATGAAAATGAGACCCTTTCCCCCTCAAGAGAGAGAGAGAGAGGAGAGAGAGAAAGAGAGAAAGAGAGAGAGAAAGATAAGTTATGATGTGACCACCTCTCCTCCGTATAGGCCCTGCCCAGGAGGTCAAGGTGCTTCAAAATGAGCCCGGCGGCAGCTGAGAATTTGCCGTGCACCGACGGACACAATATATGCATGCACAGACTTTGGTGAGAGAGGTACAGGTATGTAAGTATGATTACTCAGAGTAAACATGCTTAGTTACTTAGGCTACTTGAGTAAAAATTTGAGGTCCACTCACTTCAATTAATTATTAATGTTTTAACACATGAGATAATTAAGGTGTCAGATAAATCCATAAGGGATGGGCCACAAGGTGGCATGACACTTAAATAAACCAATTCATTCATTCATTCATTCATTCATTCATTCATTCATTCATTCATTCATTCATTTTAAATTAAAAGATCAAATGTTGCACCTTCACGTTTTTTGCTCCACTAGAGTTAGCCTACCGTACTTCAAAACTTCAGTTTTAAATGATTAGATGATTTACAAAACATATGGTACATTAACCAATCAAGTCCCATTTTATCCTTCAGCGGTAGGCAAGAAAATATATAAAATTATTAGTGGTGGAGTATGCCTGCAATCTCACGATAGTTACAGCACAGTATGTATCAATACAGAGGACACTATACGATACATATCGATATAGTGGCTTATACAGTCAATTATATCAATTATACAGTATGTTTATTTAAAAATAATGACTATGTTGTTGCACTAATAAATAAAACACTCCCACGCCCACATAGATCTTAAATGTCTCGCAACGTGCAAGGGGGACTTTGATAATGTTAATAGCAGCCACTCGATCGATATACAATATTGATCACCCAGGTGTTCAATTGATATAGGCCGATTGAAATAGAAATACAGTATATCGGGGGAAAAAAACATTACATTATTCTTTGGGAAATGGGACATTGTGCATCATCAGAGTGCAGTGAAATATTCACAATTATATGAATTTGCAGAGTTTTAACCATGTCAAATGAAATAAAAACAAACATGCAGGACTTCTACTTGTGAAAGTCCTTCTAATTCTGTTACTGCTTTTACTGAGTAAAAGTAAATGTATTCAGCTACTGTCTGAGTCACACACACACACACACACACACACACACACACACACACACACACACACACACACACACACACACACACACACACACACACACACACACACACACACACACACACACACACACACACACACACACACACACACACACACAACACACACACACACACACACACACAGAGTGGTGACTGTATAGATTAAAGTTGACCCTTTGTGCTCCTGGTGGGTGTGTCAGGGGGGGTAAGGATCAACTTTAACCTCATAAAGGCCAGGCAGCAGCTACTCATTAGCTGGTGGAACATCTGCTGCTGCAGCAGGATGACCCTGACGATGCACTTAATGACAGAAAGAAGGACACTCACTCAGTACACAGGCACACACGCACACACACACACACACACACACACACACACACACACACACACACACACACACACACACACACACACACACACACACACACAAGGGGCGGATCTAGGCATGGGTATGGGGGGGGGGGGGGGGGGCAATGCCCCCCGTAAATGCCCAGTCTGCCCCACCAAACACGTTGGTATCACCATGCAAAACAACCCAAGATATTTCAAATTAAAGTGCCTATATTTAAAATGATTTGAAACACTACTAGTGCTACTAAATAACTAACTACAGTTGTGTCACCACTAAACCAACAGCATTTCATCATTGAAAACAGAAAACTCTCTGAGTCAGACCTTTAGCTTTATGCATGCTGCGAAGCGACACGGGCGATGAAGCCGCCCCCATACCATTTTCTCCTACCCCCAATTGGGAAATGTTACATCCGCCCCTGACGCACACACACACACACACACACACACACACACACACACACACACACAGGAATGATGGGCCCAATGTGCACAGCACTGGCAGGGGCCGTCTCCTGTCCTCACACACTATCTGGACGTCTGCACTAAATGACCACTATGCCTGTATGGTGGTCACTAGGGCTGGATCTAGGCATAGGCATGTAAGGGGCAATGCCCCCCCTAAATGCCCTGACTGCCCCACCAAACAACCCAAATTTTGGGTCTCTTGGGGGTCCCAAGATATCATCAAATCATAGTGCTTACAGTATATTTAAAATGATTTGAAAACACTAGTACTGCTACTAACTAACTACAGCTGTGTCACCACTAAACCAACATCATTTCATCATTGAAAACAGAAACCTCTCTGAGTCAGACCTTTACCTTTGTGCCTGTTGCAACTTCTACAACTGATGTTAGTATTGACGCTTACTTGCTTAATAAAAGTCCTGTAACGGAAAATGGTATGGATGCAACGTCATCGCTTTGCGCCACAGACGATGAAGTCGCCCTCATACCATTTTCGTCTGCCCCTCCCCCCCCCCCCCCCCCCCCCCCCCCCCCGACATTGAGGAGGGCAGTTGCAGCCTGAAAGAGGGACAAACCGGAGTTTGAAAGACATTGTTTCCAACAACGGCAGCGGAAATATGAGCTATTTATGTGTGCAACATCTGTTTTAACACAGCGACAGCTAAAGTCTCTGTAATGTTTAAGCTATAGGCCTAGATGCTCAGATGCTGAATAAACAGTGGGCCCTGGTGTCAAAAAGGTTGAAAACCCCTGCATTAAGTGAACGTAGTTTGCGACGGCGTAACTCTGCCTGTACTCAGGGCCAGAGGTCTTCCTGTTACCTCAATTACACCTTGTAAGGAGAGGAGATGAGACAAGACAAGAGAAGAAAGCGAGGGGGGGGGGGGGGTCCAGAGAGTGACCCATGGAAAGTTGCAGGACACCCTTTGATCCGCTCATAATTCCGACCTCCCCATTACTCTTTCAGACGTCCCTCCAATAGCCTGACTGCCAACAATCATCAGGTTGAGTGTAAAGGAAGGTGATAGGGTTAGGGTTAAGAACAGGGTTGGTTATAATAGGACCAATCGGACGATCCATTATACCGTCCCACTGACTGGACTGACCCGAAACTCCTGCAGGTCATCGGAATAATGACATGATGGCGCTTGATCTTTGATCTTGCTGCATGCTTGGCCACTTGCATGTTCGCTTTCTTCTTATTTCCAAGTACACGTAACACAGATCAATTCCAAACCAACTGCAAGCTGGATTCGGCAGTAAATGTTTCCCTGTTAGGTGAATATCGTCCCTGTTTTTTCACGATGGAAGTTCAATAGCTCAGTGTCAGGGGCCAAATCTATTTGCCAAATAGCATATAACACTTCATGTCCATTTCAACATATTAAACTAGAAAACGTGCCCTTCCGGGTGCAGTTATATGTAAATGTATGTCTGTCTGTCTGTTGAAGTTCCATCTCAACATTGATCCTGCAAAAAAAGAAGGCCTTCCCATGCCCAGGATTCCATCTTTTTTTCCCCTCCTAGCCTGGAGGTGGTCCCGCACGGAGAGACCGTGACAGCTGTCAATCTCAACGACCGTGTCAAAGGTCATGTTGTCTCACCTAGTAGACAAGGGATCTAACACTTTGTGAGTTGATGATGGTCAAGACTCAATTCATCTTGTAAGGGAGGAGAGGAGAGAGAAAGGGAGAGACAGAGCGAGGGAGGTAGAGGGGAGAGTGACCCATTGAAAGTTGCAGGACACTCTTTGATCTGGGTCCGCTGACTCATAATTCCGACCTCCTCATTATTCGGACGTTCCAATAGTTTGACGATCATCAGGTGAGTGTAAAGGTTACAGGGTTAGTGTTAAGGATAGGGCTGGTCATAATGGGACCAGTTGGACCCATTACAATAACGACTCCCCTCACTGGACGGTCCTAAGTCCTGGGGCATTGCTACAATGACGTGGCGCTGATCTTTGATCTCGCTGCCATCTTGCTATATGTGGACGCATGTTCGCATTCTTCTCATCTCTGAGCACACACACACGCACACGCACGAGTCATCCTGCATCACCTCCCAAAAGGAACATATTTGCACAGTCACCATCTAGTCACAAGAAAGATGGTGTGGATACCCAGTGTTGCCAACTGCCAAAATCCAAAATGCACTAGTGGGTGGCACTTCCAAAATGCACTACAATGCGCTAGATGATTGACTGGAAGGGAATGTATACATAAACATACAGATGAAAATTACCACATCTACATTCTCTATAGTTGTGTAGACTTGGGCTAATTCACATGATGAATATTTTAACTCTTGAGAGTGTAAAAACTTTTACATCTGTTTAACCAACTCTCCATCATTTAGCCTGGGGACCACTGGTTGAAAACCACTGTCATAGGAGGCAAAATTGTGAAAAATGAGGGTTTTATCTCTGGCGCCTATCAATCAATTTCGCCCCAACTCACGAGCCAAAAAGCACTAGATTTTCCACCAGGAGTTTTTCACTAATTTTGGCACTAGGGGGGCTGTCTGGAAAAAAGTTAAATATGTCGACGAATGCACCAAGTTGGCAAAACTGTGGATACCTTCCTTGTACATTTGTAGGCCTGTCAGGCTGTCACAACTATTACACAATCGTCCAATCACAGATGTGCATAAGTACAGTAAGATACAGAAGATTACATAAGATTACAGATCAGCTATTCATGCTACTTTAAAATTTTCTGTTTTTTAAATTGCATCATTAAATATGCCAGTCATTTCTCAAGTACATTTAGTTATTTATTCTTCTGACCCCTCACATGTCCTGAATGAAGAATACCAGCTATTGCGATCTATGAGGCGGTTCAGAGTTCCTAAATTTAAGAAAAACAGACTAAAGAACTCTTTTGTACATCAGTCTGTCCTACTTCTAAACCAGAGTCGATAAATCCAAGGTCATGATCGTCATGTTTTGCTCTTTGTTTCTGCTGTTGTGTCTGTAATGTATTGTATGTTGCACTTGTATGTTGTCTTATATGTGAACGGCGTCGCCATGGATGCAAGACAAATTTCAGTGCAAACTGACAAAGTTGTATCGTATCGTATCTCGTATTTTTTCTGGCTTGAGAGAAAAAACAGGTTTGTCTGTTGAAAGCCGGGGCATTGTTCATATTATATAACAGGATGTTTAGCCTGGAGGTGGTCTTGTGTGGCCTCTGTGACTCCACGACAGCTGTCAATCTCAAAGCTCGTGTCAAAGGTTACGTTGTCTCACCTCCTAGACAAAGAATCTAACACAGTCCTTCAAGATTCAAGATTCAATTTATCCCCCGAGCAAGCATGCAGGCTCAATTATAAATGCTCAGCTGTATGTCATCATTTGTGCAGGTAATCAGGTTCCAATCAACAGTTGAAGTCAAATAGCATAGCGCAGGTTTTTTGTTATGAGTAAATCATTTCTGCCTGAGATGTATTTCCGGTTAATTGCCCCAACAGAGGCTATTATTTAAGGCTGTTGAAAATAACAAGTTAATTTGAGTTAAATTTTGTTGATTAATCTGATTTTTTTTTACGCAATTAACTCATGTGCACACTGACTCGACCCACTGAGCATTTTCTCATTGAAAAAAAAGGGTAGAACACGGTGTAACAGAAACATTTAGCTGTGTGTCTCTCTGTAACCAGAGCCATAGAGTATAGCTGGAGGATCTACAAGCATTGGGGGCTTGTAGATCACCTATATTGATAAATATTTAAAAAAAATAAACAGATTTTTTCCATCAGATTATTTTTATTTTTTAATTGTTCAAATCATGTAAAGGAAAATTTAGGCATATTATGGACATAGTTCGATTGGTGAATAATCACGATTAAATTAATTTTGAAGCTGTGATAAATTTGATTTAAAAAATGTAATCATTCAACAGCCCTATTATTCTTTTGTCAAACCCAAAACACCCGTTCGGGCTGACCTGCGGGAAGTGGCCTGTCGAGCCCAGCAGGTTCAAAATCACAACCCCGCGAGGAGGACATGAATGACATCGTAAGAAAACGAGGTGGTCATTTTTTACAATGTGTGTACAATATCCATCCATCCATCCATGTAACCAGGGATGAGTTATGTCTGTGAGAACTGCGAGCGAAAGCCCGTACAGTACAGGAGCTGGGCCACTAATTCCCAGCCAAGGTGCTTCTCGTCAGCAGATTACTGGTTTCCTAAAAGCACGGAGGGTCCGCGTCCAAACGCAGGGCCTTGCTGACAGCCAAACACCAAGCGCTGTGTAATTACGGGCCTTAGCGGTGCATTCCAAACATGCTCGGCCAGCTTTGCAGTGGACCCTTGGATTGTTTGTAAGCGCGGGAAACATCAGAGAGAGGGGGGAAAAGTGTCGTTGTCACTCAAAGCATTTCCGCGAAACTTTCTTTTACTTTTTCCTTCGTGGAGCTGCTGCTGGATTCAAAGGGACGCAACACCGAGCAGCAGCAGCAGTATTTGGAAAGAGATGCAGGGTTTTCAACCTTTTTCATACCAGGGCCCACTATATTTTTCTGCATTTTAGTCACGGAGGACCACCTCTTGATGTTGAGTTCAGTCTCTCTGACCCAAAACTAATGATTCTCAAATTTTGGGCCACAATTTAGGAGATATAGGGCTCCATATTCGTCAACGCTAAACCCCTTATCCCTTAACTTCTTTGCCTTTTTAAACTATTAAAAAAGAACATTTTTCAATAGTTTAAATGGCCAGTCTACAAGCTCACAATCTGTCAATAGATTGGCACGTTGAACTATTCCAAAAAGGTTTTTCAAAATAGTAAAAAAATGATAAGGGGTTTGGGATAAGGGGTTTAGATCGTAATGAAAATGAAGCCCATAAACTGGTAAAATGTTGGTCAAAATTGGTCAGAATTTTTCTACATTTTCTAATTGTGTACATTCTTGAAAATTAATTCAGATGTTTAAATATAATTGCAGATTACAGATCTATAAGGGTCCATTTGGTTACCAGCTGTCCATGATTTAGCTGGGGACCACCTGAAATCCTCTCAGGACCACTGGTGGTCCCCAGACCACTGGTTGAAAACCCCTGCTTCAGAGGTCTTACCAATTACGGTAATTAAGCTGCTTGTTCCGTTTAGTGTTTAGCACGGTGGTTCTCAAACATTTTCGGACCTCCATAACTGCGAGTGTACACAAAGCAGTTTCTCTTCTGTGTTTTCACGCTTTTTACTCTACTTGCCAGCCCATATAATCGGGATGTCAAACTCAATCACACAGCAGGCCAAAATAGAAAAGAAAAATTGTACAAGTCGAGGGCCGGACTATGATTCAAAATGTGCAGACACCGGTTACGAGTTCATCCAACGCAAATGGCAAAAGTGTAAATTTCCTCCAAAAGTCAATCTCAAAATAAATGCAAATATGAAACTCAAGGCTGAAAACTGAAAACGCATTATTAAACCTCAGTTTCTTGTCCTGTGATTCTCACCAAGCACTGCTTTCATAGTAGAATGAGAAAGTAAATCAAGTGGGTTGAGAAATTACAACAATTAGTTGTATTCGTTACTTATCATGGGTTGTACAATATGCCAGAGGTCCAGTTCTAATATAAATTCAACATCATCCCATGGGCCAAAGAAAATTCATTCACAGGCCTGATTTGGCCCCTGGGCCTAGAGTTTGACATATGTGCCATAGATGGTCCCATTGTGAACCCGGACATGTCGAGTACACAGAGGTTTTATGTTACTAATGTTGAGTAGGGGTCTTCAGCATGTAGAAACTGCTGGATGCTAACTTGCATATGTTGAGCAATTTTCAGAATATGTGACCATACCATTAACAAACTATAGAACATATATGTCAAACTCAAGCATCGGGGGCCAAACCAGGCCTGTGAATGGACTTTTTTCGGCCCGCAGGATGATATATTGAACTATTAGAAATGCCCCCTCTAGTCAATTGCACAATGCAAATAATTATTTTACTTCTCAACTCAATTGATTTACTTTAAAAGTAGTGCTTGGTGAGGAATCTGAGCTTTAAAGGGGAATTCCACCCGCTTTCAACATTGTAATATATCGTTAGTATACCTTAGAGGTACTGGGTGGACATGATAAAAACGTCCCCCCATTCTGTGTTTCCTAGAAATGGAGGTCTGAAGAAAATCATTAACATGGTTAAATACATCTTGATGATTAAGCACATCTTGATGATCTCAAGATGTATTTCACTATATTAATGGATTTCTGTAGACACTTCATTTTTCTGAAGACCAAACATTTGTACGCTCTCAGAAAAAATGTTAAAAATGAGTGGAATTCCCCTTTAATAATGTAATTTTCACTTTTTAATGCATGCAGTAGCATTGCATTCATCTTGCTATTGAAGGACATTACATTTTTAAGGAAAATTACTTTAAATTGTACCAATTTTACTATTTTAGCCCACTGTTGACATCCCTGCTATAGAATGCAAAACTGTCAAAATGTCATCATGCTTTATGTAGCATGCTGTAATACTGTATGTCTAGCTAGGGGGTTGTTAATGGTATCGTCACATAGTATTTCAATTATGAAAATTGCTCAATGTATAGTTAGCATCCAGCAGTTCCTAGAACTTCCTACAAGCTGGAGACTCAACATTTATAACATAAAACCCTGGTGTACTCAAAATGCCTGCATGGGTTCACATTCTGGCAAATGGACTGTTTCATTTTCTTTTTTTATATATGTATCCCTGATCTGAAAATAGTTCATGGCAGGGAAATTACTTCTGAGACCCACCTGGTTTCAGAACCTGGGCTCTGATCTCCCCTTGGGGGCGCCAGAGTTCACAAGCCAGGACGTAAGGCCTTGTCTATGTGGTGCTAGTCTGATATTTTAACCCATGAAGACCTGAAAAACAGGTTGGTATACAGACTCCATTTGGTTTCATGTTTACACTCTCAAGAGTTAAACTATTCTGCACTGTTTTGCTTGTGAAATCCAACCTGAAATTGTGGACAGGACCAAAAGAAATCTTTAGTTTGGGGTCTTTGAGATGAAAATGTCGTCTTGAAGAGCCTCAAATGCTGAATAAATGGTGGTCTCTCCCTGGTATCAAAATGGTTGGGGAAAAAAAAAGCACTGCTATAGTGTGTTTGTCACTCAACATCAAAACCTCCCACAGCAGAGTGGACAGGGAGTTACATTGGCATCTGCATGTCATTACAAATACATAGAACATCTATTGTTTTCTGGTGGCTCTGTCTAGAATGGTGTGCTGGTGGGATTGTGAGATACAGTATGGTAAACACTAACAGTGGTTCTCAAGGTGGGGTCTAAGGACCCCCCCCCAGCAGGGATCTCAGAGGGAGTTCAGCCGAGGACCCCAGCATGAGAGGATGAAATAAGAATTGAAGACAAATGGCCATGCTGCTGCAGCTCCATCCAAAATGGGCTTAAAACTAGACCCCGACCCATGCCATATTTTTGGGGCGAATGCCAATACGGATTTTTGGAAAACCTACACCGATGTTACCAATGTTTTGGGGCAATGTTTAATAATAATTATTAATGAATTCAAATCATAAAAAATGCATTTGAAAAACTTCTAAATTTCAAATGTATTTTCTTTTTCAAGTTAACAATAGAATAAGACATTGAAAATTGATAATTACACACTTTGCTTTTCTGTCTTTCTTTTTACTGTTCCAGGCATACAGTATATCGGTCAATATATCGGTACATATTGGCCGAGGATACTAATATATCGGCCGGTATATCAGTATGGATATCACCGATACGATATATCTCTCCTATCTCTAATGTATGTCAATCAAAGTGTTCAGACTTCAGACTGGGTTAATGACTGGCATCTCCAACTTGGAAGCAAAACAACAAGATCAGCTGTCGCATGTTAGAACAATCAAATAAACATGGTATGGGCCCTGGTGTCAGCCTGGTCAAGTAACGCTGCTATTTTTGGAAAATGTAAAAAAAGGAAAGTATGACCACTTAGCAGGGAAACAACTATGCAAAATATCTGCCATTATCTCAAATAAACAGACTATGTGCATACATGCTTGCAAAGCATGCGTGCCACGCGCGTGTGGCCGTGCGTATGCGTGGTGTCATGTACAGTATGTTGCGATCCCCACAGGCCAAACCCACAGAGACCACGCCCTCCATCCATAGCCGTGGTTGATGCACACAGAGCACTCGTTTCAGTTGACACGCTAGACTCTTCGATCCACGTGATTATTTACGATGAAATAACGTCATGCATCTTTCGTACAAACAGCGGGACATCCTCCATTGAGTGAACCAATACAAGCACTCCACCACAAACACACACACACACACACACACACACACACACACACACACACACACACACACACACACACACACACACACACACACACACACACACACACACACACACACACACACACACACACACACACACACACACACACACACACACACACACACACACACACACACACACACACACACACACACTATGGCATGTGCGTGCATGCTTGTGTGTGGAACCACACACTGATAACCGTTTTGCAACCGATACCGGTTTTGTTTTTTAAATGCAAAGAAAATGGACCGTTTTTCTTTTTGAATTGTGCAAAGATTTTGTGCCGATAGGACTATGCAGGGATACAGTCACATTGACAGTAGTACAGGCAAACTGTTTTCTTAAACCAATGTCTTTATTCACACAAAGACACACAAATACCAGTCCAATAGTGATGCATGGGCCACCTTTTTTCATAACCTGTCCCACCACGGTGCCAGCCCGTCTGCAGAAAGCCGTCCCGCAGCCCGCAAAAGCAAAAGGTAGCCTATAACGACGTGCAGGGATATCTCCATCTAAAACACAAAGAATTGACCCAACCTGCAGTCTCAAAGTAAAAGAGCAGTTGGAATGATGATTGTACAGCCTAATCAAGACCCTAATCGGGCCAGCCAGCGCATCACTACAGTCCAACTCTCCAGCACCATTGATATCACTTTGCCACACACAAAAAAACAACACGGTTGCATCCAGCAGTGTGTACTGTGCACTTTGCACAGTACACATATATGACCCCGATACGATAGATAAGGGGTTTTCAACGTTTTTGATCCTAGGGCCCACTATTTATTCTGCATTTGAGCCACGCACCACCATTTGAGGACATTTTAGCCCCACAGACCCCCAAACTAAAGATTTCTTTTGCTTTTGTCCACAATTCCAGGCTGAATTTTGGAAAACAAAACAATCAAACCTACAGATCAAAATGACCATTAAAGGTTATCAAGAGTTACATCTGGTTAACCAACTTTTCAGCTGGTTAACCTAACACTTGGATCAGCCCAAAGATAAGGTACAGCTCAAGTGTTTAAACCAAATCATTTTACTGCAGGGCCCCCCTCCCAAGGGTCCCACTGGGAGGTCCCTGGTCCCTACTTTGAGAACCACTGATATAATTGATTTGCGTCATGAAAAAAAAAGGAGGAGAAAAAAAAAGAGAGAAATCAAACCTGCCTAGAATTCAACACAGTACACACACACGACAAGCGTTTTACAGTTTCACTGGGAGCCATGGCTGTTCGCACTAGCATCCACTGTAATGTACAGTCAAAAACGCGGAGAGGCCTCTGATTTACAGTGTGGTTTGCAGTCCTGACGATTTCTCCACACACATTAAATGGCACTTCTAGGAGTGTCTGTGCACGCGAGAGAGAGAGAGAGAGAGAGAGAGAGTGAGAGAGGAGGATGGGTTTTAGTTGATGATGGGGGGATTTTCTGCAAACACGCTCCAAATGCGATCAAGATGCGTGTCGCCATCGCAATGGCTGGGGAGGGGAGGGGACCCCATTGTGAAAACTTTTAATGAGAAAGCCGGACCACAAGCATTTTAGTCCGACGTCAGCAGGAAAGGGAAAAAAGGGCTCCATTATGGAAGCATCTTTCCAGTAAACGTTGAATAATTGTATTTGCATGATATGCAGATGTTTTCCTCTCCCCCCCTCCCTCCTTTCACCTCCCACCCAACACCACACCGCCAGCCTGGCCATTCACAGCTGATCAATTAGGCTCTGGGCACACGGCGGCCATGTTGGGGGGAAAAAAAGAGATCAGGCCTCTTCCCTACTGCCTTCACCAGGTCTTAGCAATGATAGAACAGAGCACACAGTCAAGTGTCCTCCTGGGACAGAGACTTAATTACTATAAGACTTGTGAAGGAAGTAAAGAAGAGGCAGAAATTCTTTTCAATACAGACTTAAATAAAGAAGGGCAGTGACAGAAACACGGTTATGGTGGCTAAAATCATTGGACCTCATGCACCAACTCATAGCGCACGCACGCACGCACACACGCACGCACGCACGCACACACGCACACACACACACCAGCGGAAACCATGCAAGAGACTTACTGGCACATCAGGAGCAATTAGGGATTCAGTGTCTTGCTCAAGGACACTTCAACACTAACTAACTAACCACCATTGTGGTGAATGAATGTTTTTTTTTTAATTACGCAGCTTAGGAGATGTACAGTACATCTCAAAAAAGGAAAAGAAAAATATACAATGAGGGGGGGAAGAGGGGTGGGTGATAGTCGCAACAGAATAATAAAAACATATTTTGATATAATCCCTATAGCCTATAGATAGGTCAGTACTAGGAATGCACTGAGGACACTAGCTGTAGCAGGGGCAGATCTAGGCATGGGCATGGGGGGGCAATGCCCCCCTAAATGCCCAGTCTGCCCCACCAAACACGGCGGCATGCAAAACAACCCAAGATATTTCAAATTAAAGTGACTACTATATATTTAAAATGATTTGAAACACTACTACTGCTACTAACTAACTACAGCTGTGGCACCAGCCGCGCCACTAAACCAACAGCATTTCATCATTGAAAACAGAAAACTCTCTGAGTCAGACCATTAGCTTTATGCATGCTGCGTGCCTGTTGCAACTTAACAACTGATGCTATTATTGATGCTTATACTTGCCTAATATAAGTCCTGTAACCAAAAATGGTATGGGTGCGGCGATGAAGCCGCCCATACCATTTTCTCCTGCGCCCACCAATTGAGAAATGTTACATCCACCCCTGAGCTGGAGTGACATCTCACTTTGACCTCGTGCTACTACAACTAGGGCTGCCTGTCACCATTACACACTTAAGCTGATAATTAATCGTCACACAAATTGAACATTGGAGCGTTGCAATGCCTAACTACAAGCAGCACCTCAAAGGGCATTGCAAGCAAAACATGGGAGCTCTCTCAAAACAAAGCGATCATCAGGTTACTACAAACAACTCACACCTGGGCCTGCCCCGGCCTAACCCCTGCTCATTACGCTATAGGCTGGGATGACTCAGGGTCAGGGGCGGATTAACCCCCACCAGGAGCCCCCTGGGCTGGTAATCTTTTTGTGGCCGCCATGCAGTGTTGTAGTGGGACTTTTAGAAGTGGGGGACCCCTCTTAAAAGGGGAATTCCACCCATTTTCATTTTTTTTCTAAGAGTGTACAAATGTGAACCATTTGTACACTCTCAGAAAAAAGGAAACTCATTAAAATGGTGAAACACATTTCAGATTTCTAGGAAACACAGAATGGGGGAACTTTTTTTTACCACGTCCACACAACATCTCTGAGGTATATTAATGACATAGTGAAATATTGAAAATGAGTGGAATTCCCCTTTAAGACCCGTGCATGCACAGTTGCATTTGCATGCGCATTTGCGTGCGCCTGCGCAACACACACAGACACGCTATTAAAACAAGTATAGCATATTGAGAAAGATTGTTTACAATGCCTAATTGTATCCATAAAAGTAAATGACAAGAGAAAAAAACATAGGCCTACTTTTGCCCAAAAAATATTTCAGATGTGAGAAGTGGGGGGACGCCGTCCCCCGCGTCCCCCCTCCACACCCCTGCCGCCATGCATGTGTTTAAATCAGTGGTTTTCAACCAGTGCTCCGGGGACCACCAGTGGTCCTTAAGAGGGCTCTCAAGAGTTAAAATATTCATCATGTGAATTAGCCCAAGTCTACACAACTAGAGGATTAATGGTCACTTTGATCTGTATGTTTGACTGTTTTGTTTCCCAAATCCAGCCCTTCAATTGTGGAAAAACAAATCTTTAGTTTTGGGGTCTGTGGTGCTAAAACGTCACCAAATGGTGGTCCGTGGCTCAAATGCTGAATAAATGGTGTGCCCTGGTATCAAAAAGGTTGAAAAACTGGTTTAAATCATCCTTTTGACCTAAACTTAGATCAAAAAGTGTGTCCCCAAGACGTACAAAACATCGAAGAATAAAGAGCAACATTTTTGTCAAGTGCTGCTTGACAGGACGCGTGACCTTTCTTTGTTTTTCAGTTTCAGTTTACCAAAACAAAACCAACGGCCACTGAAGGGCTCCAGAAGCCATTTTCATGCAGGGCCCCCAAACCCAGTATCGCAATGTCCACTTTCTCTGATAGTGCAAGAAATCTATGGAAAATACAGGACTCAAAATAATTGCAAAAAAAGAAAACTCAGCTGATTTTCTATCTTCAATACATCCTGAATGACAGGAAAAAAGTTGACACTGTGACACTATATTTGCCTTATATGGAATGTCAACGGTGACCAGGGGCGGATCTAGGCATGGGCATGGGGGGGAATGCCCCCCTAAATGCCCTGATTGCCCCACCAAACATTTTTCTTAAGATATTTCTTATATTTAAAATGATTTGAAACACCACTACTGCTACTAACTAACTACAGCTGTGTCACCACTAAACCAACAGCATTTCATCATTGAAAACACAAAACTCTCTGAGTCAGACCTTTAGCTCTATGCATGCTGTGTGTCTGTTGTAACTTCAACAACAACTGATGTTATTATCATGTTTTACTTGATTAATAAAAGTCCTATAACAGAAAATGGTATGGGTCCGGCTTCATCGCCCGTGGTGCGAAGCGACACGGGCGATGAAGCCGCCCCCTACCATTTTCTCTTGCCCCCCCCCCCCCCCCCCCCCCCCAAATTGGGAAATCTTACATCCGCCCCTTCAAACCTTTCCCCTCAGACATTCAACCCGGTCATTCTACGGAAGAGAAAAATCAATCTTTTGCAATTTGTTTGAGGTCAAATTACATTATTACTGGACTACAAAGAGCCCCTGAGACTACAAGGGCTCCGACAGTGGGCGCGAGGCCAATTGTGGACATACCCTGACCACCCTGTATACATTAAACAACTTATACCGGCCTATATCGCTTTACATTTGTTAGCAAACAAAATTGCTTTAAGCAAATCACCAGTTTGAGGACCACTGCTATTTTTAAGGTCTCAGCATTATTTTGCCAACACACACACACACACACACACACACACACACACACACACACACACACACACACACACACACACACACACACACACACACACACACACACACACACACACACACACACTAAACTTAACGTACTGTATTACTGTGCCTAGTACTTTCATTTCTATAGTCCCAGTTATGCATTAATGCATTGGCCTTGATACAAATACAAGGCTGTCAAGGCCTAATATTATATATTACATGGTTATTATATTAGTAGTATTACTATAACAGCAACGAAACAACAGTGAATATATCAAACTTACGTGCATAAGTGGAGTCAGCAAGGAGGTGTCCACACACGCGCTGCACGTCGTTTATAAATAATGCTATGAATGTTAGTTTATAATAAATGTTTTCAGAAACTTCTACTTCCTCAATGAACCCACGGGGGGGCGGGAAAATCAGATGAACGTCAATCCCTCTCGACCAATCAGAGAGCCCGACGCGGTGACGTGACCGCTACGAGACGTTACGTCGAAGTTACGTTCAGAATAAGATTTTCGACGTAAGTGAAAGTAGCAGCAAAAGTAAAACGAACATTTAATTTCTTCTGTCAAATTAGAATCTGCCTGAGTTGTGACCTGTGGTAGCTGTAGCCCACAACAGTGGTCCCCCCGGGGGTCCTTGAGGGAGTCCCAGGGGGTCCCCATTCCCCAGATAAACGATAGTTTGGAACCAAATAGATTCTGCAGACCCCTGTGCGGCTTAGAGAGTAGGACACAAACAGAGTTACGCAAACTCCGTTCACGTCACAGGGTCTGTCCAATGGCGGCTCTTCTACATAGATTTCTATTGAGAATAGAGAATGAGTCTGCATCTGAATCGTTTTGTAGTAGTAATATAGAACAGCTACAACATAAACAAACAGACAGAGACTTTGCTGTGCAATACTTTAACCCAGTTTACATGTTGCACACGTGCCTAAAATAGCTCCTCGTTGGAGAAAAATGTATCTTCCAGCTCCAGTTTGTCCCCATTCAAGCTGCACGAACAGCAGCTCGAGCGCTCTGTTTCTGCCCCCCTTAATGTCGCATCTCTGGCACTAGATGGTTCTGTACGTAACAACGCCGCTACGTTGACGTTACGTAAGGAGGCGGAACAGTGTGATGTGTCTTCTCTGAAACAGCAACAGTGATGGTGAGTAGTTAGTTGTCTTTGTACTGATTTCAAACGCTCAATAACACATTTTGGCGTTAATGTGAACAACCTATTTTAATATACTTGTCGATGGCGTTTCTAATAGCACGCATTAGAAGGCTTTGCCGCTTGTTAGGAATGACGACACACTAGTGCACTGCTAATGATGCCTTATAGCATGTTCAGCTAACGTAGCTACAGTACTAAATGCCAAGTGGCATTCAGTCACTGCCTCTCGTTTGTATTTGTCAAGTTCAACATGCATGAATCTGTAGTGACTACAGCCCCAGCCTGGGCGTTTGACTATAGATGTGATCATTGTGGTGGTCTATGGATTCATGTTCAGTGTCATGTATGTAAACACTAGCCTGCTGTGACTTTTTTTTGCCAAATGCCACGTAATACCAGAGGGAGGTGACACACAGACAGGCTGTTCTCCCTTTTAAAGGGCAATTGCACCCATTTTCAAAATTTTGCTGTCATTAATACACCTTAGAGATGTTGTGTGGACATAAGTCCCCTCCATTCTGTGTTTACTAGAAATGGAGGTCTGAATCACCATGCTGAAACACAACTTGATGACAACATCACCATGTGTTTCACCATGTTAATGATTTTTCTTTTAGGACCTTTTTTGTCCACTTGGTTCCATTTGCAGACACTCTCTGGAACATTTTGTAAATTGGTGGAATTCTGATTTAAAATGTTAGATCTAAAAGCTCACAGGATCAGCTGTTTTTTTTTTTTAATGGCTGAACTGAACTGATTTGTATTGGGAATCTAAAACCTGCAAAGTACCACTAAGTGCAAAATAACTTTGATCAGGTGATTAAGTAATAATGTGATACCAGTAAGCTTAGTATCAGCAGGTATGAGGTTCACACAAGCGTGTCTAAACAATATTGGCAATTTTTAATACACAGATATGAGACATAACTATGCGTTCAAAACTCTTGGGACCAAGCAGGTACTGACCCAAACATGCTTGCATACTTGGGTGCCAGTCGAGGCTGACACAGGAGTGGATTTCAACTCCATCCCACTCCCACAGAAAAAATCCTGTCGTGTCCTGTATCAATACTGGACCAGAGTTTATGCAATAATACATATGCATACATAGTTTGATGTTTCAATTATTGCGCATGGTGTCTGTAGGTCTACATTTGTGTTTGACTGTGTTGCCATTTGCTTGTGTGTTGCAGTCGGCCATCTTTAACTTCCAGTCTCTGCTGACGGTGGTGCTGCTGCTCATCTGTACCTGTGCCTACATCAGAGCCATGGCCCCCAGCCTGCTGGACAAGAATAAGACCGGGTGAGTCTCAGTCGTTGGCACTTAACACAATAGAGACTTTAAGAAAGCCGCCTCTACGACTCACGATGCTCCGTCACAGTCGCCACAGAAGCCCAACATAGCAGCCTATTTAAGATTGGTAGAACGTCCGACCTACGACGCCAGTAATGAATCGCTCTGTGCTCGATATGTAAGCCTCGCGACCGTCCGACCCTATCCTCGGACGGCAGAACGCGGCTTTTGGTGTCGTGTTAATATGGACAAGAGCTACGCTGTAAAGGAGTGTCACCATGAAAACCAGAGACACCAGTGGAAGAGGTGGATCACGTCGACATCGCCTGCTTTCTTAACTACCGGTATGTTGGACTTCTGGCGCAACTGCAACGGTCCACACCTACCGTTCTTGTCGTGTCCAAGGGCTAGAGACGGGAACTTAAATTCCCTAGTTACGAAAGCAGGCGACACCGACAAAGTCCACCCCTTCCACTGGCCTCTCTGGTTTCCATGGTGACGCTCCTCTACAGCGTAGCTCTCGTCCACGTTGTCAACACGATGCCAAGAGCTGCGTTTTGCAGTCAGAGTCTCTGCTCCGACGGCAAAACATCTGACTATGGTCTGTCTGCACACTGCTGTCCCCCTCCAGAGAGATCTAGAGAACTCTCCGTGGTGTAGATAAAATGTATGATGTCCCTGCTGATTATACATTGGTGCTGATGGGAACATTGGCGTTTTCTGGAGCAAGCATGGGCCAGTTTTAGCTCACTAGCATTGACATGAGCAACACAGCTTCCCAAATAGGATGTTTATATGCAGTGCAACTCCAGTGTTTTACAGGGATTTGGGGGGTGGCACACAATGGTTGGCTCGCGGTCCTAAAGCCTGGCAGTTTTTGTATTTACAGTCGCCTGGCAGCCCGTGGTAAGTCAGTAGAATATTTGGGCAAGTGGAGTTTGCTTTCAATTGCCTGTGGGGAAAGGGTGGGGGTGCAACAAGTCTTCATTAAATATTATTGGTTATTCATGGAAGAACAAACACAGAAGCAAGTAGTAGCAGTAAGTGGAAGCACTTGGAAGCACCGTTGTCGCCACTCAGCAGTTATCATCGAATGGATTTAGCATTCATTGGAGTACATTACTACTCACAAGACACCACATCATGACAGCCATCATCATAACTGGCTCAGAAAACCCCGAATAAAACCTGAACCAAAACATTGGGAAGCATTTCCCTGAATTGACCCAAAGATGGAAACGATCTGATCTATTGCGTCATTCCAATAAGAAGGTGCACAGAGAGAGAATGCTGTCTTGTCTAATTCTGTCTGAGCAAAGGGGACAGGACAGCTCTGTAAGGTTTGCCACAACACATTTTCAAAGGACCATAGTGTGTTCTACCTTACAGTAACGTGCTAGTAATATAAAGTCAATTTAAGATTAAATCCATACTATAAATAAGGAAATGTCTGTCTGAATGAACGAATGTCTGAATGTCTGTCTGAAACCGCTGTAACTCCAATCACTCCACACAGGCATTGATCATAATGTTACGAAGAGATTAACCAAGCCCTTTTTTCAAATAAACAAATTATTAGCAAATTAATGCATTTATTGGTGCATTAAATTGAAAGCAATTCCCTTTTCAGCCGTATGGAGCACGCACACACCTGTGAATTTAGATTGCACTTGTAGATTTCCCCTAGAACATGTTAGTGAACGTCAATTCACAGGACGATGTGACGTATTACTTAAACCCACTACATATTTTGGTGTTCGTATATTCAAACAGGTAAGGTCCTAGTGTATATTGGTCAAACTAGCAATCTTCCATAAAATATTGCCCAATCACGGTGGTATTTCTCTGGTCATCATTTTTAATTGAATTTGGTTGATGTATGGTTGATGATAATCCAAGTATGCTGTATGTATAACGTGTGTCTTCCTCCTCCTTGCAGGCCTTTGGGGATTTTCTGGAAATGTGCAAGAATAGGTAAACAGATTTATCAGTTATTGGCGTTCGCTTGCTAGTGTATCACACTGTTCCATAGATGGCAGATTGAGCCTAACAAAACACACCATAACATGTTTTTTCCCCCCTCTAAATCCAGGTGAGCGTAAGAGTCCCTGGGTAGCCTGCTGTTGTGTCATCATGGCATTCAGTATCCTCTTCCTCCAGTAGGTGGCGGCGCTCCACCCAGGTAGGTCATGGTTTACTTTTGAGTGTGATGCTGTCCAAGAGGCCAAAGCTTTGCTTTGTTTTCCATATCTGCGTGAAGGGAATGGGTGCAATATTAGGTGAACAGAAGAATGTTACACTCTATAGTCAAAGGGAGAATGTGAACAGAACTCATGATCCATTTTATTTTTACAAAATAGACACTGAACTTGGCCTTGCACCTTGAGTGCATTATAGATAAATTATCAGGGTGTTGATGCACCGGAATTTGAGCTAACGCCGTTGTATTTTCGCCTAGATCCATTTTTTGTTTTCTTAAAAATAGTCCCATTACTTCTTCTCAAGCAAAAAACATTGCATCGAATGGATGTGGTGGAGGAATGGCAAGGAGGGATCTCTCGCAGCCCCATTGACTTTGTATTGAGCCCCGATTTCCTCTTACGTCATCATAACCCGCCATCCAACCATTTTTTTTATTTTGGCCCGCTGTGTGTTTGAGTTTGAGGTCCCCGTTATAATAGGTTACGTTATCTCTCTCTCCCCTACACACACAGGAGCAGACATGAGGCATCCTGGAAGCACAACACGGACAGTCAGTCGCTTGTCACAGTGTCAGTACCAGGGCCATGCAGTGATGGAGGGAGGGAGGGAGCAGGTGGGCTGAGTGACTGACCGGAAGACCAGAGACCACCAAAGTTCTCTCTGCTCTAGTGTGTGTGTGTGCGTGTGTGTGTGTGGGTGTGTGCGCGCGTGGGTGTGTGCGTGTGTGTGTGTGTGTGTGTGTGCTCTTAATGTACCATGTTTACTACAGATGATGTGTATGTATGGTGTGGTAAATGTGTATGTACGTCCAGCAACTGTTGCTCTTCAGACAAAAACGAGAGCCATGTGTTCCCAATAGAACCAAAGTAAGTTAATAATTTAAGTCACAAGGTTAAAGAGCTAATACTTATCATTGGTTCATAATGTTTGGGTAATTGACTGATCTGCAAGCTTACAATTGTGTCACAAATTTACAAACCTTTTTTGCTATTTTCACAGAAAACAAGGTTTTACAATAGGTTGGATACTGTGTGTGTGCGTTTTTGATGTACAGTATGAGTGTGTGTGTGTGTGTGTGTGTGTGTGTGTGTGTGTGTGTGTGTGTGTGTCTGTGTCTGTGTCTGTGTCTGTGTCTGTGTCTGTCTGTCTGTCTGTCTGTCTGTCTGTCTGTCTGTCTGTCTGTCTGTCTGTCTGTGTGTGTGTGTGTGTGTGTGTGTGTGTGTGTGTACAGTGTGTGTGTGTGTAGGTAAGGGGCCAATGCTTCCTCTGTTAACTCTTATTTGGTTGAAGCAGGAGATGGTTGTTCCATCCTCGCCTGCGGGATCAAATGCTACACCGTTTGGTCGAAACATTTCCAAAGGGCATGGCTTTCTTTCCAAGAAAAGATCTCCATTATTGTTTCGGTTTTTGCCCTTTTGGAATGGTTTTCGAAATTTTGAAAATGTGGCCCATATTGGCATTTTGTACATAAAGTGATAGGGCCTTTTTTTTTTGAGGGGGAACTTTGGGAGGTATGTTCCTGAATCAGCGTGGTGTATGAAACGGAAGGAATGTGAGTTTTAATATAATGTCATGTTTATTGTTCATCACGCGATTAAGTAAATGTGACAGAATTATTCTAAACTGTTTGTCTGGTGGCTCATTTACATTTTGTCCTCCAATAGAGCTGAGCAGTCCCGCCCCGCTCGGGCCGTCACCCTTGCCCCCAGAAGTGAAGTGTCCATTGATTTTCCTCAGACTTTTTTCGAAAATGGTATATATACTGTATATATATATATATATATATATATATATATACTGTATATTGACAATTACTACAGGAACAAAGACAACTCGGGTTGTGACAAATCATCATAACAAACACAATGTTTTGGGACAATCAAATAATTCCTAAGAAGGAAACACGTGTTGTGTCCTGTCGTTTTTTTTTTTCCCTTGCTAATTAGATATTGTATGGTAATGTGTTTGTCATGATTTGTCACGACCTGAGTTTGCTCTGTCTGCGGTGTAATCGTCTTCATGTATAGAATCATTTTTGAAAAGTCTGAGGAATGGGGAAAATCATTTCTGTCAAATCACAAGAGGGTGGGACTGCTCAGCTCTCTAGAAAAAGGTTTTTAAACAGAAATGATTTACAAGACGTGGCAGTTTGCCATTATTCTTCACTTTGTCATTAATTGTGACACTAAGTTTTCAAAACATATTCATGTTAGGGACCCCACATCGGATTGTATTTGGACAGTGACACCCATCTTAAATAGTGCCGCGGAGGACCCCTAGAAGAGAATATTTGTGTTGCCAAATGTCTTAAAAACCATGGGCCTTTAGGTCTATTTATTTGTAATATGTGCTGAGGGGAACATTGCAAACTGAAAATAGCAGATCTACTGCACTGTGTGTGAGCTGCTACACGCACAGTGCTCATAGACTAGGGTTACCTAGTCTATGAGGCTTTCCATACATTTCATCAGTAAATGTATGATTGGTAATCTGAACACAATACAATTGTATAAAGTCACTGCTTCAACTCTGTAAACTAAGCTGAAATATACTCTAGGTTCAGAATAGAACTAAGTAGTATGACTGAAGTTTATACTCAGTCCTCACACTATACTCAGTGTGAAAAGGTTTGGTTTGGTTCACACAATGTTTCAAAATACTCCACAGTGTGTAGATAGAAAGTTGCTCAACCTTAAAGCATAGCCAGCCAGGCGAGCCAGTTATTTTGATTTCACACACACACACACAGAGCTCAGTCTTGGTCTCTTGGACGCAGCGGAGCACAAAATGTGGGTCTGATGGGGACATCTGAGTGATGTCACTGTTTTGTTCTGCCATTCTGCCTTTTGCCATCTATTTAGCAAGTGCCAAAGTCCATTTAGTGTAGATTGGAACGACGCGCTGCACGGCGCAGAGGGCCAGAACGCTCAAACAAACCTAGTACTGTGACAGATAAAGGTGCTTGGGGTGTTGTTTTAGCTAAACTATAAACTAAGATGAAATAATTACCTAGAACTGACACATTTAATAAAAATAACTAGGCATTACAACAATAACAAATAACTACTAGGCCAGTAAGCTACAGTATTAAGCAATGTTTCCAATAATTAAAATTTCGCCAAAAACAGCAGATGTCTGAGTTGTGTGACAAGTGTTAATCTTGTCAATTAGCTATGTAGACTATATTGAAAATGAATGTGAACACAAAAACTAAATAGAACTTGCATATTGCACACAAAGTAGGCCATGGCCCACTTGTGGGCGAGCAGATAGTACTCGTGACAATAAAGATCTCTTTAATTACGTCACCATTATATCATCACCTAAACCAGCCAATCGGTGACGGTAGACGAATGACGACTGCACGTTACTGTGAATTACTTGAACGTGAACTGCATCAACCAGAACATTTAAACACATACGTCAAAAACATCAAAAGTGGGAAATAATTTGCAACCTGCTACTTTTGATACTTTTGTGTGATTCTGTAGTACAGTGGTTTTCAGACAATTGCACGAGTCCCTCCGAGCCGAGTCTCAAGCAAGCACAAGTCATTTGGTCCCAAGTCTCAAGCAAGTCAAGTTTTTTTTAGGTTGGGGGCGAGTCAAGTCGAGTCGAGTCCACACAGTTGGGCGAGTCAAGTCGAGTCAAGTCGCATGGTTGTTTCGAGTCGCGTCGAGTCACAATGTTTTCAAGTCAAGTCACTGGTTTTCAAGTCAAGTCACAGGTTACAACTTCCTACGGTCAAATGTAAAAAAATATATATATCAGTTTTTATCAGTTATCAGTTTTGTTGCAGTGTAACTTGAATTATATGAATGAAAGAAAAAATGTATTAATAGAGATGAGAGTTACAGTACAATTGTGCTTGTGTAGCATTTTGTAGAGCAGGCATACCTGCACGCACACGGATCATTAATTTAACATAGTGTTCATTTTTCATCAGGCACTAAGTTAGCTACCTACTCGTGTACTACACTCAGTTGCCAACTGCCAAAATCCAAAATGCACTAGTGGCACTTCCAAAACGCACTACAAGGAGCTAGAGCAGTGTTTTTCAACCCAGCTCACTATAAAAGCACTAGTAGTGAATATCACCTTGAGTTTTTCAATCATTTTGGCGCTAGGGGGGTCTGGAAAAAAAGCTAAATATAGTGTCAAATGCGTGAAGTTGGCAACACTGAGTCTATGACTACACGTGCATTTGTTTTGGTGGGATGGAAGGACCCGGAGAGCAGAGCTGGCGAAATAATAACTGGACTAAATAAAACTATTTAGCGAGAAGAACGTACCGGTGGAAAGGGAAGGAATGAATAACTATTTTAGGTGGAGGTTGCGTGGAGTGAGGTTTTAACCCCAACAACTGGATACATGTTATGAGAAGTGAGAATTTTGGAAGATGGATTGCTGCCTTTCTAGTTTCTATATGGATGGATGATGGATTATTTATGCAGCCAGTCACATACGGACATACAGGAGCCCAAATCAGCGTTCGTGACAGTGGTGAGTGATATTGTTTTCTGTTGTTTGGCCATCCTCCGTTTCCCATCAGAATGGAAGTTTTTAAAAGCAAATTTGACAACCTTTGGTGATTGTTGTGCAGACGAGGAGGACGAGGTTGTCGAAGAACGCTCAGGAGTAGCAGACGCAGTCGCCATTGTTTGTTTCTGTGTGTGGTGTAGTGTGGCTGCTGTGGCGTATGGCCTGATCAGAGTCTTTTGTGCTTGCTCGCTCTACATGCCTGTCTCCAATCACTCAATCAATCTATCAATCAATAAACGCGTGAACCTATAGCGTGGCGTTCATTAGAATTACTGAAATAGACAGTTGGAGAGTTGTGGAAACTGGGAAGTACTGCAAACTCCGTTTACTGTTTTCTGACCCCTCAATGTCGCAAGTCTTCTACTAGATCTAGATGGCAATGGCGTTCACCCCCGCTCCGCTCCCGTCAGTGGTTCAGACCGTGGGTCGGGACCCCCGCAAATAGGTGATCGTGTTAGCTCCCTGACTGGTTCATTTGGTTTCATTTGCACACCGTTGCCTCCCGGCAATGGTGACTCGGACGATGACTCGGACGAGTCGCCGAGTCAGTTTGTCTCAAGTCAAGTCCGAGTCTCAAGTATTTTACCTACGTCCCAAGCGAGTCAAGTCGAGTCAAAAATGCGACTTGGCGACTTGACTTGTCGAGTCAATAGGACTCGAGTCCAATTGTCTGGTGGTTTTCAACCAGTGGTCCTTGAGAGGGTTCCAGGTTGTCCCCACCTAAATGATGGAAAGTTGGTTAACCAGATGTAACTGTTGAGAACATAAAGAAATGCAGCCCTTTGGATGACGCTGACCGGTCCGTGAAAGGGTACTGTGGTTTTCAACCAGTGGTCTGGGGACTACCAGTGGTCCTTGAGAGAGTTCCATTTAAATACGGAAAGTTGGTTAACCAGATGTAACTCTTTGAGAGCGTAAAAATGAAACCAAATGGACCCTTGCGTGTCCATTTGGTTCCATGTTTACAGCCTGAATTTGGGAACAAAAGCAAAAGAAATCTTTAGTTTGAGCAAGGAGGGGCCCTGAGCTTGAGTGTCTGTGTGATCACTAAGAGGTTCAAGCTCAGGGTCCCCCGCAAAAAGGTGTCACGCTGTGAATAACAGTGGTGCACACGGTGCTGGTCACTGCTGTTAACAATGAATTTATTCATTTTGTGTTAATAAAATAACCCCAAAAGTCCTAAACTATCATGATATGGTACATTACTGCAAGTGTGCATATAATGTATAGTTTGCATTTATTTGCCTTAGTTATTTTGTCTGCTTATTATTTGTACGCAATCCCAATCCTGCTGACATGCAGGTGAATGTTGCAGGCCTATATGTCATAATAGATAGGTGTGTGTTCAGACACTACACACCGCGTCAGGAAGAAAAATGCTCCGGTGTAGGGAGGCCCTTTGGCTCGTGGTGGTCATAATTTGTAGATTTGTAGATCCGCCTATGTACTTCACCATTTAACAGAGAGCAAGGACATCCGCTGCAGGCTAATAAGGACACAGTCGAATGTCCTGTGTGAGTGTGTGGCCGAAACGCCACCTTCAAAGGAAGCCCAAAACGACGCGCCCCAGTTTCTGCTGTGGCCGCAGGCAGCCAAGTGAACTCTGACTGGATTTAGCTGTTACTGTAAAAAAAAAAAAAAGGCTCTGCTAATCAATCACATGTGTCTTCTTCTGTCTTTTCTTTTTTTTACCTCGCTGTTAATTTGATTTGCAACTCGCTGTGTCAGCCTGACCCTTTCTGAACTGCAACTACAAGGTGCAAACACACCTCTTATTCAAGCTGTTAAGTCCAACAGTTTGGATAAATCAGTTCCCAAAACCTTAGGTTATAGGACAGAGCTCCTGTCCTGTCCCCCTCATGTCTAACACTACATAGAATGGATGAACCTCCTCCTCCTCCTCCTCCTCCTCCTCCTCCTTCTTCTTCTTCTGATGAAAGATTGCCTCTCTAGGGAGGCCTCTACCATCCTACCTACTAGCAGTTATGCTCAATATTGTTCATATGCATATCTAATGCATTACATAAAGGAATACAATAACATATAACAATAGTCAGTTAGACAAATACCATACATGAAGGATGTGTCCGTGGGCAGATAGGGCACCCCTTGGTCCGCAGGCAGATACTAGACTTTGGAGGCCATCAGGATAGAGGCTGTAGCCACCTGCTACATATATATAACAATGGAAAGATGAGATCTGTGTACTCTGTCTCTCATCCACTGCATTAATCTTTATTGGTACTACGTTTATGCAGTGTTAACACAAGGTTTTGTGAGCTTGTAGATTGGCTATTTCCACTGGCAGAAAGTAATCAGTACATAATACAGTTGTACGTAAATGAAGTACAGGGTACGGTCAAGCGCTATCAGGAGAGGATTATCCAACAGGCACGTGGGGCACAGGCCCATGAGGCACTGAGTCAGGGGGCCCTTGAGTTTGAGCATCCGCTCAAGCTCAGGTCCCCCCTAAAAAAAGGAGCAACGGTGACAACAGTGGTAACAGTTTGCATTTATTTAGCTTAGTTATTTTGGCTATTTATTATTTTTAAGCAATCCTTTGCTGTAAATCCTGTTAAAATGCAGGTGAATATGCCATTATTGATATGCATGTGTGCAAACACTATGTATGTATGTACTATGTATGTGCTGCATTGGGAAGATAACTATTCTGGTGTGTTTGTGTGTGTGTTCGGGGGTTTTGGCTAGCAGTGGTCCAAGAGCCCAATTCTAAATCCGTCTATAAACACAATCATGGAATCACCCAAAAAAGTCCTTGCAGGTTTGTTTCCATTGAGGTCCTGTGTTGAATTCATAATCTGTGTGTTCAGTTCATAATCTGTTTTTGTCAGGTGAGGGGCAACCGCTTCAAATATTATGTTGTGGGGAGTTCAGGCCTGAAAACAAACCATGAGTCCCAGCTGCTGCATAAGGGAGGCGAGGGGGGAGGTCACAGGTGGGGCTAAGGCTGACCCAGACTCACCCTAACCACATGAGGTGATGCTCTCTCCTCACCCTCACATAACCCCCCCATCTAATGAATAAGTGAGGACAGAACAATGACTTTACAGTACAGAAGAAATATGTCAAACATTTCTGAAGTATGATGGCATTGCTCTCTGCCTATAGAAGCCTGCATAGACAGTATGTGGTCTGGAATCACATTTAAGAGATGTACTTTGATGTTTGTTTGGATACTTTGTTTACTCAACATATTGCCTTTTTCTTTTTGATTCAGTGGAAGCATCCGTCGAAACATAAGTCAGATGTATCTTGGATAGAAATTGTTCCTTAGCAATCACAGCACTTGTTTTGTTTGCAGGAAATGTAAACTGATTTGTAAAGCATCAACTATAAACTGAATTAGAACAAATATAAAAGCAAACTTAAACTAAAATTAAATATCTAAAACTATTATAACACTGGTCTGTGCATTGACCCATTGACCCCTGCAGCTGATGCTGATTGTGGTCAGAGGCCTGCAGGGAGAAGGGCTTTCACAATCCTGAGTGTTAGAGAGATCACTTGGGGTAAGGTAATTCCAATGAAACCTTGTGATTTGTATTCTGTTTGTTAAAACAGAGGCCTATCTTCAATCCGAACATTTGACTGTAAAATTCTGGGATCCTGGGTTCGATTCCCGCTAGGGCCATAAACCCTGCCCATACCTGAGGCATGGGTTGGTGAAAGGGCCTTTCTGTGTATGTTCTCCCTGTGCCCCCTAGGGTAGATACCCTCACAAAAACAAGCAGTAATCTGAAGGAACTGGCTGGAATAACGTGTTCCTTCCATGCGCAACCAGGTAAAACCCACCTGTCGGGGGAAAAGAAGGCAGCTTGGACTCCTCATGCATCGAAGGAAGCATGAGGCCAGTCCGGTGGAGGGTGTGTAGAGCCTAGGATCACATTAGATAATTGGCACTGGGTGACAAAAATGGGTTACAAAATCATAGGATGAAAAAATGCTAGTAAACTATTGAATTGCTGTAGCGAAATCTCGCACGGAAACTTCTATGGTGATCTTGCGGACAACAGATGAACATCACCATCATTAAAGCTGTGCTGATATCCTCTTCTTCTCCCATTCTTTTCTTGTCTTCTCCTCTCCACTCCTCTCCAGGAGTCTGGACATGGACAGTACACAGACAAATTTGTCGGTGCCAAGACCTCGTCTTGGGAGATGTCTTACACACCATTACACTGTTCTCATTTTGATCATAACATCATATGGCATATTCAGGGTCCACTAGTACTAGTGGTTATCAAAACGCTTTATTTGCAAATATGATGCTCGGACAACAGAGAGGCTCAGAGGGGATTTGATAAAAGTGATGAAACATGTATTCAGTCTGTATTCAGTTCTCTCCAGGTTACTGTTATGTCAATATGGACAGTATGCAGATAAATCTGTCAGCGCCAAAGATATCATCTTGGGAAATGTTTGATTTGTTTGACCTTATTAAGGTCTACTGAGATCGAAACATTGTCATTTTTTAAAAATAATGTATTCTTTATTGAATTTAGAAGAATCGTGTGCGTCCGTGATTGCCTTATTGGCCCTGCAACCACCGTTGATGTGCAGTAAAAATTAGCCTGTTCTGCCAGTTCTAATATTGAATTAATATTAGAACTGGCCCTCTGGTATATTGCACAGTGCGCCATGATGAGGAATGCATACAACTAATTGTTTTAATTTCTCAACTTTACTTTCTCATTTTACTATGAAAGAGGTGCTTGGTGAGGATCATAGAACAGGAAACTGAGCGTTAATGATACATTTTCAGTTGGTAATGCAAGCAGTTTTCATCTTTGCATTTATGTTGCTGTAAAGAGAGATTGAGTTTTGGTGGAGGAAATTTACTTTTTTTGCTGTTTGCCTGGAACGTCTCCGTAACCAGTGCCCTCGACTTGTACCAGTTTTTCCCTAGAGTTGTAGACCTGTTATGACCTGTTATGGTCATCCAGCCTTTATGCGTTCTTGTGTGTTTTGGATAATATTTGTCTCAACTAGGTGGAGAGTATGTTTTGCCCTCCGTCCGTGTGTCCGTCCGTCCATGTGTCTGTCCGTTACCAGCTAATTTCCCAAACCGTACAACCAATCGATGCCAAACTTTGCACACATACTCCCACCCATGCCAACCATGGGTGGGCATTGGTGGGAATGGCACTTTTCTAGTTGTCGACTCCTTTTGCATATATTGGTGGCATAGACGGAATTGACTGTAATGTCCACCACGAGCCAGCATGGCACTGGGCCCTGCTCCTCTCCCCTCCCTCCCCTCCCCTCCCCTCCCCTCCCCTCCCCTCCCCTCCTCTCCTCTCCTCTCCTCTCCTCTCCTCTCCTCTCCTCTCCTCTCCTCTCCTCTCCTCTCCTCCCCTCGCCTCCTCTCCTCTCCTCTCCTCTCCCCTCCCCTCCCCTCCCCTCCCCTCCCCTCCCCTCCCCTCCCCTCCCCTCCCCTCCCCTCCCCTCCCCTCCCCTCCCCTCCCCTCCCCACCCCTCTTCTCCTCTCCTCTCCTCTCCTCTCCTCTCCTCTCCTCTCCTCTCCTCTCCTCTCCTCTCCTCTCCTCTCCTCTCCTCTCCTCTCCTCTCCTCTCCTCTCCTCTCCTCTCCTCTCCTCTCGCCTCCTCTCCTAGGCCACATTGCAGTGAACCAAACAGACCCCTGTTGGCAGTAGGAAACAGCAGAGGTCTGTGTGTGGGTTTGCTCTGCAGGAGACAGTGAAGACTTTATTGGTGCTGATTGCCTTTGAAGACTCCCAGTGTGACTCAGAGACGCTCCTCTGGGATCAAAGGCTTCCGCACACCTCTGAGGTGAACCGGGAACACTAGGAGTGTTCCGGACTGGACCGGACACACCGGGCCGGCAGCACCTATCAATCACTTATACGTTGTACATATACATACATATTAGTTGAATTTACTTTCATTTACCTATTTAATGTCATTGATGTACCTTCGAGTTGTTGGGTAAACATGATAAAAAAAAGTTTGCCCATTCTGTGTTCCCAAGAAATGGAGGTCTGAAGAAAACCACTAACATGGCGAAACATCTTGATGACATCATCAAGATGTATTTTCACCATGTTAATGGATTTCTTTAGACGCTTCTTTTTTTTTTTTTTTTCCTAACGGGTTCATTTGGTTACATTTGTACGCTCTCAGAAAAAAATGTTGAAAATGGGTGGAATTCCCCTTTAAGAACTAAAACATGGTAATACATTCCACAACCTATATAGGCAACTGCTATCTAAGTCTTAATATGCCATCTAAAATACCTGTGCTATGGGCTCATATATTCTGCAAGTGCTATGGGCTGAGATGGAGTCTGAAGAGGTGTGTTTTCAGACTGTGGCGGAAGATAGGTAGTGACTCCTGAGTGCAGTGGGAAGTGCATTTCATAGTTTTGGGGCCAAGGGGGGAAAGAGTTTTGGGCTTGTGGAGCGTCACGCAGGCATTTCTAGCAGGACTACTGCCAGCCTGAGTGGCTGAGTGCACAGGGAGGGCTTGTATGTAGCTATGAGACCATGCAGTAAGATATTGTGGTGACAATCCTTTGGTTGCTTTGAATGCAAGCGTGAGAGTTTTGAACTTTGTGTGTTTAGTAGGAATGCCACGGTATGAGATTTGTTTTTATTTAATACATTTTTATCCCCATCATTTTGTAATCCATTTTTTTATCCCCATGATTTTGTAATCCATTTTTATCACCCAGTGCCAATTCTAATGTGATCCTGGTCTCTAGACATCCTCCACCAACCTGGGGGGAGGCAGCAGACCGGCCTCATGCTTCCTTTGATGCATGAGGAGTCCAATCTGGCTTCTTTTCACCTGACAGCGGTGAGTTTCCATGGCTGGATACGGCATGTGGCAGGAACATGTTCCAACCAGTTCTCGTCCCCTCCATCAAGTGGCCCAAGAACTCTGCACAGAGTATAAATACCAACCAGCACCATCTTCATTATAAATAAATACACAGACAGAACAGAAGTATTCATTTCATCACAAAATAATTCAATATATATTGCTTTTTGCATGGAGCCCTAGGCCCGCACTGGCCCTATTGATCTGCATGCATTTTAGGCCCGAGCCCAACCCTAAAATGTCGGGTCGGGTCGGGCCTGGTCGGGTTCGGGCAGAGTTTGAGAACTCTAGTCCTTTCCTATGAAAGTCAACATGGTTTTAAAGAGGCTGCCTTGTCGCAGCCATGAGACACCCCAGCCTCATCAAAACCGTGTGACTTCCATAGGAAATGAATCGAAGCTGTCTTGTGCGTTCACGTGCACGTGTTGGTGTGGTTTCCAGTGGTGCTGGATGGATGGCTGGCGTGGCAGGGTTCTTGTGACACATCTTGGACAGGATCAGGATCGGCGTATTTAGCGCTGCCCCTCCCTGCAGTTTCAGGGCAGGGTACGGTCTGATCGGCCAAATCAAACATATTAAAACGCATTAGCCAGCAATCAAGACGGACGAGTGGAAGTCACTTTACCAACGCGCTGCTGTGAGCGGTTGCAAATGTTGGGTTTTTTGGGCATTCGGATCACAATCGGGGTTGCCAAAAATGTGTCTTTCTGTGTGTGCGACTGTGCATGCACAAGTGTGTGCATGTGTGTGACCAGCATGTGTGAGTGTGATGTGAGATGACTGCGTGCATGATGTGGCTTGTGATGAATAAGGAAATCAGGCCAAAAACCTTCATTCCATACATTTAGGGACGTCTTCGCAAGATGTCCCTAAATGGCCCTAATTGGCCCAGTCTGGATTCAGTCTACATGTCTGTCAGCATAGCAGCTTCCAGGCTGCACATTTGATTTGTTTCAAAGCATATTAGTCTAAGTGACAATCCCTATCTGCAATCCACCAGGGGATAGTGTACAAAAGGAACCAAACAGACCCATACAGGTGTTTTTTCCATCTTTTTTGGGCTAATCCTCCCTACTATACAGTGTGGTGACCATATAAGGAGTTCCTCCCTGTCCCCAGTGAGCCCCTGTTGTCAACAAAAACAGTTTGCACTTTGGGAGAAAAGCCTTTGTCCAATGAGGATGAGAGGAGGACTTCCTCCAATGAAGATCGAGTGAGGGCGGGCCTTGGTGCATGTGCTGTTGGGCTGTTGCACTTCCTCCCCACTGTCGAGTGTGTGCATGTGCACATCTTGTTACCGGGGAGGACGGGAGGGTTTTCTAAATCCCCCAAATCAATCATATTTAGTAATTGGATCTTGCTATAAAAATATAAAATTGATTGATTGTTTTGATTCATTCAATCATTCATTAATTTATTCATTGATGCATATTGCGTTTAAGTGGTTTAAATGTTTTTTTGGGGGGAAGAAATAGTTGTGTGCTGTGTCTGCTGTGACTGTGTGTGTTTGTGTGAGGAAACACTGCTCTCGAGCAAGGCAGCGTTCTGCTATGATGCCACGTACTGTACGTACGGCAGATGATGCCACAGCAGCCGCACTGACGGAGTTTCACCCACACATTCAACTGGTTTGTTTTCTACTCTCACTCCTCTGCCCTCATCCGGAACCAATTACAGACAACATGTAAACACCACTTTTAATTTAGGAGCTCTCCAACACGCGCAAGCACAGTCGCACGCGCTGGCACACACACACACACACACACACACACACACACACACACACACACACACACACACACACACACACACACACACACACACACACACACACAGATGATTGATTCATATTAATAAACAGACAGAGCAGTGGAATATTGAGCAGGGAGGAATGAGCCAATGATGGACGCTGCTTTCAGGGTGTTGTACAATAAATGAATTGTTTTGCCAAAGCAACAAGCCATGAGCCTCACTTTCCCATGGATGTGCACCAGGCCTGCAACACATTATCCAGTACTCACAATAGTCACAATTTTCCTTTTTACTTGAGTAAAAGTAGCAATACCACCATTATAAGCGTGTAGATTCGATTTTCAAATGGCTGTAGTCTAAATTAGGGCTGAAGACTTGTTTTATGACCATATATAAAGAATTCCCAATACCTTATATCAGTGGTTTTCAACCATTTTGATACCAGCACCCACTATTTACTCAAAATTTGAACCACAGTCAACCCTTTGATGACATTTTAGCCCCACAGACCCTAAAACTAAAGTTTTTGTTTTTGTCCACAATTCCATGATGGATTTCGGAAACATCACATTTAAAATGATTTGAAACACTACTACTGCTACTATCTAACTACAGCTGTGGCACCACTAAACCAACAGCATTTCATCATTGAAAACAGAGAACTCTCTAAGTCAGACCTTTAGCTTTATGCATGCTGCGTGTCTGTTGCAACTTCAACAACAACTGATGTTATTATTGATGATTTAGGCTACTTGCCTAATAAAAGTCCTGTAACAGAAAATGGTATGGGTGCGACTTCATCGCCGGCGATGAAGCCGCCCCCCATACCATTTTCTCCTGCCCCCCCCCCCCCTGCCCGCCAATTGGGAAATGTTACATCCGCCCCTGCAACAGTACCTCAAAAAGTGACAAAAAATGTGACAAGTGAAAGTATGTTCAAATACTGCAGTGGTTGTACTTCCCGGTTGTACTTTCCACGGCTGCCGACTATCATCAACACATGGTCATGAAGTCTGGAGATGACTGACGGATGGTTGAAGCAATAAGTGCGTTTGTTTATTGTCCACAAACCACCGTGGTGGTATAACGGCGTCATTAAAAAGCCGTTTACACAATGTCCCATATGTGTCTTCTATCCCATGGCCCCTTTGAAGAGCTAGCGCCATGGTGATTGATCCGTGCGAAGACCGATCCCACGCTGGGATCAAAATAACAGCAATAAAGTATTAAGGCTGTCAGCGTTATGATCGCGAGTTAACTCGATCAATGTATTTAATGCACGATTAACTCACAATAAAAACAAAAGTCAAGTAGGGCTATTTGGTTCGATTTCGCCAAATGCAGGTGAAAAAATGTTCAGCCTATCACCATTTAAAGGGACATTTCACTATTTTTGCATTTCATGCATTTTTGCCATAATATTTAGACTAAGGGTCTTATTGTGTGTAATTATGTGGTTTTATATAGGCTTTTATCAGTGACCCCTGTGTCTCTGATGTCACCGGCACTACTTCTTGGACAACAATTCCCACAATTATTTGGTGCACTGCACCTCCTTGTGGATAGGGGAGGGGCTTTCGTACCGAGACAAAATGGAGTCCAGGAAGTAGCACTGCCGTGATTTTTCGGTTGCCACCCAAAATACAGCAGCGGGGTTGGGAACGAGCGCTTGTTTTACCCTGTCGGCTACTACTAGTAGGGAGGGGCGAAGCATAGTCTTACTCAGTAAAACTTCCTTCACCTTGCCCTACTAGTAGTAGCCAGCAGGGTAAAACAAGCGCTCCTTCCCAACCCCGCTGCTTTATCTCGGGTGGCAACCGACAAAATCGCAGCACTGCCCCTGACAGCAGTGATACTGGTCTAACTGCTGAAATCTAAAATATCCAAAACCACATATTACACGCATAAAGAGACCTATGAAAGTGTTCTAAATCTTCTATATGTCATTAACATGTTTTTTTTTCTTCAAAAACGGGGAAATGTCCCTTTACGGTGATTAGGCTATTCGCCTCACCCCGTGATAACCCTATCACCTCATCCTGGAGTGTGTAGTATACTTTTCTGGAAGGGTGTGTGTGTGTGTGTGTGTGTGTGTGTGTGTGTGTGTGTGTGTGTGTGTGTGTGTGTGTGTGTGTGTGCGTGTGTGCGTGTGTGCGTGTGTCTGTGTGTGCGCGCGTATGTGTGCGCTCGCGTTCAGAATAAGGACATGAAAAAGGCTCCAGCTTAGACATCCAAAATCATCCAACATAAAATAAATAAAAATAAAATAATGGCTAAACGGTTTGGCAGATAGTGTGAGGATCCAATGGAGTTGCTGAAACTATGAATTTCACGTTGTAGTTGAGTCCCATTTGCAAGTATAAGACCTGGACAATGTAGCAACATGACAGCTGGAGACATATCGTGGCAACGTTTCACAACAAATCACGTTAATGTTGACAATAATGTTGTTGGTCATTGTGCAATAATACCACACTATACGACCTACTATTTCTCTCTCTCTCTGTGGTGTGGTGCATTCAGGCGATGGGTGTGAGTGAGAGAGTGAGAGGGAAAGAGAGGTGTACTGTCTGTGTTCCAAGGTGGAGCAGGTCCAGTGTGTGTTATAATGTTGGTAATGGATATTTAATTGACCATAATCATCCAGTGATTGTGTTTTCATTAGACACTGTTTATACAGGCTGTGACAGCGTGTATAGAGAGACAGACAGTGTTGCTGCCTGCCTGCCTGCCTGCCTGCCTGCCTGCCTGCCTGCCTGCCTGCCTGTCTGCCTGCCTGCCTGCCTGCCTGCCCGCCTTCCCGCCTGCCTGCCTGCCTGCCTGTCTGCCTGCCTGCCTGCCCGCCTTCTCGCCTGTCTGCCTGTCTGCCTGCCCGCCTTCCCGCCTGCCTGCCTGCCTGCCTGCCTGTCTGCCTGCCTGCCTGCCTGCCTGCCTGCCTGCCTGCCTGCCCGCCTTCCCGCCTGTCTGCCTGCCTGCCTGCCCGCCTGCCCACTTGTCTGCCTGCCTGCCTGCCCGCCCAGCCTGCCTGTCTGCACACCTGCCACCTGCCTGCCTGTCTGCCTGCCTGTCTGCCTGCCTGCCTGCCTGCCCGCTCGCCTGCCTGCCCGCTCACGTGCCTGCCTGCCCGCCTGCCTGCCCGCCTGCCTGCCCGCCCGCCCGCCTGACGAATCCAAATGGACCCTTGCCGGTACATTTGGTTTCATTTTACACTCTCAAGAGCGTAATATTCAGATATTGCATTGCATATTCAGGAAATGCAAACATTGGCCAACATCTTCAGTTTTAAAAGTGCTTTATTTAGCCTACATCAGTTTGGCCTCAATTCTTATCCAATTCTTGATTTGAGGCATGTGGAACAGCAGTACTTTGGGACCATCCCGCAAGATGTGTGACAGGCCAGATCAGCCCCAAAACCCCTGTTAGATTTATTTATTTCTATGAGTGAATATAATGTATGTCCAGTGCGTTGGATGAAAATGCTTTTTTAAATGCACTATTTACCATTTATATGTGATTATGGTCAATGCCATGCGTACAATTGACAATAAAAGGGATTGTGATTGTGAGGGTGCTCCTCCGAGTGTGAATGTGAACATATCTGTGGCTGCCGTGGTTTAACCTCTAGATTTGTCATGCATTTGACGTACATTTGTCACAAGGAGTTGGGTAATCTTTGAGCAGGGGGAGATCTCAACTCTGACGATGTTGTCTGAGATTTCAGATTTATGATGCACCAACATTTGTTACCAGTGCATAATTAATACGCCATTGGGGGCTGAAACTAAACATGATGACGTTCAGAGTATAGCCGGGAGAGTCTAGAGGCCGTGAGTCAGCCAGGATTTGGGAAACCCTCCCCTGACATGCTATGTTTATATTTTTGTTTTGTTTTTTCTTGTCTTAGTTAGCAGTGTTGCCAGATTTTGTGAGAGAAACAAGTGGACATGTCTATACGAAAACAATTAAGCTCATAAAAGAAGCGTGTGTGTAAATGTAAATCAATGGGACTTCCTGTGCCACCATCACTTTGTCTCATCAGGGGAGCAGAGACAGGAAGTAGACACACGTGCACCTAGTTACACTTACACACATGCACACACCCACACACACACACCCACCCACACACACACACGCACGCACGCACGCACGCACGCACGCACGCACGCACGCACGCACGCACGCACGCACACACACACACACACACACACACACACACACACACACACACACACACACACACACACACACAGAACTCAGATCATATTAACTGTGGCAGTTACAAGCTCTATGGTAAAGAATCTGATTCATGAAAATGAGTCACATGTAGATCGATGGACAGACGTGTCAAGATTATTTTTATTTTATTTTTTCCTCGGAAGTGTGTGTGTGTGTGTGTGTGGTGCAATGTACATGCATTAGTTCTTGGATCCCCATCTGAGAATAAGTTGCGCATGCAGGGAGTGGAACGCACAAATAATGTCCAAGCTCACAACACGGTGCATGTCAAATTGGATGAATGTTTTAACAATGTTCTCACAGTGATGTTACATGTAAATGCTGCATTTATATAGCGCCTTTATCCAAGCCGCTTTACATATAGCTTGTGCATCATATTCACCCATTCACACATCATACACTGATGGTGGAGGAAACAATGCAAGGCACAACCAGCACGTCAGGAGCAATTAGGAGTTCAGTGTCTTGCTCAAGGACACTTCGACATTAACGACAGTAGGGGGAGCCCAGGAGCCCAGCAACATGTTAACAACAACAAAATTGTCATAATTAACTGTGATCTTGCAGATTTCCTCCAATTTTAAGTTGTTAATTCATGAGGCAAAGTTTAAGAAAGGATTTATCAGGTGTATAATCAGTCTCAGGTTGGCTTAATTCGTAAGACACCATGTTTGGTAAGTTTTGAGGTCCGGCTGAGACACTAGACCTCTCTGGTCTTTTGGGAAGCCCTGTCTTAATAAGGCGTAGTATGCTATGGTACACAGGGTGTGGTGCAGGCACTGATGGCTTGTTATTAACAACTCTGATGGGGATTCCCCTCCTTGAGAAACGCAATTCCTGTGCAAACCGCGCGCTCGTCACGACTCGGCATGCCAGCCACACCCACCAGGGGACATATACACATACACAACATCCATAACTGTCACGTTGAGCCATCATCGCTGTCAGAAGTGATAGCTTTGAACAAAACCACGCTGCATGGGGAGACAAAAGACCTCAAGTGGCCACTAGTAGAGTTTTAGGTCACTCTGGGACAGATTAGGGATGTCCCGATAACACTTTTTCATTTCCCATCCAATCCCGATACCACAATTTCTGTTAGCTGATGCCGATACCAAATACCAATACCACAGAAGAATATATATAATAATATAAAAAAGAAAAATACCTTTATATGAAGTCCACTAACACGGAATAGCATAATTCTCACTCAAATGTCCACGTGTGGAATTACAAAGCAAACTCCACATGCATGAGCCAACATTTTATTTAATGGCCATAGTGTCAAACCATTACCCAGTGTCGGATCTGTGGTTAGACTGGCATATTTTCCAATATATGACCCAATAATGACAAATAAGGGTCGATATTGATAATTTTCCAATACATGACCGACGATGTACAGTTTTACATTGTATTTCCACCTTTCACGTTCACAACACACGTGGGCTGGCGTGGAATAGGCCGACACCCCAACGGGTGCCATCTTAGTGATTATAAATAATGGAATGACATTAAGCTGTGTGATTGATGCAGGGAAACCCTTTTGTATGGATGGCGGGGAGACACTCTGTCCAGCCAACAACACAGTGACAATGAGCCCCAAAACCACACTTGTTTACAGAGCTGCTACATGGAATTAGTGAGACAGGGACAACTAAAAGTTAAAAAGATATTGCATTTTTGTTTGCATAAACTTGAATGACGAATAGCTTAGATCAGCGGTTACCAAGCGTTGTTGCTTCTTTACATCTGCACCCGCAGGTCAATGAAATGTTCTGGTTTGTATTTGTAACTTTGTATTTTCTTTCCGGCTAGCTGGTCGTCACTGAAAATACAAGCCGGAAAGCCAGAACTTATCATTGACCACCATTGAAAAAACAGGACGTGATGTCACAGCTCAGTGGGAAACACAAGTTGTACACAAGCCCAGTCTGGATAGGGTTTAAACAAGAGCTTTTTCCAAGACTGTATCCCAGATATGAGCGCATTTGTGTCAGCTGGCGTTTTCAGCTCGGCTGTGATGTCACTTCCTGCTTTCTTTGGCTGGTAGTGGATGAGAACTTCCCATACACTACAGACCAGATCACAAGGCAGTTTTGTAACACAAACCAGGCTTTCCTCTGAGGTGGCAAGCATGGTTAAAGTCCCCCCAGTTCAGGATCAGGTTTGGGGCTATGCCATTGGTTGGATTGGATTGGTTTTAACTAAGTCTTGAAGGAACACATGAGGGAACATTACAGTAGGAACACCTTGAATGCCAAAGCCACACCAATGACGAAATGAAAACGTGTAACACTGTGTTCACACGGGGCAGATTAAACCATGTAAGTCTACCATTCATTGTCAAAGGCAGCCAGTGACATGACCTCACAAAGGCGCAACGATGAATGTAGCTGCTGCTCCAAATCAACTCCTAACACGTCTTTGCATCGTTTCATCTGCCTGTAGGCCTATGCACCATTAGTCACAGTGGTCTGATAAGTGATATGTCCCACTGCACGTTGCTGCATTGTGATGTTCCATCCAAGTGTGTGTGTGTGTGTGTGTGTGTGTGTGTGTGTGTGTGTGTGTGTGTGTGTGTGTGTGTGTGTGTGTGTGTGTGTGTGTGTGTGTGTGTGTGTGCGTCACCCACACCATCCAGCTCGGAGTATGTGTAAACTCATTGTTTTACATTGCGTCAGTTGCAAAAATCATTGATGTGAAAACAGATATTTGTTGAAACTCAGCACTCCTTTAGGTTGTGATGACCTGGCTCTTGGGCCATAACAAAAGGATGAAGACGCACAGCTGTTTAGAAATGTACACATAGTTTATTTATTTGAAAACCAGTTAATTTAAATATGCATCAAAAGTACAACACTACATAATAATAAGTATGGGTTGTGTTGTTAATAATAATTAGGTATGGGGTATTGCCACACCCAGCCCTGGGAACACTGGCCAGGTGCTGCCAATGCACCGGATGGGCAACTCAGCACCTGTGGGAAGCCAAAGACCTAGTTCTACACTGCCTAAACCAGACAGGCCCTATAGTAAGCCAACTACACTGGCTGTGAGTGACAAGGTGCTTAAGTACTGTAGCTGCTGCAATCAGTTGAATTTTGCAATGAGTTGTGTGGCGAATCATTGGTATGGTTTGGATCAGGCAGAACAATTAGGAACAGTTTTCCTCACAAAGGAGCAAACTCTGTCGTCTCAACAGCACTGGAAAGTAATAATCTAGTAGCATGACAAATCTAGGCAGTCCCTTAAGTCAGAGGTTTTCAACCAGTGTTCCCTGAGAGGGTTCCAGGTGGTCCCCAGCCAAGTTGGTTAACCAGATGAAAAGTTGGTTAGATGTAACTCTTGAGATGCATAAAAATGAAACCAAATGGACCCTTGCAGGTCCATTTGGTTTCATGTTTACACTCTCGAGAGTTAAAATATTTGTCATCTAAATTAGCACCACTTAATTAAGTGGAATTGGAGAATGCAGAAGAATGGTCATTTTGATTACTGTATGTTTGCCTGTTTTGTTTCTGAAATCCATCCTGGTATTGTGGACAAAACCAAAATAAATCTTTAGTTTTGATTCTCAAATGCTGAATACATGGTGGTCCCTGGTATCAAAAAGGTTGAAAATCACTGCCTTAAGTAGTAGAGACCTAATCAGCTCAACCATCTTCAGCTGGACTGCCCAGGTGGAATCAAAAACAACATCCACACAGGGAGCTACTAGAGGTGAGTAGAGACCACACCAGCAGACAGCGGCTCCAGGCTTGAAGCTGGCACGCTGGTGGCCAAGTTTGGTACTGCAGGCGGGTGGAATTCATGCACGAACGCCCCGAGAGCACGCACGCTCGTTTGCTTTGTGCACGCGGACAGGGCAGTTTGTATTTAAGTTGTTTTCTGAATAAACCCGCGGTCCTCACGTCATATACTACCTCTCAAAACACAACGGATGTATTATATGACAGATAATAAGCTCAATGCACACCCACAAGCTTGTTTTTGATGCCTTTTGATGATTTTTTTCCTTTGCTCGTGCGCAACGGCGCTCGTTCATGGTTCCCATAATCCCTTGCGTCGGGCGCGTTCATGGAGAAATACTTCCGCATTGGGGCACCAAATTTTGGTGCCCCAATGCGGAAATAGGCGCACTTCCGGCGGTCTTCCGGGTGCTTCAAAGCGCCAATGAGCAACTTGTATTGAAATGAATAACAAGGGGGCGGGGCTATCGCTCCAGTCCGGCCTCTGTTATTTTATTACTCTATGGTAGAGACACACTGGACAGGACAGCTAGGGTGTAACACACAGTCCATTCACTCCAACATTGTGACAAACTTGGACTGACATTTCATTTAGTCTTTTATTTGTTCAGGGAAAACCTTTGAGAGCAGCTCTCTCTCTTTTTTTATATATATAAAGTACTTACTTTACAACTTAAGTAAGTAAAGTTGTAAAGTAAGTAACCCCCTGAGAATAACATGATCACAATTAAAAACATAAACACATCACAATGGAGATATTAAGTACCCAAAAATATCTCTAGAGACCAATCAATCTACAGTGTAGTTTCAGAGAGTCCTGGAGTTTGTCCCATGTGACCGGGACATAAAAGATGAAACACTGTGTCTGTGTTTACTGTTTGTTTTCGGATGATTCAGTCTAATATGCATCTGTGTGTTTGACATCCCATAGTTTTTTAAAAACCTTTTCAAAACGGAGAACACAATGGGAGGTTGCTGTTTGTCCTTCATTCTTTAAAGATGGGTTCTCAGATGATTTCCAAACAAGACCCCCCTCTGATCGGTGGCACTCATGCCACAGGTCGCTACGGGTACTTTTCTCACGATTGACGCAAGGAATTATCATTGCGTCAAACTGACAAGACGTAAGGGAAGGGATACAAAAGCAGAAGGCAAGGGCCAGATTTTCTTGCCACCCTCCATCAGTATTGTCAACTTGGCGCATTTGTCGCTATATTTACATTTTTTCAGACACCCCTGGTGCCAAAATTAGTGAAAAACTACTGGCGAAAAATCTAGTGCATTTTGCCAGGTGAGTTGGAGCAAAATGGATTGACAGGCACCAGAGATAAAAACCCTAATTTTCACCATTTTTCCTCCTAGTGGTTTTCAACCAGTGGTCGTCCCCATGGCTAAATGATGGACAGTTAGTTAACCTGATGTAACTCTTTGAGAGCGTAAAAATGAAAGAAAATGGACCCTTGCAGGTCCATTGGGTTTCATTTTCACGCTCTCAAGAGTTAAAATAGTCATCATGTGAATTAGCCCAAGTCTACTAGAGAATGTAGAAGAGTAATGGTCATTTTGATACTCCCTTCCAGGGTGCATTCTAGTGCATTTTGGAAATGCCACTAGTGCATTTTGGATTTTGGAAGTTTTCAACACTGCCCTCCATTTCTTCCATGCAGTGGAAACACAGGGGCCTGACAACTTCTTTGGGCACAAAGCTCCATCCAGCTGTATTGATGTGTGGGACTTGGCGTCTTCTAGGCTGTGTTCTGGTGCTGTGCAGACATGGTGAGGATGGTTGCTCTCACCACATGAGAACCATAACTGTTCCAAATGCGGAACTTGTGCAAGACGTTGGATGTGTAATGTGTTTATTCTGTGACCAAAAGTGCATAGGAGCCAGGGCTGGGCAGTGGGAGTTGTGGGGAAAGACGTTCTGACTGTGCTCTATGGCAGGTTGGGAACCCTCTTTGTATGTGGAATTATGATCAGGCCAGTCGATGCCTTGCTTTAACTCAGGGGTTTTCAACCCTTTTGATACCAAGGCCCACTATTCATTCATAATCACAGCTTCAAAATTCATTTAATCATAAATAATCACCATTCAAAACTAAGTCCAAAATATGCCATGTTTTAGCAGTGTTTTTCCCCAGCTAAAGTTGGCTAACCAGATGTACAGGTACTGTAACTCTTAGAGAGCGTAAACATGAAACCAAATGGACTCTTGTGGGTCCATGTTTGCACTCTCAAGAGTTAAAATATGCATCATGTGAATTAGCCCAAGTCTACTAGAGAATGTAGAAGATTAATGGTCATTTTTGCATGTATGTTTGACTGTTTTGTTTCGCCAAATCCAGCCTGGTAATTGTGGACAAAAGCAAAATAAATCTTTAGTTTTGGGGGTCTGTGGGGCTAAAATAGTGGGCCCTGGTATCAAAAAGGTTGAAAAGTAAATGGTTGTAGCGTAGCCCCCAGCCAAGACCCCAGACTGCTGTCAGTCGGACTCAGTCCTGGAACAATGGTTACGGGTTGCACAGACTGGTGAGTATAGGAGGCCCGCCGGCATTGCTACACTAGCAATGGTTTTATTTCATCTCCATTGAAGTCTGTGAGAAACAATACAAGACGACAATGAGTCAGCAGGTTTGGTTTTATTATTGCGTAGAGACGTGAGGACATAATGAAGACGAAGAAACTTCCAGGAATTCAGTCATTCAGTGACAGGGAGGACGTGTTTTGAAGTGGTAAAGATTTATAGATCCAGATGATGCTGACCCTGAACCACTGGTGGGAAAATTACTCAATTGCTTTTTACTCGAGTGAATTAGTATGGCAACAGTATTAGCATGGCTTGTATTAGCTTGTAGATTGGCTATTTTCAATAATTATGGTCTGAAGTGGTCAATGTATTTTTTAAGTATTAGTGGAGTGATTTCCACTAAGGAAAGTACAGGCTTTCTAATCACACAAGCCTTGTTTGTTTAGGAGAGTAGGTAAAACGTTCTTTATATTTAGACCCCAGAAGAGAAGCTGGAGAAGCTGGAGTCTGAAGAGATGTGTTTTCAGACTGCGGTGGAAGATAGTGAGTCTGTGGTTCTGATTGCAGTGGGAGTAAGTGCATTGATTGATTGATTGATTGATCATGTTTATTAGACAACAAAATGCAAACAGTATAAAATACAGTCATGCAGTTGGTCTAAAAGGAACACTGATGAAAGTCCTCGCGGTCTTGTTTCCACTCGGGTCCCAACAGTCCATACGGAATAAGGAGTAAAGAAGAACAATTAAAAAGAACAACATTAGCTTGCCATGTAAATGTAATAAGAAATGTAATAAAATAGAAAGAAACAAAAAATAAAACGGTATGTGTATGAAGAAGCTAATGTAGCACCCAGCCATGAGCCAGCCACAACAGCCCCGCCAATCGGGCTCAGCCCTATTGGCGCGACTGGTTGAGCGTTGGACTGGCGAGTGGGAGTCCCGGGTTTGATCCCCGCTTCCACGTAATACTACAATCTGGCGTAATCGGCAGGCTTTGGAGTGCGGGTGTTATCCCCAATATACCTGTCTACGTCCTTGCGGGCCCACATGAAGGACATCATGTACGGCGGTCCATGGTGTGAAGTGTGAAGCGCGAGGACGCGCTCCAAAAGATCAAGGGGGTGAATGTAGCCCCGCCCATGAGCCAGCCACAACAGCCCCGCCAATCGGGCTCAGCCCTATTGGCGCGACTGGTTGTGTGTTGGACTGGCGAGTGGGAGTCCCCGGTTCGATCCCTGCTTCCGTGTAATACTACACTAACATAGGGAAAATAGAAGAGAAGAGCCAAAGGCTCTTTTACGGAGGCCAGTTTCTAATTGCAGCCAACCGTAGGTGCTCCTTGAGGGAGGCTTTAAAGGACTCAAGGGATTTGATTGTTTTTAAGTCAGTTGGCAAGGTGTTCCACATTTTGGTGGCATAGGAGCAAAATGAGTTTAGCCCCTTAATGGTGCTAAATCTAGGTTGAACATGATTTGTTGCACTTCCTTTCGTGTTGTGAAAAGATTTCGCTGGCTCTCGTTGTAGTGGGACTTTTAGAAGTGGGGGGACGCCTCTTAAAGGGGAATTCCACCCATTTTCATTTTTTTCCTGAGAGTGTACAAATGTGAATGAAATGGACCCTAGCGGGTTTGGTTCCATTTGTACACTCTCAGAAAAAAAGGAAACTCATTAACTTTTTCACCATGTCTACACAACATCCCTAAGGTATATTAATGACATAGTAAAATATTGAAAATGAGTGGAATTCCCCTTTAAGACACGTGCATGCACACTGCATTTGCGTGCACCTGCGCAACACACACAGACACGCTATTAAAACAAGTAGAGCATATTGAGAAAGATTGTTTACAATGCCTAATTGTGTCCATAAAAGTAAAAACAAAAAACATAGGCCTACTTTTGCCCCAAAAATATTTTAGATGTGAGCAGTGGTGGGACGCCGTCCCCTCGCGTCCCCCCTCCACCACACCCCTGGTTGTGAGTTCCATTCCATATAGTTTTGGAGCCAGTAGGTACAAGAGTGAGTGGGTGTGTGGAGTGTCTTTCACAGAGCTCCACTTAACTATACAGAACTATACAGAATCATAGAATCAGTGAAGCTATGGACCAGAGATAGTTGAGTAATATACAGGCCTATTTGACCATCTGGGAGTCTTATCTGTCTCTGTTACTCTGCGGTTGAATGCTTTGTCCACCACTGACCACCAGAGGTCATGAGAACAGGCTGTGTGTGCGTGTGCGTGTGTGTGTGTGTGTGTGTGTGTGTGTGTGTGTGTGTGCACATAACATTGCCACCTCTCAGCTGAGACAATCCAGTCAATATTCTGTGGCACCATCAATTGGTTACAAGGCAAACAAGAGCATCTCAATTCTTAAATGTTCAGATTAGTCCAGTAATGTAATGTGACCTCAAACTAATTGTATTTTGCTGATTCGTCAGGGAAAAAAGTTGCCTGGAATTGTCTAAGGGGCTTAGCTAAAAGTCCATTGCTCAACATGCCACTTGTAGGAACTTTTAGCTTTGATTGGAATCATAAATGTTTATACTAACATTTGTAGGTCTAGCATGGGTTAGCCTATAGGGCCTCCAGACTGTAACGCATGCCTGTAACAGCATCACAACAGCATCACAACAGTGACTACATATTTTTGTTATTCTACATGAGTAGAGCCTATCATTGCCCTGCAAAGCTAACAAACTGCAGGAGTCACTTCATAATTCTGACCACTAGAGGGCAGTGTTACTCTATGGTTTATTAAGGGGCAAGGTAGGGACAAGGCAACCGGGTGAATGTTACTCAAGGTCAGCAGCTCACACTGTGTGTGTGTGTGTGTGTGTGTGTGTGTGTGGTGTGTGTGTGTGTGTGTGTGTGTGTGTGTGTGTGTGTGTGTGTGTGTGTGTGTGTGCGTGTGTGTGTGTGTGTGTGCGTGTGTGTGTGTGTGTGTGCGTGCGTGCGTGCGTGCGTGCGTGCGTGCGTGCGTGCGCGCGCGTGCGTGCGTGCGTGTGTCATATTTTCAAACATGTATGTTCAAAAAAATATGCCGTGCGCGCGCGCGTGCGCGCGTGCGTGTGTCATATTTTCAAACCTGTATGTTCAAAAAAATATGCCAACTTTGCTGTACCGAAAAAGATAAGTGACCTCTCAGTCTTGTATATTTGGTTGTAGATTGGCTATTTTCAAAGGGCTGAAATACAAAAGTGGTCAATGTACTGTACCCATAGCAGTGGTTTTCAACCTTTTTGATACCAGGGCCCACTATTCATTCAGCATTTGAGCCACGGACCACCATTTGACGACATTTTAGCCCCACAGACAGCAAAACTAAAGGTTTGATTTGCTTCTGTCCACAATTCCAGGCTGGATTTGGGAAACAAAAAAGGCAAATTACCATTAATTTTCTACATTCTCTAGTTGTGTAGACTTGGGCTAATTATTATGATGAATATTTTAACTCTTGAGAGCGTAAACATTGCGGGTCCATTTGGTTTCATTTTTACGCTCTCTAAGAGTTACACTTTACAAACTTTCTGTTATTTAGCCTGGGGACCACCTGGAACTCTCTCAAGGACCACTGGTGGTCCCTGGACCACTGGTTGAAAACCACTGAACTATAGGGCTGATCTTGTACTGTAAACCTGCCATTTTTGCATGGCCAGCGCACAAAGTATTATGGATAGTAAACTGATTGTGATTTAGACAGCTGGCATATACAGTATGATCCAGATTGTTGAACATCTGTGGAGAACTTGAGACTGTACACAGTGTAATCCCTTATTCCAGTACATTCACTGTTGATTATATATTTTAAATGGCAGTGCACATATCCACATTATTGTTGATATAGGCCTACTGTAGTCCAGTCAGTGGTTCCACAACAGTTTTTAGCCTGTGACCCAAAAAGACCAATTGTTTGTTGTCTCCCTGGGACCAGATAGCAGCTCTACGAAGCTCCTGTTGTAGGTTGTAGATTGTTTATTCATGGAATTTCAGGATTTTCATTTATGGATTTTCTTCTTTTGATTTCTTCATGAAAGTATGAAAAGAAACATAGATTTATTCCTTCATTATTCAAAATGATCTGAAACCAGTGTGATGATGTATGTGGTATATTTACTCAGCAAAGTAAATTTGTACGCCAAACTCAAAACAATAAATCTTTACATTTTGGTACTCCTGCAATCTTCACACTTTTTCTGGCCCTGGTCCCCCCATCAGAGAAGGGAAAAGTTATATGGTCCTCACTGGAAAAAAAAAAAAAAAAAAAAAAAAAACTTTGGGGACCCCTGAGCTACAGGAACACATGGAAAGAACACGTTATTTTAACCACTTCCACTCCCTTCCATCATGCACCCTGGCTGGCCAGGGGGAGGCAGTCTAGAGCCCAGGGGCTCCAATTTTTGTCACTTGCTAAACCCCTTATGCCTAAACTTCTTTGCCTTTTTTTTAGATTTTTGAATAGTTCAACTAGCCAGTAGCCACCCTACATTGATGCATTGTGAGCTTGTAGGATGGCTATTTTTACAATTCAAAGATGTTTTTCAAATGTCTTTTTGTGAGGGTACACTGTCTACAATGTAAGCATTTAGCAGGCATTCTTAATCCAAAGTGATTTACTATACATTATGCATGAACAAAAGAATAATCGTGGTTATACATAATATACATACCAAAAATCATGAATCATGCATAAGCTAAGCGTGGTTTCCTCCGGCATCGGCGTATATGAATGTGTGAGTGAACGAACGGGTGAATTTATTATGCACCATCTATGTAAAGTGCCTTGGATAAAGGTGCTATATAAATACGCCATTTATTTACCATTTAATCAATTAGGCCTATGAAAGGTTAAGGGAATTGATATTGAATGTGTGTACTTGTGTTAATGTCTCACTGTAGTTCTTTTGTACTGCCAGGAAGCTAGCTATGGCTATAGAGCATACCTGGGCATTATGCGGCCCGGGGGCCAAATGCAGCCCTTTGGCTGACTCTGACCGGCCCGTGAAAGGGTACCATGGTTTTCAGTGGTAGCTCACAGCTAGAAAAGCTCCTGGGTTCAAATAGTGTACACACCCATAATTTATTGTAGACCTCAATGTGTGACCTTTTTTTCTCGCTATACACGATTTTCATCTGACGGCACTGAGTGGCTCAATCGTTGTGATAATGCATGCATTTCAGACTCCCCATCTCTAACACCCTTCAGATAGAGACTAAATTAAAAAATAGCTGGCAAGAACAATGCTGGTTTTGAGCTTATTGCAAATCTACTACTTTTGATACTTGTGCGACGCTACTGCACAGTAGATCAAGGAAAAGAAGAGCTATAATTTACCCACAAAACACAAACACAACATCACATATGGACATAAGTGGTTTCTTCCCAACCAATACGTTGGGATATCCTGTCATCTGACTGGATTATATGAAAAAAAAAAAAACAATGTGTGAGAAGAATCGACTGGCTTGCACGGTACGTTCCCAGTCGCCATGGAGACAAAACGTTCAGTCATTTCAAAACGGGTGTAAATCACCAGTTAAGCGTTGTAGGACTTTCTCAAGTTCCCTGGTGCTCACGGCGGTTCCCTCAGCCCTCAGCTCGGTCCGCTCAGCAGCAGCAGGGGAATACAGAGACAGAAAACAAAGGCACATTCATTCAGGATGCTACAGTAACATGTGTTACCCAATCAAAGGCCTTTAAGTGAAACCATGTCTGAGGCGGCTTTTTCTACTCTTCTTTTTTATTGACAGAGATGCAGGCCTTTGCTGCACTGTCCAGGAGGGAGAAGAGTGTTAACGCATGCACGCTCCGCACACACACTCACAGCGCATACTCACACACGCGCGCACGCACACACACACACACACACACACACACACACACACACACACACACACACACACACACACACACACACACACACACACGCAAATATGGACTCACAGCGCACGCACACACACACACACACACACACACACACACACACACACACACACACACACACACACACACACACACAGACCTGCAAGTATGCAATCACAGCTCTTGGACACGTGCATACACACACACACACACACACGCACGCACACACACGCACACGCACACATGCACACACACACACACACACACTCTCACATGCACGCACACGCACACATGCACACACACACACACACACACACACACACACACACACACACACACACACACACACACACACACACACACACACACACACACACACACACACACACACACACACACACACACGTCCCTCCTGCATTACTATATCAAAGTGTTCTTGAGCAAGACACTTTGACACTTTGCCTGGAAATCGAACCCTGGCCTGGAACCATTCGATTCCCCAGAAAGTCGCTCTAGATATTTCTCCTGAGCTACGGCTGAACATTTATCATCATCATCATCATCATCAAATGTAGATTGATGTAGAAGTCAGATTATAAAGCTTGTGTGTGCGTGTGCATGTGTGGGAGGGTGTGCACTTCCATACGTGTGGGTGCGTGTTTGCATGTGCATGTACAAGTACACTGCATGTGTCGCATGCATGTGTGTGCGTAATGTATACAATTGTGCAGAACAAGGTTACAATAGTTTTGGATATTTAATTTTAGTTTAGTTTTGCTTAGTTTTTACATTTTATTTTAATTCAATTGGTTTTATTTGGTTTCTAGAGTGCGGTTTTGCTAGTTTTATTTAGTTTACATTTTGGTAAAAATGCTCAGTTTTTGTTTCATTTTTTCCCTACTTTGATTGCTGTGATTGGCTAAAATGTCACCTCTCCCCACACAACCCCCCTCCCCCACACACACTAGCATCGCCTTGTCATGAGCCTGACAAATGTTTTGACAACATGATTTGTTGACAACAACAAAGTTCTGGACCATCTGCAGGACAAAGCGTATGTCTGCAGGGAAACAACCGCAGCATCAAAGTAGAAGCAAGGTAGAGGGTGAAAGAAAAAAATGGCTATATTTTGATTAACTATTAACAGTGGTGCAGAAATGCCATATTTTCCTCATCATTCAAGCTATTGCAGGATGCTGCAGAGCAAGTTTCCTTTCTGTCCATTTTGGCTTACAATACATGTATCGATTGGTTGCTTAAATAGCATTTAATGGACTGTCTTTTTAGCGAGACAAATCAGAAGAAAATGCACTTTGTTATCGATCTTTCTTTATCCCAGCAACAAACTCTCGCGAGGTTTGAGAGGAGTCAGGAACAGGGCTGGATCTAGCTCTCCCCACTAGGAGGTGCATGTGGTTTGGCAGGGAAATTGGGGGTATCAAATCCCCTCAAACCTTCTAAATGCACATAAAACAATGCTAACTATTCTATCATCATACTAGTTCATCTTTCCATATCTATATACTGTATCTATCTTCTCCTCTGGTCATTTTCTGGGATGTGTTTATTTATTTTGTTGAATTTGGGATCCTGTGTTAGCACATAATCAACATGTTTTAAGAACAGTCCTGCAGACAAATCTCCATTTGGACTTTCCATGTTTCATGAAGTGAAAGCTCATTGACTGCAAGGAACTGACAAACATATACAAAGCAAGCAAAGCGATGTATTTTGGATTTAATATTGAGAATAGTATAGCTTATTTACCACTCCAATCACTCTGTCTGAAACTCATATAGTGGTTTGATATATATCATATAGTGTGTGGTTTGATGTGATGTGTGAAAAAAGTTTGGAGCTCCTAAAATACCTGGATTAGAATAAAAACAACCTGTGGCAATGCAAACTGCATTGGGGGGAGAGGGACCTCAGGGTGAAATGTAGAAAGGGGGACATCAATGACAAGAATCAAGGAGTATGTTTCATGTCACAGGAATCGAGGTAGATGGTGCCCAATATGTTTTGGTGTGGAAATCCCCTTTAACCACTGGGGAAAATCCCCAATAATTACCGCACCTGTGGCACCACTTGATTGCGTAAAAGCTGCTGTACCTAATCAGGCCGACATCATCTCTCTTCTGAATTGTTTGATAAAGTCATATAAAATATGTGACGCATACCTTCAATGAAATATAGCCTACACTTCACAGAGTATTGGCGACTTGGAAATGTTGAGAAGTGACTGAAGACAGGACATCTATAATCTCAACTTTTTGCTGCTAGTTGCTTGACAGACCCTTGGATTCTGTGAGCGCACGCTTTTATGCAAGTTCACTTGTAGATACAAGAATGACAGTAATCTTTTGATTGTCTAGTGTGTTTGAATTCAAATACAGTTCATTAAATTAGGAAGAGAGAAGAGAGCTATATAATATATTTTTAAAAATTTGGTATTGTTCCTTGCCATTGCGTTTAGGGGGGGCAGATGCGGCATTTAGGGATGCACTGCCCCACCCCTTGTCTATGCCTGTATCCTGCTCAGTTAGAAAGAGTCTCTGTCTATCTACAATTTGGCAGATAACAGATAGGGGGCTCTGAGAGGAGAACACCATGCCTACGTAGGAGACTATTGGTAAGCTATGCAGTCCATTCCACCTATAGGTGGCGCTAGTGCAAGATGGCATATCCTCGTACATAGAGAATCTTTGGTTGCACCACGTCAAGTCACTAGTATTCTGTACCGTAGAGCGGCCCCTACTATAATTTTTGCGTCCAGTGGAGAACGCATCGGCCACAGAGTGGGAGCAGCAGTTTTGCAGTTGATTTAAACTGCACTGTGGTTACAACAAGAGAGCTGAGTCAGAAGGCAAAGCTCTGTACACTGAGCAGCAATCTGGGGCTCCCTGGGGAGGTCCTTGCCGCACATCCCACTGGGAAGAGACCCCCGAGGCAGACTAAAGGAGCAGATGGGGGGAATTAGATCTCCACACTGGCCTGGGAACACCTCAGGATCCGCCAGGAGGAAGTCACTAATGTTACCCTGGAACAGGCCCGGATGTAACCTTTCCCAATTGGGGGGGCAGACAAAAATGGTATGGGCCCATAGCCTGGCCCAAACCTATAGACATAGAGTCTCTTGGTCTGGCTTTCTATTGTCAACCTATAATTACTTCACCACCAAGATGTAGTTATTCAATGAGAGTAGGAGTTGGGGGTAGGTCTAACAACAAATCCGGACAGACGCAGCTGATTGGCCAGAAGACCCGTCACTCAACAGTGCAACACTCAGCAGTGTCAAACAACAAACATGGCGGCCGCAACTGCAGTGAATCATGGCTGTCATCAATTTGTCTATTGAACCGACCTATTGATAATTAGTTTCTTTAAAGGGTGATGAAGCCGCCCCCCTACCGTTTCTGTTTAAATTCACCCCAAAGGCCCACATCAAATAGATAATCTTCTACTTATTCTAGTACTACTACATATTTTCATTAGTGAAGTTTTGTGAAGTTGCAGCAGGTGCGCAGCAAGCATAAAGCTAAAGGTCTGACTCAGAGATTTCTATTTTGGGAATGATAAAATGGTGTTAGTTTAGTGGCACGACAATTGTAGTTAGTTTGCAGCATAGCGTTTCAAATCATTTAAAATATAAGCACTTTGATTTGAAATATCTTTGAAATGGGGGTTGTTTCCATGCCATTGTTGTTGGATGGGGCAGTCTGGGCACTTAGGTGCCCCCCCAATGCCCATGCCTAAATCCGCCCCTGCTCTGGAAGAGGAAAACGGTACTATTACTCCCGCAACCTGAGTGCGGATGTAAGCGGTTAAAGATGGATGAATGAATGGATGGGAACACACTTTAAGCGCTTGTTTTTAACACAACAACAATGTATCTTGGTGGAGACCGGTTAATTAGCCTGGCCTAACCCGCAATGATTTTGGCCTTGGGGGGGGGGGGGGGGGGGTTGACTCCCCCCTCAAGGCCACAATAACAGGGGTAGGCCTATAACAAGGTAGTCCAGGCTTTCCGTTTTCGCACAACGCGAACGAAAATGAAAGCCTGGGTGTCGAGGCTACCGGTTAATTGGTTGTCACAATCTCAAATTAGTAAAACTTGTGCATGCACAATGTGCACACACACACCAGAGAAGAGGTCTGTACCTGCAGTTACTGACTCAGCAGAAAGCCTGCCAATTGGAGGCTACATTGCAAAAACAAAACGTTTTTTTTTTTTGTTTTGTTTTAATTTAACTCTGTGAGATCAACTCCAGTTGTTTACTATAAGTGATAAAGCAGGGCTGTGCTAATAAAAACTTTAGCATCAATAATGCAACACAAAAGCATCAAACTGTTTTCTTTGTGCGCTTCCCAGTCCACTCTATTCCAAAAAACAGGCAGAATTTTTGTTTTGATGTGTGTTTAGAAAACAAATGCCCTATACATGTGATCGTTTTATACAAGACCTACAATGTCAAACAGAAGCATCAAAGGTCCATGAGATCCATGAGCATTGAGAAGTTTGTGTCT
>CM076972.1:20570306-20695306 GCA_039105355.1 Benthosema pterotum
TGGACCGTGGTGTAACAGGGCCACAGATGGCTGTGTGACTGCAGTGTGTGTGTGTGTGTGTGTGTGTGTACGTGTGTGACTGCAGTGCGGTGCGGCTCAGAACCAAGCGGCATGGCTGGGCCCGTTTGGCCGGGAAGCACTGAGGGGGCTTTCTGTGCCCTCTAATTGTTCCAAGCTGTGTCCCTTTGAAGGGCCAGACACACACACACACACACACACACACACACACACACACACACACACACACACACACACACACACACACACACACACACACACACACCAGGGGTGGATCTAGGCATGGGCAAGGGGGGGCAATGCCCCCCTAAATGCCCAGTCTGCCCCACCAAACACAATGGCATGCAAAACAACCCAAGATATTTCAAATTAAAGTGCTTATATTGAAAATGATTTGAAACACTAATACTGCTACTAACTACAAATGTGTCACCACTAAACCAACAGCATTTCATCATTGAAAACAGAAAACTCTCTGGGTCAGACCTTTAGCTTTATGCATGCTGCGTGTCTGTTGCAACTTCAACAACAACTGATGTTATTATTGATGCTTTACTTGTTCTAATAAATGTCCTGTAACCGAAAATGGTATGGGGGCGGCTTCATCGCCCGTGGCGCGAAGCAACACGGGCGATGAAGCCGCCCCCATACCATGTCTCCCCCCCCCCCCCCCCCCCCCCCCCCCAAATGGGACAGGTTATATCCGCCCCTGACACACACACACACACACACACACATGCACGCTCACACATTTGCATGTGTGTTTAGTGGATCGGAAGGGATCTTAGCCTGGCCATGCAGTGTAAACCCATTCCGTGTTAATATTTACACAGCAAAGCGAGGCCCTTGGATATATGTGAGATGAGTTATGATGCCTTGTTAATGCTGTGTGTCGCACACTGACTGCGGCGGACCCCCCGCGGAAGACCACCTAGTTTCCACGCGGCCATTTACTGACGTGGAGCAAGCTTACGGAGGGGCCACCCATCTGAACGGACACTCTGAATGGAAAAGGCTCTACTACGCACAGCATGCCGACATATTGGAATAGGCACTAGGCCTTTGCCTTGCTTCCTCCACAGGTGTTAGTAATGACACTAATGAAGGCACTGTTGCGTTCTGGTCAAACCGGATATTCAGATACTGAAGTGGGACTCCAAGTGTGGTCTAGTCAGGCTGTGAGCACACAAATGCCTTCAAAGTGGGTGTGTAGGCTACAGCCAAATGGACCCTTTCAGCTATAGGTGTCCTTGACAAACAACAAAAAACTGTATTAACTGGTATTCATAAATCCTATGCTTCATTAACATATTTAAAGGGATATTTCAGATTTTTGGAATGAAATACAACTTAAATACACCAATTTGGTTCTATCACATGGAATTAGTTCCATGTGATAGAAGCTGAGCTTTAATAGCCAAGAACAATTCATAGTTATTTTCTTTTAAGATGGAGTGACAGTTGTGGATTACATACTACAACTACTAATAATATTGTGAAAATCTCATTTTAGAATATGCCATATGAACAAGTAACACAACTAAAATTAATTAAGGACGTGAAGCAAATGAAGTACATCATGACGAAATATTTATTTTGGAAAAGGAGATTCAACTTCCCATAGTAAACGCTTGCTGATGTATTTGTTAAGTGCAGAAAAGACTTCATCTTTTTTGTATTTTTTTTTTCCATATAAAATCCTAGTCATAATTTCAAGGTATAAAAAAACTGAGACACAAGGCAATCTTTCATCAGTGTTATTAAAGGCAATATGCCAAAAAACATTCTATACTAATTTCAAACGACCTACAGTATTTCAGTTGCTTTTTCTCTAGTAATTCGTGCAATAATAATAATAATACTCATTCTATCCTAAAAACTAGCTCTAAATAAAGTGTGAGACTATATTGTGCAGCTGTAGTGGCAACCTTTGGAATAAAGGAGCGCTACGTCCAATTTCAAACTCGTTTTCATATAATTGGTTCTCACTAATACACGTTATAAGATGGCGACATTTCTGTGCCAGTTCACTCTATCTCATCGGTGGGCCTGTGGCTGTAATAATCACATTAGTGGGGTAGTTCAGATTTTTGGAACTCAAGTTATATGAAATACTGTTTTAGTTAATATAGTGGTGTCAACTGTATTAATTTATGGCCAGAGAGAGTCCCGTGGTGGGAGTTCTGTTCTGGTTTTTGGTAAATGTTACATCATTTGTTTAGTTTAATTATTCCTAAAATATTAGCACATCCTTCGTTTATTTTTGACCCCTCCATCACAGGGAACTACGTTTTTGTGCGTAGTGATACAGACACAAAAATCATAGTTCCCTGAGTGGTCAAAAAAGAATGAAGGACATGCAAAAAGATAGAAGTTAGTTTTGTGGATTAATTTACTTTTACTGAAAATGACCCAACTACTTCAGTTTCACCAAAACCAGAGCAGAACCCCCCAATTGATTGAGTCCATTGAGACATCAATTGCAGTTGACTATATTAATAGACAGTATTTCATACAATTTAAGTTCCAAAAATCTGAACTATCCATTTGAATCATACATATTTCATAAACTGAACATGAGTTGCCTCTATTCTTGCCATTACTGCAATCTTTGTTTCCCTTTGAGTCCAGTGGTTTTCAACCAGTGGTCCTTGAGGGGTGTTCAAGGTGGTCCCCAGCTAAATGATGGAAAGTTGCTAACCAAATGGGCCCTGATAGAAACTCTTTGGGGTGTAAAATTAAAGATTCTCTCAAGAATTAAATGATTGTTGGACATCTGCATTGCTTCATTTACAAGAAGTATACACAATTCAATGTTTGCCTGTCATCAACGTCAATGCAGAATGGAATTGTTGGTTTTTGATCCCATTCCCTAAGTCTCCTCAAAAGGTGGTCCATGGCTGAAATACCCAATAAATAAAGGGTCTTGATATGAAACATTTTTGTAAACCACTGCTCTAGTCTATACCACAGGGCTTTGACAAGAAAGGAAACCTGACATATCCAGTTTCAGAAGTCAATTTTTTTAAAAACAGCAAGAGTAGCAGATCTACAAGCTCGAAGCAGGTTGTTTCGTTCTGCGATTTGAGCTTGTGGATCTGGTACATTGAATGCTTTATTGTGTGGCGCTGTAAAATGTTACTGAGTCGTTCATTTATGACAGTGGTTTTCAACCAGTGTGTCCAGGGACCACCATTGGCCCTTGGGAGGTTTTCTGTGGTCCCCAGCTCAATGATGGGTAGTTGGTTAACTAGGTATAACTCTTGAGTGTAAAAATGAAAACAAATGGACCCTTGCAGGTCCACTTGGTTTCATGTTTACACTCTCATGAGTTAAAATATTCATCACCTGAATTAGCACCACTTAATTAATAAGTGCACACAATTAGAGAATGTAGAAGAGTGGTCATTTTGATCTACGGTACAGTTTGGCTGTTTTGTTTGTGAAATCCAGCCTGGAATTGTGGAAAACCAAAAGAAATATTGGGTGTTTGGGGTGAAAATGGTATCAACATGGTTGAAAACCACTGATTTAGGAGTATCAAAAAGTAAAAAAAAAAAAAAAAAAAAATCTGTCCCGACAGTAACGAGATCTACCAACTCACTGCACGCTTATACAGTAAATCTTATTTATGGCGTAGGTTCCCGAACATAATAGACAAATGCTAGGGTTCAAGTGGACAGTGAGTATTAGTGAGGACCAATTATACAAAGATAGCTTGAAAACGGGTGACATGCTCCTTTAACAAGTCTTTTGACGGCTTAAGAAAAAGACAACAAAAAAAAAGAAAAGAAAAAAAAAATCCTTTGACACGAGTTCATGGTTTTGTTCACACAAAAATAGAAAATAAAAACAAACAAAAAAAAAAGTTGACTGTCATTTATGAAACTCGGAGAAGCATCCGCCCCTGCATAGATGAACGTTGCATATCTTGCATCCGAAGACGCTCTCGTGCCGCAGTCCCTTGTTGGTGCAGTTGCGGCAGCGGCGTGAGCGCTCCGACATGCGCTCCAGCCGGTGCCCGTACTCGATGGGCGAGTCCGCGTGCCGCTTGCGCGCCGCCCTCTCCATGCCCCGGGCGCCCTGGTAGTCCCCGATCAGCTGCTGCGCCAGGCGCACGCGAAAGTGGCGCTGCGTGAACTGCTTCCCGCTGAAGCCGGCGGGCGGCGCGCCGCCGCGGCTCTCCCGCAGGATGATGTAGGCGTTGACGATGCACAGGTTGACGTAAAACCACAGGAAGTAGCGCCACCACTTCTTGCAGGGCCGGCCCACCTGGGGAGAGGGAACGAATGTAACTCATTCATGTTTTAGGTTGTTATTAGAGAAAGTAAAAGATGGATGTTAAAGAGGGGGTGCCGTGATTTTTGTATTTTTTCCAATTTTGTACATGTTTAAGAGGTGACAGTATGTAAATAGACCCCTTGGTGTGTTTTTTATGTGCAATGATGTCTTCCCTTTGTATTTAAGGTTTCTTCCTGGGGGCTGAACCTTTCCAGTCAAACATGCAAATGAAAAAAACGGCAATGTAGTGACATCATGTGCTCAGCCCCTCCCCTAACTCCTCCCCCTTTATCATGCAACTAAAGCTGTGGGTGTGGCTTCAGTTCAGGTGGATCTCCACCCATCACCACCCACCAGGCAAACCAGGCATACTTAATGAACTGGCAGGGTGGAATCATAAAAATGACAGTTTAACAAACACTGTACACTTTTTGGGAAAAAAATCTTACTTTTCATATAACATTAATACCTGATGATCATGTTTTAGGGTAGAAAAAAATCATGGCACTCCATCTTTAATTGTTTTACATTCCTTATTTATTTAGTTTTAGGGATTTTAGCTAGGGGAGAGATATAAATATAAAATAGTGATATAAATATGTAGTATGTATGTAGAAATACAAACATTGCTACAAAATTATCAAACGGATAATACAATGAATGGCTTATTTCCATTACGGTAAGCAACTTAGTGTATTCTAATAGTAACTGTCGGCAAGTACCTGACAGGTTTCACCCAATTAGGAGAAAAAAAACTCACAAAGGAAAGATGAAAAAGTGAATTTGGAAGTAATGACAAAAATAAAATACAGTATGTGGCATGTGCAGGTGTGTGTTTGAAAAAAAAATGGTTGGCTTTGTAACAGGCTATGACATATCATTTCAATATGCAAAGAGACGACTGACAATGACTAGCAGCACCAATAATCTAAATAAATAAGCATTGTACTACAGCCAAAATATTGCAATTCCAAAATCTATAAATTATAGCCAATCTATAAACTATATGTATACTATATGTATGCTTTTTTACTGCTGACTTGTCGATCTGCTATTTCTTCACCACTCTTTAAAGTGTTTAAATGCGTCAACAGCAACCAGAGATGAGTTTATGCAGATGAACGGAGCAGATTCTGACGATTATGCACAAATAAAATTATGCGTGTTGTAGCCTAAGAGCTAGTTCAGGCAATCAAGAGCTTCATGCACACACACACACACGCACGCAGCACTGTGTGGCCGACGACACACCGTGTGTAACGTGTCAAGCAGCTGACCAAATTGGCGGTTTAATTTAAGCCCCATCACCTCATTCATTGACATTGCACTTCCTCATGCTGTCAGTGCTGCCGCTGAATGTGCTTTGTTTGCTCTCACCACCACCACCACCCGTATAGGCTCTGCTTTCCCTAAGGCTTCTCTTCTGTTTTCCCCAGGGGGAGGTTTGTTATGGATGCATATCTCCCTGCTGTTAAGCAGGAAGATATGTATACAGTAGCAGAGCCTGAATTTTTCTTTTTTTTTTTACTTACAGTAGCCTACTTAAAGGGGTACTTTTGGTCATTCTGTGGTCTACTCAGTCCCATGTGAACACCCCCGATAGATTATAAGTTACTCCATTTAGTCCAGGCAAAATTAATTTTCAAGTGGAATAAATTGTAACATGGGATTTTTCTTCACAGATCATTTCTTTGAGGTCTCCAGAACAACATATTAAAAGTCCCGAAAAATCCCAGTTGCGCAAATATGTTTAATATTATAAAGTAATAGAATACATAGGCTCCAATGGAGTGATAGCCCCGCCCCCTCCTATACAAACCCATTATAACTTAAAACTCCATTTTAACCATGATGGATTATTCAAAAACAACCCATCTTTTTTCTGGTGACTGATATTGTCCTCCTAATACGTGAGAGGACCGTGGAATTTCATTCACAAGTTTCAGTTATTTTTAAAATATTGTTTTGGAAAATGTAGCTGCCTCCATATCTGGCTATGCCCATCCAAATGAATATTAAAATAAATAAATAAATGAAACCTGTAAATGAAATTCCACTGCCCTCACCTTTTTCTGGTGACTGATATAGTCCTCCTAATATGTGAGAGGGCAGTGGAATTTCATTTACAGGTTTCATTTATTTATTTTTTAATATTCATTTGGATGGGCATAGCCAGATATGGAGGCAGCTACATTTTCCAAAACAATATTTTAAAAATAACTGAAACCTGTGAATGAAATTCCACTGTCCTCTCAAGTATTAGGAGGACAATATCAGTCACCAGAAAAAAGATGGGTTGTTTTTGAATAATCCATCATGGTTAAAATGGAGTTTTAAGTTATAATGGGTTTGTATAGGAGGGGGCGGGGCTATCACTCCATTGGAGCCTATGTATTCTATTACTTTACGAAATTAAACATATTTGCGCAACTGGGATTTTTCGGGACTTTTAATATGTTGTTCTGGAGACCTCAAAGAAATGATCTGTGAAGAAAAATCCCATTTTATCCCAATTTATTCCAATTTTAGGTAAAACATGAGCTAAAATTACTGGCCTAATTCAGTATTTAGATATTTGAGGTTAATTTTAGCGTATCTGCTTCCTTCCTACACAAACCCAATACAATTTTAAACTCCATTTTAACCATGACAGATTATTCGAAAACAACCCATCTTTTTTTCTGGCGACTGATATTGTCCCCCTAATATGTGAGAGTGTTGTGTGAGTGTTGCTCCTCGCATACATTTCCTACCTTTCATACATTTTGTGTAGTTACCTTGCCATGACGTAATTCCAAATGTAGATGAGTTGTTATGGTGCTCTGTAGCAGGGGTGCCCACACTTTTTTTTTTTACTTGAGAGCTACAGTACTTTCAAAAGAAATCCATTTCAAGGCCCCAAGAAAGTTTGAGCTTTGAAATAGTGGTGATGGTGTTACTTGCTGTTATAGTGTTTAAGAATAATGCACTTATAATGAAAAAATAGAGGGGAGAATTGGAATGTTTTCTTGTATATGCTACTACTGACGTTTGAAAACAGTATTTGGGGTTTGAGTTGACAGTTTGTGATGTTGAATTTACTCTCTTGCACCCAAAACTAAGAACTTTCATGTTTTTGCCCACAATTGGGAAAGAAAACTGGCCAAGCGTTGATCAAAATAACAATTATTCTCCATTTTCTAAATGTGTGGACTGTGTGGAAATTACGTAATTCAGATGTTTAAATATTATGTAAAATGAATTACCAGTCCATTTGGTCACGATCCATTTGGTCACAATCTACCTTTTGGGCACCCCTGCTCTATAGTGTCCGAGTCAACTTTGTGTGTTTGTTTACATACTAAAGTGACATTGAGAGCTGTTTTAGCGTACAATGTACAGTAAATCAATGAGCATACTTTGGATGATCAATTTCTAATCAACTGGGACATTTTTTTTTTTCTTTCTTTCTTTCCACATTTGGAATTATAGCGAGGGAACTACACACAAAAAGAAAAAAAAAAAACTCAACAAAAGTGGTAATGAGCTTTAAAACATGCGGTTATGTAGGCTATTAATTTAAACGGTTCCTGTACCAACCTGGTAGCACTCCCTCAGCTGGTCGCAGAGGTCCACGCCCCTCATGTTCTCCTGGTACAGCAGGAGGGGCAGCGGTCGTGGCACACCCATCGATGGCCCAACCACTCCGGGACTCTCTGCGCCGCCGTCCACACCACCGTCGCTGTCCATCTCACCGTCCACCTCCTGCTGCGGAATGACAAGCCACCATGTATTGTCACAACAAGGATTTACAGGAGCAAACGAACAGTAGAGAAAGGAAAATAATTGATGGGTGGTTCATCATATATCCGGTTCCGTGGTGAGCCAACGTGCACAGATATTGAGTCAGTCGACACAAAGCTGGGCATAGGAAGGGTTAGAACCCTTCTGAAAAGAGGAAAAAATCAAAGAGGATGGTCATGCTCACCATCAGGAAGGTTTAGTTGGTTATTTGTTGTAGTATTAGTCGCAATTAATTGTAATAAAAGTGTAATAAGTGTATATGGCCAGAGAGTGTAAGTCTTCGCGTCCCGCGTACCAATAAGAGTGGTTGTAAATTTAGAAATGGACTTGCAGAAAGCCACAACGTAATTATTGCATGATTAATTATAGTCATTCCATGAAAACGGTTCATTTGCTTTAGCTATAAAAACATAATTTCCCATCACAGGCCTTCAATGTTTTTAATATATATTTTTTGATATGGTAATTGATAATGGCCTGCTGTCAATTAAGTTATTAACAGGTTGTGATTTTTGTACTAAAGATAGCCACTACTCTACCTGTGGGGAGTAAGAGAACACATGGCATGCCTGAGATTACCAAATCAGAATCATATTGTTGAAATAACAAACAGAATCTTTACAACTAATTGTTTTCTATCTTTGTTCCATGTAACAGAGTTGAGCAATATCACATGTGAGAGTATAAATGTTTCTAAAAATTGTTGGTGATGTCACTAAAGGGCCAGTTAATCGTTATGTAGAGAGAAAGACTTGAGTAACAGGGTGTGGCTGAGGGACACAGCTATATATTGCTATTTAAATGATTAATTATCTATTTATTCAAAAACTAAACATGACCAGCAATAAAGCACAACAAATATATAATGTTAATGGCACAATTTATGGATTTTTGTTCATGTTTAATAGACATATCTCAGGTTCACTTTCATCGAAGCAGTTAGGGGCATCAAACAAATGGACAAAATAAGGGGTATCTACTGAAAGATGAATTCCATGTTCCAATGTTTACGCAATATTAAAGGGGACATTGCATTTGATGAAAAAAAAAGTAATAAAATACAGCTGAAACAGTAATGCAAATGGTAGGGCTTTTCGTAGAATGCCTCATGTATTGATGTGTGACAGGCCCTACCTCCCGTGGTTGCCGACCCGGGCTGATGCCCACGATGCCCGGCGCTGAATTGGTGGATAGGCAGCTGACCACCTTGGCATCCCGGGTCACGGTGGCCACCAGGTTTCCCCGCTGGCACTGGTAGAACTCGCCTGGGGACAGCTTGCCCACGTTACGCGGGCGCAGCACCTCCGGGTAGCCCTTGCGGGACGGCTGTGTGGGACCGCAGGCGTACAGGCCGTCCCGCAGGAGCTTCTGGAGCAGAGGAACTGAGGTGAAGAAGCTGTGGGTGAGAAGGTGAGATCAGATCAGATCCTTTTGTTGATCCCACAGGGGAGAGGCAGTCGGAAGAGGAAGGACACCCAACTCTTCACCCAAAACGCGACAAAACAATCTCCTTGAATTCAAGACTTCATGGGGAGAGTAAAGGCTTACATTTAGGCTTGTAGAGAGGTGTTTTTGATTCTGGCGTCATCACACTACGAAAGTCTAAGTGCACCTGACCTTTTTTCATTCAATAGTTCGACCATTTCTGCTTCAAAACTCTTATACCGTGGACAAATGCAACATGTAAAATACCGGAATTAAGAGTTCCACATGTCCCATGGCTCTTCGGCCAGAAACTGCATGACGAACTGTAGTTTTTAATAAAAAAAAAACTTGGTTTGTGTATTTTTTTTCTCGAGTGGCCATCTTGCCCATTTCCTCGCTGTTCGCAACTGCGACACAGTGCCTCCCAGGGCACTAATAATAACATAATAATAATGGAAAGATGGCCGGTCAGAAAAACAGAGACTGGGTGGAATAAAACATTTTCTTTTAAGCAAAGTCAAAGAAACCATCAAGTGTGGGGAAAAAACAATTGCATACAGTGTATACTGTTGTGTGTTATTGTTTTTCCATACTTAATGGTGTGCTGTATGCCCTCTAAGCTTGTGTTATGAAAGACAAAATAAATAATAACACTGCATACACCTAAGGAACCCTGTCAGATTATCTTCCTTACAGTAACGAACTGTTGTTACTACAGAGCTAATTAGTCTAATTGGCCGAGCAGAGAGACCATCGGGTGCCTCGTTATTTAAATCTTCATGGCTACCGGCAAGACGGGCCAAGTCTATTGTTCTTGCTCGTGGTGGGAGGAGGTTTTGGGGGGGGCGATCTTCATTATGGCAGAGGTGTGGGAGTGAGTGGGTGAGGAGGTGTGGGAGTGATGGCAAGCAACAAGCTTCCTCGCTACACTACGCACCTGTCCATGAACAGGTGGTGGTAGCGGCCCTCCAGGCCGCGCACCAGGGACGTCACCACGCGGTGACCCAGCGCCGCCGTGGCCATCTCCTCGCCAGGCTTCCCCACGTAGATCCGCGTGCGGTGGCAGTAGCCTGAACGTGAGTCGCAAAGCATCCATACCTATAAAAAAGGGGCAGATGACAACATTGTGAGATTATTTAGTGAATTGACGATTAATAGTCGTATACGTAATTGGAATTAACAATTTAACAGATTATTTTTCTTTGTAGGGTCGTCTTTTAGGCTTTGAAAACCTTCTATAATGTTTATCCCACAATTTTGTGACCCATTTCTTCACCCAGTGCAAATTCCTGGGCTCTACACACCCTCCGCCAACCAGACTTGCCTCATACTTCCTTTAATGCATGAGGAGTCCAAGCTGCCAAAGTGACAGGGGGGAGTTTCCCTGGTTGGACGTAGCGTGTGGAAGGAACAGGTTACTCCAACCAGTTCCTGTCCCCTCCATCAGGCGCCCTGGCTGGCCGGGGGGGGGGGGGGGGTCTAGAGCCCAGGATTAGTGCTTGTTTTTGTGAGGGTATCCATCTACCCTAGGGGCTTTGAAAACCTAAATTGCCCTGAGTAGATATGGTAAATGACTACAATGACTGGATGCAATTCTTGTAGATCTGCTATGTTCTGCATTTTTAACAGATGAATTATTGCATGTGAATGGAAATGGTTAGGACTCAGGAGGTGATTATGTATGCCTAATAATTGTGACAGATGTGCCCGCACCTTGAGCCCCTTCTTTAGGGGCTTGGAGGGCATGTACTGGGTCGGAGAGAAGCGGCCCTTCGCTGCAATGGCACACTTGTCGATGGTCAGACAGCGGTTGGGCAGGTACGAGTCCCACATGGTGTTCTCCACCACGTCCAGCAGATGACGGATCTTGAAGAGGCCATCGTAGCCACGCTCCCCACGCATGGGCTCCGACTCACGGTCGCACAACTGCAGGTACTGCGTGAGCTTCTCAAAGCGTCTGGCCGTCATGGTCTTTTTAAAGCCTGCATTGCCAATGAAAATGTCACTGGCCCAGTACATGCCTGAGTCCGGAAGCTGGTTGATGCCCATCAGGATGTTGAGGCCCACGTAGGCCTTCATCTCCCGGAGGTCAGTGGGGTGCCAGTGGGGGTCTGACTTCCCGCTCCTCCGCTGCCGATAGAGGGCGTAGTTGTTTGTTTGTTCCACCATGTGTTCAAAAAGAGAGTCCGGGAAGAGCATCCGGAAATAGTCCCGGGTGTCGGCGTCGTCGCCCAGCGAGTGCTGCGGCCCGCACGAGTCGGCCGCGAACGGCTCGATGGCGATCACCTGGTCCGGCTCGCCCCAGAAGTACGGCGAGGTGCAGCAGTTCTCCTCGTCCTCGTCCGAGCCGGAGAAGGAGTCAGGGAAGCTGCTGAAGCAGCTCGAGCGCTGCTCCTCCTCCTCCAGGTCGGAGAAGTCGACGTCCGAGGAGTCGCAGGAGGCGCTGCTGTTGTGGTCCGAGCCGCCGCCGGCGGAGCAGCAGCGGAGGAGCGCGGCGGCGGAGGCGGAGGAGTAGTAGCAGTCCTCCGCGCCGCCGTAGTCCTCGTCCTCGTGCTTGACGACGCCGTTGCTCCCGGTCACCAGGATAATGTTGCAGCCGCCTCCCGCGAGCAGGGCGCCGGCCGCCACCTCCGCCTCCGCAACCTCCTCCTCCTCCGCAGTGGCGGCTCCTGCCGTCCCCGCGAAGCCGTTCTCACCGCCGCCCCCTCCGCAGCCGCCATCCTCGTCCCGTTCCCTTCCTCCTCCACCGTCCCCCTCTTCGTCCTCCTCTTCGGTGTCGTTGCCGCCGCCGTCCTCCTCCTCCTCCGCCCGCTCCTCCTCCTCTTCCTCCTCCTCGTCGGGTTTATGTCGGAGGAACGGCAGCTCGAACCACTTGACGTCGGCGGTCAGGTCGAGCGGAGCGTCCTGGTTAACGTTGTCGGAGCTACTTTCCGCTGCGTCCGCCCAGCTGCTAGTTTCCACAATAGTAAAAAGCTCTCTCCTTTTTCTTGCCGTCGTCGCCATGTCGGGGTATTAAAGTGTCCCTGCATGAGTCTTCCTTTTTTATTTTTTATTTTGTATTGAAAAACCGAATGAAACGCCGTATTAAAAAAGGGTGAAAAAATACAGCCTCGAGAGAAGAAGAAGAAAAAAACAACAACGGGGCTTTAAAACGACAACTGACGTGCGCTTACAGAACGCCAAAAAACTTGACGTCTATGCGGTATAGGGTTAGTTCTAAAGCTCGATGTTTCCCTCATTGTTTCCGCTCGTCTCTCTCTCTCTCCCGGGTGGGTTGGCTGCTCGGTCGGTCGGTTGGTCGGGGTTTTTTGTGTGCGAGTGTGTGCGTCTCTCTCTCGTCTCGTCTCCCCTCGCTGTGTTCTTTGTAGGAGCGGTGCAGTGTGGCCGCAGACGTCAGAAGCTGCATGCATGTCCTGCTTTGTAGGGCGTCAAGCGACTGCAGCTGCTCGGTTGGGTGCAGGAGGGTTGTTCTGTTCTGTGCTGTTCTGCTAGGGCTGGCACGCCGGCAGATGGCCGCTCGCTGTTGTAATGCCCGCTGGCATGAGCCTCTATCAATAGCCGGATGCTAGGACCCATCATCCCTCTTTCTCTCTCTCTCTCTGGGGGCTATAGTGGTTCTCCAATGAAAAAAATAATTTAAAAGCACACACACATTTTAATGTCAAGGACCCCCAGATTGACGTGTTTTTGGGGTGTGTACCCCCCCTCTGTTTATCCCTCAATTCCAGGGATCCCCAATATAAAATAAAACATAAAAAATGATGACCCCCCCCCCACACACACACACACACACACACACACACACACATGTGTCAAAGATAGCTGATCTACAGGCTCACATCACTTTGCATATCTGTCATTTCTAGTAGCTGAAAAACAAAACATGAATAAAATCCAACTATATTTACATTTGTCACATGCCATGCAGGAGATATGTTTTTTCTCAATAGGGGGGAAAAAAAGATTCACCCCCGCTTACTTTGGCCCCGGTAATTGTTACATAGGCCTAACACATCCATACATAGGCTTACAAACTCTAAAATGAACTTAATTCAACCCTCTTTATCGTCTTGCTTGTCAATGGTTGAGCTGCTTTTTTATTATTATTATTATTGCAGGCCTATAATCAGCCCAGCGCGCACAGCGTGATACGGATGAAAATGATGGATGTGGTCACATCACAACACACTTACAACTCCCCATTCATTCATCTCCCTTTAACATCATAGTACACACACACACACACACACACACACACACACACACACACACACACACACACAAGCGAGTGTACTACTCACTCCAGAGGCTGTGTTCATTCATAAACATGCTTCTTCTCTCTCCCTGACAGGTTCCTACATGAATGCGGAGCCCCATAGGCTATTGTAGAATTAGGAACCTCCCTCTATTCTATGAATGTGGGCAGATACATACGCTTGTATTTCACTCCATGGGCTGAAAGTTGAAAGCCAGACTCAGCGGCGAGATTGACTGATTGGTCCCCCGGTAGCTATAGCCTATAATGTCAACGTTTAAATGTTGTCGGTGTGTACTGTATGATTAACGTCACGTGTGTCCTCGTTTTTTGGGGTCAAGTATCAAAACAAGCTTACTATAATATGTCTTCTTTGCTCTGACACCAGAAATACATGTATATTTTTGGGCAATTATACCGTTTGTTACACAACAGCTGGACTGCCGACCATTATTTGTCATTTTTCAAGATTATTGTCATTATCTTTTTATTTTCTTTTGAAAATGACTCAAGTCCAAACGACTTGTGCATTGCACCAGTAGTTTCAGCCGCTAGTTTGCACAAGTAGCAACCAGAGGTCATGTATTTTAACACCCTGCAGGAGATGATACCAATGACAATACTTAAAGAGATTGATATATTAATTAACTAAACCAGCCAATTGAAGTTTTTAAAAGGCATTCCACCGACCGACCACAAACCAAAAACAGTGTTAGTAACTAGACATGCACTCTGTCAAGGTGCCAACTTGTGCCATACACACAATGTATGGCCTACTTGTGCGCAAGCAGAGTGTACTCGCCACTGGCATCACCACTACTCCAAAAAACCCTAATATATTATTAACCTTAAACCGACCTTGAAACATACCTTATTTACTGAATATCATCAAGAATGGTGGCCGCTTATTTGATGGTGACGTAGTCAAATTATGCTGCTCCCTGATTGGTCTATATTGATGAGTGAGGAGACGGTCATCACCTCCTCAGGGACCCGTGGTGGTCCCTGGACCCCACCTTTGAGAAGCATTGGTGTAGGATTATGTCCTTGTTTTGGGGTATAAGTGTGAAAGCATGCTTACTATCAACACAACAATGACTTGGTCACAACTGCCAGGGGCAACAAGCTTGTAGGGCTTGTTTTAGTTTGTTTCTGACATTTGTTTTGTTGGTTCACTCTCTGTGTATTGTTATGACTTTCCTGTTAGTCCAGTTAGCTCATAACATTGGATGATGTTGCCACTCGCTCTGCATTGTGGAACTTGCGGTGTATATGTATTTTTATTGCAAACGCAGTGAATGGAGAATACAGGGAGAACTCCATATTATGGAAGCGCTTCCCGCTTGTATCGTTCAGACTCCCATTGGCTTAGGATGCAACCAATCATGACTAGTTTGATATTAAAGTTGCTAGGAGACAGCTAATCATAACCAGGTCTTGTTTAGAGGCGTCTTTACTGTCGTCAGTAGTGGTGCGTGCAAATGTAGGCCAGACTGCCTCGCACATGGCAAAAACAGTCCACTTATTTGGTTTCACACCTTTTTGAAAGTATATAATCAAGACAGTTGGAGCTGTGTGTAAACTGCATGGCTAAGGCATGCCGTTACCCTCATTTCCATGTAATGAGCGGTTTATTCCAGATTTGGCCCAAGACCTGTAGGCATAGAAGTGTATTTAGAGTATACATTCATAGCCAAAAAGCACATGGTAGCTTTTATATGCCAGCTGAGGCTCATGGCATAGTCAGGACTGCAGAGTCTCCACATCAGACCCCACGTCACCCCTATAGCACTCATTGTTTTAGACCCCACCTCACCCCTAGCACTCTATGTTTCAGACTCCTCACCCACTAGCAATCACCTGTTCAGACTCAACATACCTCCTTCCCCGAGTTGGTTATTGATGTCCAGTTTTTGTCAGATTTCACGTTATATACACACATGTCAGTTACTTGTTCACATGTTATTTGGACAGACACAGGCCTATTGTCTGCATGATCACAAATACTAAGAACGTTTTATTAGATAGCATGGGGTACCCCCCTGAGATCCTGGGTAGTTCCAGGGGTAAGATGGCATAACTTCAAACGCAGTTTAATAATTTTAACCCTATACTGTATATGTGAGCTTATTATGGGAGGTCAGCAACACTGACCTCCCATATCAGGATAGACCTGCAGGATAGACATACATGAATGGTTCATCACATAGATCTGCTCAGGTGTAGCTGGCCAGCAACACTACCTCAAATGACCTCAAATCCCTAATCTCCATACATCATATGTAGATCCTTCCCCACCCGTCCTTGATCTTGTCTTCGATGTCTCCGTCTTGACCAATACCTGTCCATTCAATCCCAAGACGGCCCCACCCCAAAGTATTAGGCCTGAAAATTACAGGATGGCCCTATACCTGGCCCTCGTCAAACCCTGTACACGACAATGGACAATTTATGGCCAGTACAGAATTCATTCCATTTGCTGATCCGACCCCCATGCCAAAGCACCAGTGCTTGCCTAGCAGTCTGTGTGTGTGTGTGTGTGTGTGTGTGTGTGTGTGTGTGTGTGTGTGTGTGTGTGTGTGTGTGTGTGTGTGTGTGTGTGTGTGTGTGTGTGTGTGTGTGTGTGCGCGCGTGCATGCGTGCGTGTCACAGTAGTACTGGTACTAGTACTAGTACCAGTCTAGTACCAGTCTAGTACTATACTATACTATACTATACTATACTATACTATACTATACTATACTATACTATACTATACTATACTATACTATACTATACTATAGTGTTACTATACTATAGTGTTACTATACTATACTACTATAGTGTTACTATAGTACTATACTATACTATACTATACTATACTATACTATACTATACTATACTATACTATACTATACTATACTATACTATACTATACTATACTGTTGCTTGTACAATATACAGTACATTGTTTTGCAGAAATATAGGGTGAGATACTGCAACAACAGGTTGATTGCATCTTCTCCTGTACAGTGCAGGTTACTGTGGTACATTGTTCATTATTGATGTTGGTGTTTTTGCAATGTTTTTCTTACCCTGCTGTAGAGCAGCCAATTCTCCCTATCGGTGTCTGTACCTTACAGTAGCTGCTGTGCCTGAAACCCTCCCCATGCGATCAAACAAGGTCTTCTCTATCAATCAATACAAATATAGCCTACATTGGTTCTATAAAGTACATTGCTTCTATCACTCTGTATCGCTGGTGAACAGTGAATCTTTATTCATTACTGCAGTATATAAGTATACAAAGTGAGTCAAAAATGAACAGGCCGTAATGAAAATGAAAATGGTTATATTGATTACATTGCACTGCGCCGTGACAGACTTTAAACAGTGAGTGATCTGGAGGAATATGCATTTTCTATAATCAACCAACTGGTTGTATGTTCTTTTGCACTGATTGTAGACCTACAGTATAGTATAGGCTACTGGTCGCACTGGTTCGACACAGAAATTGTTTCAGTCAAGTTACCGTGATGAGTTACCGTGATTATTTGGAGACATGGTAACCTCTAACCTGGTGTTATTTTTATGCGTTAGCTGTACATAGCCTAAGATTTAGACTCTCTTAGAGAGGTGTTTTTGATTCTGACGTCTAAAGGCTCAATCATACTCCACAGTGAAGTGAACTTGTCGGATAATAAAAACAAAGAGATGTGTTGAGATTTGCGGTGATAGCTGATCACCGTGGTGATTGACGTAATGTTCTAGTTTTATAACCCTTAAAAAGGCTACACCATGGTGAAACCCTTTCACTGCAAGTCACTTCACTGTGGAGTATGAATGAGCCTTAAGTGCGCCTGCAGTTTAAATCTCAATGTACAAATGCAACATCTAAGATCCCGAAAATACAGTATAGTTACACGTGTCTGATGACTATACTAGTTTTCGATAAAGAAAATGTTTTATTCCAGTCGTCTCCATTTTCGTCACTTACAAAAGCCCTCATCCCTAAACTTCTTTGCTTTTTTAATAATTGAAAAACATTTTTGAACAGTTCAACTAGCCAATCTACTGTACATTGACACATTGTGAGCTTGTAGACTGACCAGCTTAACTATTCAAAAATATTATTCAAAATAGTAAAAACAAGGCAAAGAAGTTTAGGGATAAGGGGTTTAGCTGGGACAAAAATGCCTCTCTACTAAATCCTAGTTTAAGGCAGACACTATAGTGCGTCTTTATGTAGACACTAGTGTGTCTATTATGCGTCTTTGTATACTATTATTGATTGCGCCTACTGTATATCTACCAGTCTGGTTGTGTTATGGCACCTTTGTTTATCTGTGTCATACAGTGTAATTTAGGTGCTAATGTTATGGATGAGATTTGTTGCATTTTCCCGGTCCAACTCCAGATAGAGGTTGTTGTATAGTGTCGTATAGTAATTACTAAAGTCCACAGTTCCATTAACCTTACATTTCAGGCAAAACACGTCCCCTCCAGCCCTGTTGTTGTGTGAGCTGGACTTGGGAGAGAGAGAGAGAGGGAGAGCGGGGGAAAAAAGCGTCTGGCCGCGGATTCCTGTCTCACTTGGGAGGAGGTTGGTTAAATCATGTCCTCTGGAATGGGGGGATGGGCTGCTGCTGCTGCACATGCAGGAAGGGGGTCCTATACCAAATTCTTTCAGCTGCGGCCTAGTGTGAGCGTGGCTCCATGGCTGGCTGAGCAGCACTGTGCTGCTTTGCTTGCCTGCCTGCTGCCCCCGCGGCCAGCAGAGCCCAGCCCAGCCCAGCCGTGCCGTACCGTGCTGAACGATTCGGCCGGGGCTTATTGCACGGATTCTCAATGTCTCTGCGGTATCATATTGCCTTCTGTGAGCCGGAGGCCTTATTGCAATCTTCATCTGCAGAGAGAGAGGACAGAGTGTGTGGGTGTGTGCACGACTGTGTGCGCGCATGTGTGTGTGCATGCACACCCGAGCGTGTGTCTTCCTGTTAAGAAGGCGATAGTTAATCGCTAATGTCGTAAAACTAGGGGTATACGCCCATACATGGGCTGATGCCGTGACAACACATTATTGAGGTTTAGACGGCACGCACCGTATTGGGGCATATACCCTGTGTTGGGAGTGACGTCAGAGAGGTGAGCTGGGTTGGCCCTGCACTCCCATTAGGCAATTTTAGGTAAAGACAATGAATTAATAACCCATTCCTATTTTGGTTAAGCCTCAGCATTTAGGTGAAAAGTTCCAAAACATACAAGAATACAGCAGTTCAAATTGCCGCTCTACAGAGCACATCGTGAGCTTGTAGATCTGCCTGCCTGCATGGTTGTGTGACTGCAGTCAATGAGTTGATTCGTAGAGTACACTATTTGAACAGTCCAAAAAAAAGGAAGGGGTAGAACAGTGTAGAAAAGACTGCAGTGTGGTGTAGTATCAGTGGGAACCAGTATGGTGCTGCCTTGGTGGGGAGAAAAGCATGGAAAAGACTGTGGTCCTTCGCTGTGCTTAAAGATACCCAGCAGCCCAAAAATAGACGGCAGGAAAAAATGTCTCACTCCTGCGTTTCCAGCCTGCGCGCGTGTTCTCACACACACACACACACACACACACACACTCTCACGCACGCACGCACAAGCTCTTGCACATACACGCACGTGTCGCACACAGACACACAAACACACGCGCGTGCATGCAGGCCCCTGGAGCAGAGTACTGCAGCAGACCCCTCCGAGACTCCCGCGGTGGGGTGGAGAGATGCCGACCAATGGGGGCTCAGCCGTTCTGTTGAGTGTGCACGCGTGTGTGTGTGTGTGTGAGTGTGAGTGTGTGTGTGTGCCTGTGCGGCTAACTCAGCCTCTGCAAAGCTCAGATGCTTCTCCCATGGATGAGTTCAGAGCTTAGCAGAGCTGTGTGTATGTGCATGCAGGCACACAAGTCTTTTTCACTGTGTGTGTGTGTGTGTGTGTGTGTGTGTGTGTGTGTGTGTGCGTGCCTGCGTGCGTGCGCGCGTGTGTGTGCGTGTGCGTGTGTGTGTGTGTGTGTGTGTGTGTGTGCGTGCATGAGTGTGTGCCAGCCAGCTAGCATATGAGCAAATGGCGCAACCACTGCAGCGGCCACTGCTAAAGTCAAATCAACCTTTCTATTCTATTCTATTCTATTCTATTCTATTCTATTCTATTCTATTCTATTCTATTCTATTCTATTCTATTCTATTCTATTCTAGGGGTTGGGTTTGTGTAGGGGCTGTGTTGGGTTTGTGTAGGGGTTGGTTTGGTTTGTGTAGGGGTTGTGTTGGGTTTGTGTAGGGGTTGTGTTGGGTTGTGTTGGGTTTGTGTAGGGGTTGGTTTGGGTTTGTGTAGGGGTTGTGTTGGGGTTGTGTAGGGTTTGTGTAGGCGTTGTGTTGGGTTGGGGTTGTGTAGAGGTTGTGTAGGGGTGTAGGGGACGTGTTGGGTTTGTGTAGGGGTTGTGTAGGGGTTTGTGTAAGGGTTTAGGCTAGGTTGTGTTGGATTTGCGTAGGGGAAGTGTATGGGTTAAGTTTGTGTAGGGGTTGTGTTGGGTTTGTGTATAGGGGTTAGGTTTGTGTAGGGGTTGTTTTGGGTTTGAGTAGGGGTTAAGTTTGTGTAGGGGTTGTTTTGGGTTTGGGTAGGGGTAGGGGAAGTGTAGGGTTGTGTTGGGTTTGTGTAGCGGTTGTGTTGGGTTTGTGTAGGGGTTGTGTTGGGTTTGTGTAGGGGGTGTGTGGGGGTTGTGTTGGGTTTGTGTAGGGGACGTGTTGGGTTTGTGTAGGGGTTGGATAGTGGAAGTGTTGGGTTGGATTGAAAGCAATAACTCATTAATGTCAAAACTTGAACAATGAATTTGCATGTGCATGAAGAGTAAGGACAAGGCCCTGGATGCTCTCTTCATATTGTTCTAATTAAGCTTGGAAAAGTTGTCTTTCTTTCTCTTGAATCAAAGTCTTTGTTTCTCTTGAATCAGGGTAGGCTATAGATTTGGGTAGGGTACAGCCTTTGTAGCGTTATAGAGAATACGCCTCAGGATGGATGTATCCCAAGGTCATCAGGGTTTCTCGTAACATCATACCTCTCGCTCAGGTGACCCAGCCGGGGTTAATCAAGTGCCGACTTCAGTCCCAGTAGCTACCCTCCATCAGTCCCATTAGGGAAATAACAGGGCCACACAATCCATTGGAACCACTCCAGAACTACTCTCCAGGGACTGGGAGGTAGACCAATCTGGTGCGTGGAGGGACTATAAGCTCTGTGGGTTAACTCCCACTGTCCCCCAGGGGTGACTGTGGCTCAGGAGGTAGAGCAGGTTATCCAATGAACCATGGGGCACCGGTTCGAATCCCGACTCCTCCTGTCTACATGTCGAAGTGTCCTCAGCCAAGACACTTAACCAGCAGGGGCGAAATCCATTCAAGCCCTCGCCCGCGGGCACCCGTTTTCAAAAGCGGGCGCCCGTTTTCACAAACGGGTGCCTTAAATATTTAGGGTTAGGGTAGGGTTAGGGTTAGGGTTAGGGTAGGGTTAGGGTTAGGGTTTTTGTGAAACCGGGAGGGTTTTTGTGAAACCGGGCGCCCGCTTTTGAAACCGGGCGCGCCGCGGGCGAGGCCTTGAATGGATTTCGCTGGCTCTCCACTTAACCCTAAGTTGCTCCCGTTGCGCTGGTTGTGCCTTGTATGGTTTCTGCAGAAATCGTGTAGGAATTATTTGAGCCAGCGGTGGCTCAGTGGTAGCAACAAGGTCTCCAGTTCAAACCCCAGGCTCCCCCAGAGTTGCTGTCAATGTGTCCCTGGTCAAGGCACCCAACCCCTAATTGCTCCCGATGTGCTGGTCGGTAGCGTGCATGGATTCCAGCCAAAATTGGTGTGTGAATGGGATCCACAATCTACATGTAAAGTGTCTTGTTTGAAGGCGCTATATATGAAAATGCACCATTTACACTTTTGACTCCTAGCTGGCCGGGCCACTCCTACGTCTAACCTGGGGTCTTCCTGCTCTCACCAGGTCCAGGACCTGTGCGTTGCACTAGACTCCCAGGCAGACACTTCATTCAGGAGGATTCTTGAGTCGCAGTGGTTCTGCAGCAGTGTTGCCAACTGCTGAAATTCAAAATGCACTAGTGGCACTTGCAAAATGCACTAGAATGCGCTAGAGCAGTGGTTTTCAACCATTTTCATACCAGGGCCCACTATTTATTCTGCATTTTAGCCACGGACCACCATTTGATGTTGAGATTTGATAGATAGATAGTCTCTCGGACTAATTTAGGAGAAATAACAAAATGTTTACATTTTCTAAATGTGTAGATTCTTGAAAATTAGGTAATTCAGATGGTTAAATATAAATTACCTCTTGAGAGAGTAAAATGTAACAAAATGTTTCATTTTACGCTCTCGAGACTTACAGATCTATAAGGGTCCATTTGGTTACCAATGGTCCTTTCTAGGAAGGAAGGAGGACTCTATCATACGAGGGAAAATGGTGAAAGACGAGTGTTTTATCTCTGGCACCTGTCAACCATTTTTGGCCAACTCACCAGCAAAAAAGCACTACATTTTCCGCCACGAGCTTTTAACTAATTTTGGTTCTAGGGGGGTCTGAAAAAAAAAAGCTAAATATAGCGGCAAGTTGGCAACACTGTTCTGCAGGACCACCTGGGAAACGGTGGTACTGCAGGATCCGCTTGCTGCTTGAGATACATTGTGGCGTACAAGTAGGGGTGTATACATTTGAACAGTGATTCCATACGTATCACGATGCATTGTTGATGGTACGGTATTGGTACATTCTGCCGATGCGATGCGATTCAATTCAATGGTCTAAAATCGACACAGTAACTATTTAGCAAATGTGAGTGGAGACTGAAAGGACTGCAATGTGGATACTGCAGTGTTTTAAGGGAAAATGTATTATAACGGATATAAATAAGTAAACACAGTGATCTGGCATATAGGTGGACATTCTTTCTGAACACAAGATGTGGTTTTCTTCTTAAAATTGCTAAATACAGTGTAAGTACTAGCCTAGGTACTAGGTAGCGATTCAATACCAATTCTTCACATTGCATATCAATAGGTATAATACAAAGTCATGCAATACGATACAATATGTTCTGTTTACATAAAAACATACTTTTTTAATTTAAATGATATTTCGATACAGTTATTATATTGTTACACCCCCTATGTACAGGTATTGAAAATGAAATACTCAAGTAATGTACATAGACCTCAAAAATTGTACTTAAGTACAATCACTGAATATGTTTTATATGCCTAAGTTATATTTGCACTTGTATAAAACATATTAAACATTTTATGTCTTAAAATAGTTCATTGTTACATCCCTACCAAATAGGTCAAGGTGTTATTTTGTGCAGAAACCTTTGGCTATTGAATTGAATAGAATGGTGTGTGTGTATGTGTGTGTGTGTGTGTGTGTGTGTGTGTGTGTGTGTGTGTGTGTGTGTGTGTGTGTGTGTGTGTGTGTGTGTGTGTGGTTGTGCATGCGTGCGTGCTCTCTAATAGTGAGTTAATAAGCGAATTAGCATAACATCTCAAATGTTAGATTAAATTCAATTGTTGTTTGTTATCTAGGTGTTATTTTTTTGCACAAAATAACACCTAGACTTCTTGGGTGGCGACATAACAACTACAATTACAGGTAAGACATTATTCTAGCCTGAGGTTCTCCATTAAACATTCCATAGTTTGGCTACTTCCACAACACAATACTTTGTTACAAGTAAAAGCTCTGTATTCAAAATACAGTGACCGAAAGTAGCAAGTAAAAGTAACAACTTAAGTAGTAAATATGAAGTACCGATTAATAATATTTCATCTGCAAAGTAGCTTGTGCCACATTTACTCTGGCAGACGCAAAGATACAGTCTACTATTCATTTGCAATGGAAGCCAGCGACGTGAAGATACAAAGATGCACGCGTACAGCTGACGTTTGTAGATTGTAACAGCCACAAAGATACAAAGCATGTGTAGCTTTTCATCTTGGCATCTGCCCACTGTTAACGCAGCAATAAATATAAATACATTTAAATAAGAACAGTTGAAAGTGAGGAAAGTATATAGTTGCGAGGGGGTACAGTATTTTGTAAACAGAGTTACATTTACAGAGTTACCATGCATATAGGTTTTATATATGTTATATCAGCATGTACAGCTTTTTTTCTTTTTTGTTATTATTTTAGCAGCAATTATTTGCAAAGGGTAACATTTTTCCTCAGAGAAACTCAGATTTAAGGTGTAGCTGCGCAAGGTCCAGATGGTAGTCCTTGGGGTGGTTGTATTCCATTGGCTAATCTTTTATCACCACAGTTCACAAATCTTGCTAACATTGTGTTTGCACAATGTTGTATTGCTCCCCATAGGTATGGGTTTTTTTATGGATTATAGTTTCATAGATCATAGATCTTATAGTTTTGACATAAGAGAATATTTGTCATGATTTTGGGGGGTATATGGGGTCTGTGGACAAATATTCATATCAATCTCTCAGGGTCTATGAGGGTTGAGATGCTTCAGTGCTACAGTCAGATCAGAACATTCAGTGTTCAGCAGCACGTTTCATAGCTCACATCCCCCATCTAGTGGACACCACCCCACACTGCAGCCAACAAGGTGGAGGCCACATGCTCCCAGGCCAGCAGTAGCCTGTGTATGGTACAGGGAGATAATAAGAAATAAAGTAAATCTCCTCCCTGTGATGTGGCCCCTTTACTTCTTGTGGCCCTAAGCCACCGCCTATAGCTTATGCCTAGAACCGGCCCTGCTGGTTCCTTAATAGGAAAAGAAGCTTCGAGTAAAGAAGTCATACCCAAATATCTTCCATTGTCTTCCAGTAAAATGTTTCCCAAAGTTCAAAACATTTCAAATGTTCATGTGCAACTGCACAATTAATGTCAAAGTTTCAATGTGGCTAGAGGACAGTGTGTAGGAGTAGTTCCAGGGGAGGATTATTCAATGGGCACGTTGAATTGTAAATAACAGTGACACATTTTGTGTCAATAAAATAACCCCAAAAGTCTAAACCATCAGGATAAGGCACATTACTGCAAGGGTTTGCATTTATTTGGTTTAGTTATTTTGGCTGTTTTATTATTTTCAAGCAATCCCTTGTCATAATTGATATGCGTGTGTGCAGACACTATGCACAGTGTCGGGAAGAAAAATGCTTTTGGCTGGTGGTGGCCCAGTAGTTCATAATTTCTACATCAGTCTAGTTCAGTCAGACGCCAAAGTTTTGAAGAGATGGAAAGTTTTAGAATTGCATGTCTCGCTCACTGACACAGGTGCTTTCCCCATGTAATGCCTCTTCCAGGGGCAGTAGTTGACTCAGTTACTGTCCGTCAGTGTTTGTGTCCTTCCTGGGTTAGAAGACCATTCTTTTGGGTTTGGGAGGACAATGATGGGCAGTTTAATTTCTGGGTCCTTGATGAGCGTCACATCTAGGTGAACCTGAAGGGAAACATAATTACTGTAATTATATTATATTATATTATATTATATTATATTATATTATATTATATTATATTATATTATATTATATTATATTACAATGTCTGCATTGAGTTTAGTCCCTCTGACCCAAAACTAAGGATTTTCAAGTTTGTGTCCACAATTTATAGGCGAGATAAACTGGCAAAACGGTGTTCGAAATAACAACTCTTCCACGTTTACTAATTGTGTAGATTCTTGAAAATTAGGTATTTCAGATCTTTAAATATAATTTAACTCTTGAAAGCGCAAAATGGACCAATTTTACAATTTCAATTTTTTAAACCAAATGGACCCGTAATGGTCCATTTCGTTCGTTCAAACCATCCCGAGTCAAACCATTGCAAACTAAGAGTCAACTATATGTACATGAAATGGTTAAAAGTAGGGTTCAACAGGTCAAGGGTTCAAATTGCCAATTATTACAGGTCCCCAGTTTAAAATATGATTTATTTATTCATTTATTTTTTGGGTAGAGAAACACAGACAGGCAGACAGACAGACAGACGTACCTTCACTCTGTACTCCAGCCTGATAATCTTGCAGTTTAAAATGGAGGGCGGCAGCTCCGCTGGGAGGCAGAAGGTCTTGCAGATGGTCCTCCTGCTGGACTTCTCCACCGACTGGTCCTTGTCCTTCAGCAGGGTCTGGGTTCGGCAGTTCCTCTGGCGCTTCATCCCACATCTGCCGAAGAAGCTCTTCTTCACGTACAGCTCGAACCTGGGCTTGACGCTGCGCGTGGAGTTGTTCACCACCTCTGCTGTCACGCTCACGGCCTCTCCTGTTCCACACAGAGAGAGTGACAACCTGTCAGTGACTTTTTGGTCATCAAATAACACAGAAAAGTGTGAGGCCTATGACCTATGACCTCTCACTGAATTGTTGCTGATTAAAGCTCCTATATGTAATATTATGGTAAAATAATATTACATATAGGAGGCCTCCAAATAAATCCCTATAAGCTTTGTCATTGGATAACAAAAATTCCCTGTGGGACTATTTGTTAGCCTATCAGGAAGAGCCTCGCTGAGCTGCCTCTAATTAAGAAAAAAAGGGAGGACTGGTGGAGTCAAATGTGGAGGTGGTGGAGGACTATGATTAGATATTTTCAGGAAGTGATCTAATAATGAAACAATCTAAGATAAAGAAGAAAAAGAAGAAGGAAAACTCTAAAATTCGGAGATTTACTTATATATACTTTAATTGATTCAAGCCCAATCAACACACGACTGAAAAGTGCTATTTTCTTATTTTTTTTTATTATGTGAACCTAAGTACATAAATTGTTTAGGCTTCACAGTACTACTTGATAATAAAAAATAAAAGGAGACATGTTAATCTTATTAATTATATTTATCTACCTGTTGTATTTTCAAACCTAAAACATAGACACATCTTTTTTTTTTTTTTTCAACTAAGACTAGACTAACAAAAGTGAATTTCAGAACACTAAATGGGACAAAAAGACTTGTCCTTGTTGACAAGGAGTAGGCCTATCGGCAGCAGTCACAAGCATTAACATTTCTATGGCCGACGACCAACAGCAACACTACAATGGAATGCATTACAGTATCGATTGCTTTCGCGGGAGGGGTCCTTTAGGGGTCAGAAACTCGGTTCATGACAAGCTGGAGTTGGAAATACAATTATTTTCAAAGGGGGCACTCAACTGTTGCTTCCGTTCAAATCAGGACACACATGTTGGAAAACAGTACCCCACGATACAGGCTGGGAAACAATAGGGATAGATTGTTTGATAGATTGGGGTGTTTGTTTGGTCTCTAAGTGGGTGAAATTCATTTTTGTGCATAGTTTTCATTGCTGCCACCTTGTGGTGATAAGATGAAGATCAGTGTAAATAGTAAATATCCAGTGACTAGTTTAGTCGAACACGTTCAATAAAGTCAGGTCCAATTCCTCTGGATGAATCAGCTATAAATAAAATACATACAAAATACCATGTTTAAAACAAACATGGGGAAATTCTCCTACAGCACTGTATAGGGAGAAACAAAAACGCCCCCTTTGGGCGTAAACATTTTTCGCCTCTCCGCCGCGTCCCTGTTGGAGGGCTCTGGCACAGAGCCAAGAGCAGTCAGTCCGTCAGTCAGTCAGTGAGCCGAACAGCAGCAGCAGCATTACGAGTGACCCTGTTTTATAGGCTACTTTACATTTTTTTATTTACTTTATTTAGTTCTTCACTTGCTCACTATGGTGCATACTTGCTCTGTTCATAAATGCCATAACAGAAGGACGCCTAAAGCAGCTGCGCATTCATTTTTTTCTTACGCTGTTCCAGCATGGACCCATAGACTGGGACCATATTACAAAATGTGAACCCCGAAGGCAAATCGTGTTAATTTATTACATGCAACTGTTCTAGGGGTATTAAGGCGTGCTGAATCCAAATCTGCTGTATGTAAAGCTCAAAAATGGCTGCTAAGCCTTCAAAATGGACCATTTAAACATGGCGGCCACCACCATACTGAAGCATAGTAAAATTATGGCTTAATGCATGCAGTAGATGCATGGGCAGTCACTTCCAATGATCTTCAATGTTCTGGCAGGTGTTGCCAATTAAGTTTCTTGAAATGGCACACTTCGATGTACTTTATGTGTACTTTCCTGCAGCCGCAGCGTTGGCTGAAAGCAGCCTTGTGCAAATGCATGACGTGTTCTCCCTGCATGCTTTTGGCAATGGTGGCAAGGAAAGCAGCCGGGGTACCAACTGACCATTCAGGATCATCCATGCCATTTCAGTCATGGGAGGAAGATCAGGGTGTGTCAAGTGAGCTTGATTCTATACAAGAGCTTGATAATGGGAACGCATGATGTGAAACTTTACTGCATCTGAGGTTGGTGGCATAGTCTCTTGCGGACCGCTGAGACACACTGTCTCAGCGGCAAGTATTGTATCAATTTAGACTTGATAATTCCAGCTGCTTGCTCATCGAAGGCCAAGCACTTGTGATGTCAATGGGAAAGCCACCTGGCATTAGACCACTTGGTGAATATGTCAACATACTGTATGTCAACACTCTGCTCATTGCTGTATCAGGGGGGTTTGCTGGAGTGAATGACCATTGTCAAGTCATCTGATCCTGATGCCAGGGTCTGTGCCAGTCTCATCTTAGTGATGACCATGAAGCTGACAGCATATGATAAAGATGTGCTTCTTTTACTCATTTCTTGGCAGAGAAATTCATCTGTAAGATATAGGCTATGGTGTTGGCAACACCTGCCAGAACACTGAAGATCATTGGGACTGGCTGTCCATGTGTCTACTGCATGCAAATAAACACTAATTTAGGCAAATAATGAATAAATTATTCACTATTAAAAAATAAAGGAGAAAAAAAAAAACATTTTTCAATACCAAAGAGGCCAATTTTCACAATATAAATTATATATATTAAAGTGGTACCTTCACAATTGATTTGAAATATGAATATGTCATTGTATTCCCCATAGCCTATATGAAAACATAAAAAATACATTTCAATCCATTTTACCTCTCATTTAGTCAAACATACATCATTTTATTATGCTTCATTATGGTGGTGGCCGCCATGTTTAAATGGTCTATTTTGAAGGCTTAGCGGCCATTTTTGAGGTTTACATACAGCAGATTTGGATTCAGCACACCTTAATACCCCTAGAACACTTATATGTAATAAATTAACACGATTTGCCCTCAGCACTTAAAATAAGCAAATTTACTGAAATCTAGCCTAGTCTACCACCACGGACCGAACGCATGGCATGGATTGCAGCTTTAAACCAAAGAGATTTTGCCGAGATAACGCTCTTTTTCCTCATGGTTAAGCCTATCCCTGTATGGTATGTTGAACACAAGCTTGGATCTTTTAATTTGTGGTTCAATCGTCGGAAAAAGTAAGTGTTTACATTGACTGCACAGCTGATGATGACACGTCAGATTCAACGAGAGAGAATGAGAATGAATGAGTAGCCTGGGGCTACTAGAGGGCTAGAGGGCTACGACTACGAGCCCTCCAGCAGGGACGAAGCGGCGTATGACGTAATCTTATGACGCGCCGTTGTTTCTCTTAATACAACCTGCGTATATGCAATGCCCGAACCCCTTTCATAATAAATAAAAAAATTAGGGGTAATAATAATAATAATAATAATAACCTTACCTTGCCGGTATCCAATCTTCTCCGTGAACACGTTCATAAACACATTTCCAGATGCAAAGAAAACAGCATCTTGTTCCTTACTGCCGTACTGCATCTCCTGAAATGACACGACACAAGATGCTCACCTCTAGAAATGATACTGTAGTATTCTCAGAGTCGCCTCCAAGCGGCCTCAGTAGCATGTAGTTATGGAGGAAAACAAAACAAAACAAAACAAAACAAAACAAAACAAAACAAAACAAAACAAAACAAAACAAAACAAAACAAAACAAAACAAAACAAAACAAAACAAAACAAAACAAAACAAAACAAAACAAAACAAAACAAAACAAAACAAAACAAAACAGCGACAGCAACGATTGTAACTATGCATTAGGAATAGAAATTCAACGCCAACACCGTCACTCACCATGAGTCCAGGCAGGGCCATGTCTGCTTTGGATACAAAGGTGAACTGGGTCTTGGCTTTGCGTGGGATTCTCATGGATCTGCTCAGCTTGGCCTGCATGGAATGAACCACCTTGCCTGTGAAGCTGCTGAAGGTGGACGGCAAACTCCTGCGCACCACAATGTCACACGGCAAAGTAAAGACGGCCATGGTCAAACCCAGTGTCACATACCGTAAGAAGACATGCTAGATACACATGTCAAACATGATGCTCAATGTTTTATGGGTCTGTGGTACCTACATTGTCAGCTTGAAACAATATGAAAATTGATATAAATTGTAAAATGTTTTCAACTGGTGTCAGGTGAGAGGAGACCAATGTAAGTCCTTCACATGAAGATGCTCTATAGGAGTAGGACTGTGTAGCTACCTATTGGGTATTTCAAAGGTGAAAGGAAACACATGGCGGCCTGGTTCAATATCCTGGGGTCCTGTAAACAAACACACATGGTTATGGTCCAATTACTAAATCTAAACAAACAAAATCTCTGCTTTTGTGTGTGTTTTTGGCACCAACCATTGGAGCCGACGTATTAAAATGCAATTTCTGTTGATGTATACATACATACATGCATACAGTGCATACAGTACATAGATACAACGGTACATACATACATACCTGCCATCACAGAGTGTTCCACAGTGTAAAGCGTCTCCTTGTCGCGGTAGAGCACGGCCTTATGCTTTCCATAACGCTCAGAAAAACACACAGATGCTCTGCCCTTGGCCGTGAAGGTCAGAGACTTGACCTTGGTTTCACCCGACGTCACCACAATGATTCTGCCTGTCATCAGCAATGTTATAAATAAATAAAACGTGTAAAATAATGGGCCTAGATTTAACCTAGACTAGATCAAGAAAAATAAAACAAAGCTATGCAAAAAACAAAATTGTACTGCGTGTCCACAGTTTATATATAAAGTCTTGCCTGTTATTGAATCCCCGTTGGTGAAGATGTTACGATCGTTGAGAGGGTCATATTCGATGATGAATTTACTGATGGTCATGTTTGTCTCCTGGCAAACTAAAGTTAGATCAGCTGTGGGTGAAAAGGAAAAGACTGACTGCTCTCAGTTGACCTACGGCAGTGTGAGTGAAAGACAGATACAACACATATTGGTAAATAACTGGTTTTACCAGCGTGGTAAACTAACCACTCCAGTTTGGGGGCTGTCCTGGCCAGGGGAACTTGGAAATACTTTGCCCATTCTACATGTTGGATCCGCATGAGTGTCATTTTCATCCACCAGCTGTTTAACCCTAGAACACGCACAGTCATTGATTTTTGTTACATCACTAAACATGCGTATATTTTACCCACTGTAAATATTCCATAAAAGAATATACTGTATATTTCTCATCAAGATGCAGCCAATGTGGCCCGCCGTGTAATTTCATTTGACCATTTAGTAATTTCATTTGACCATTTAGACATTATCAAATTAAAGGGGAAGACCACCCATTTTCAACATTTTAATATGTCATTAATATACTTTAGAGATGTTGTGTGGACATGATAAAAAAAAAGTTCCCCCAATTCTGTATTTCCTAAAAATGGAGGTCTGAAAAAATCATTAACATGGTGAAATACATCTGATGACATCACCAAGATGTATTTCACCATGTTAATGATTTTTCTTTCAGACCCATTTTTGAAAATGGGTGGAATTCCCCTTTAAAAGGTTAGTTCGTTCAAACTTGGCCCGCGGCTTTGTTCAGTTTTAAATTTTGGCCCACTCTGTATCTGAGTTTTACACGTCTGTACTAGCACATCAGGGGCAATTAGAGGTCCAGCGTCTTGCTCAAGGACATCTCAACACCAACTCTATCTGAGCCAGTGCAACCTCTGCTGGACAGTTCCCTTTCCCATGGCAACTTCTTTGCATCAACAATTCCCAACAGGTGTCAGCTGTCTGCCATCACCTCTCTGGACTGATTATCCACTGAGTCTGGGTGTGTCCAAACACTCACTGTCACTACACACAGTATTCACTCACCAGTCACTCCACCTCATCTGCAGACCAGCAGCCATGCCTGAAAGAACAATGTTTACAAGCTTTGTTTCTGTGATTATTGTATTTTGAGTTACATACCTGATTTATTTTACAACATCTGATCAGAAGCTAGCTAACTTTGCAGCTGCATGGTAAGGTTGAATTATCCCCTTTCTATCTGTAAAGTGTTTGTTTGATAAAAAACCACCGTAGACATGTTACTGTATGAGCTATAGTTTCTGTCAATATACAGTATTCTCTGCAGGTGATTCTTTTTTTCCCCAAGTAATGGAGTTTGGAAGCGCTCATCATTAGTCACTGAACGGCCCTGTGTACCACCTGTTTAGAATTTGCACAGAGGAGGCACAGGAGTGTTAATACAAGCGGAGTGCCTCCAAACTCCAGAGCTTATGAGTAGCTCATATAATATTGTTTAACACAAGCAGATATTATATTTTCCTTATTAGGTAGTCAGTGGAGGGTATTGCAACTCTAACAACATGCAGAAGCAAACTTCAGCCCCATGAACACAATGCAGAAGAAAAGGCAATACAGAAGAAGCAATACAGTAGTCAAATTAGGATTGACTACACAGATTCACTGTCTCTGAACTCTCATAGCCTAGATTAAAATGATTTGATTGAGTTGATTTTTAAAATGGCACAGATATTATATAAAGCAAGACATAATCTGCTTCCTGGCAATTATGTTATGGGGGTTAATCCCCCCTAAACTCATCTCAATTTAAAGAAAGGGGTGTTGGATCCAATCAATCAATCAATCAATTCGTTTAAAAATGGAGAGACACTGACAGTGAGATCAATTTGTGTCGCAGTCACACATTGGGATTTAGGGTTGATAAAAGGATCATCCACCAACACATCATACAAAACTCACCATATTATTTGTAATTTACATTCAACAAAGGTCAACGACCAAACTGGCCTATCACAGCCATAGATATATATAAGAAAGCTAGATGGCTCGCCCGCGCTGCTGGCCAATCGGGAGCAACGTCGTTCACGGCGGCCATCTTGTGAGAGTATAGCATAACATTGTGTCTATGAGCATATACTTTTTAAATGACTATAACTCGCTCATTTTTCAACCGATTTTCAAACGGATTGGTTTGTTGTAAACGTCAGAGACGCCCGCATACGTAGACAGTTATATGACGTTTAGCAAAAAAAAAAATCATAATAATGCAATCCGTTTGTAAATCCGTCAAGGTTTGAGCGAGTTTTAGCTGTTTTTGTTTGGGCTGCCATAGAGCATAGTGTATTTAGTCCTCTCACACGATGGCCGCCGTGAACGACGTCAGAGGCTCCGCCTCAAGCCATCTAGCTTTCTTATATATATCTATGATCACAGCGTGCCGTTCGTTCCTTCGGGTGATGGGATCAAAAGACGCCCATGACAGAGTACAGTAAGTACAGGAGTGAACTGTTTGGAAGTTGTACAGTATGTGGATCACTTTTCTGCAAAAAAACAAAGGAAGCGAAAAAGAATGCCGGGCACAGTGAAGAGCTTCAGCGTGAGCCACAACCCCATCAACGAGAAGGACACTTGGACTAATGGGGACTTCGTAACGGGGCAGATCAAACTGGAGCTGGCCAAAGAGTGCCAGATCCAGAGTCTGTTCGTTAAGTTTAAAGGCAAGGCGGAGGTGGACTGGACTGAGAGCCACGGCAACAACTCCCGTACCTATCTTTCTAAAGAGAAATACTTTAGCATCAGACAGTATTTTGTTAGAGGGAAAAAAGGTAAGCTTTCTTGTTCTGCATCTCTCTCTCTTTTCCCTACACTAGGCTACTGTTGCACCAGGCACTCCCTGAAACAGCGTCTTAAAGGGGAATGCCGCCCATTTTCAACATTCTAATATGCCATTAATATACCTTTAAAGATGTTGTGTGGACATAATGGAAAAAGTTCCCCCAATTCTGTATTTCCTAAAAATGGAGGTCTAATTTTTCTTCCAGACCCCTTTTCCTTAGAGGGTACACATTTGTATCCTCTCAGGAATTTTGAAAATGGGTGTAATTCCCCTTTAATGTTTTTTGGCGAATTGCTACATTTACATCAATATTACGTGTACAAACACATTCCATTTTCAAATATAAAGCAGTCACACATGTTTTTTATGGGTGTTAAACACTTGTTGCGTCCGAAATTAGGATAGGCCTAGCTACGTGCCGCGTTGTTTAATGAAAAGCATTTTATCCGATTCCATCCATTTTGAGAATTTAGTATATAATACTACGTTGTAATAACTCTGCCTCCACTGCAAGACAGAATCATAGAAATATGAAGTGGAGCTCTGGCTCTGGTCCATAGCTCCCCACTTATGAAACACACATAACTGTGAGTGTGTAGGCACGCGCGCGTACACACACACACACACACACACACACACACACACACACACACACACACACACACACACACACACACACACACACACACACACACACACACACACACACACACACCCCCCCCCCCCCCCCCCTCATGACTGTACAGTACATATTTCACACAGGCACTGCCCAGGGCCTAGATATAATTTCCTGTGTTGATACTTTCCTGAGGTTTTGGTTATTGGAAAATGATGGGCCAGTCTTTTTTGCTCTTTTAAAAGGAACCCTGGCTAATGAGACAAATATGGGTAATACATACTTGCCCTCTATAACTAGAATTGAACATTTAAAAGACATAGAATAAGCTCTTTAGTTTAAAAATAGTTCGATCTTTCAGGAATAAGAGACAATGCTTCTCACATTTATTGTAGCCTATGTTCTATTACCGAAAATGCAAGGCGTTTCTAGAAGTAAATTACCGTTTAAGTTAAAATATTAATTTAAAGAAATGAAACAATTTACCACCACCCCCTACAGTATATGTATATATAGCACAGGATGGATGCACGCCACTTTGTTTAATTAGTATACTGCATATAGGATAGGGCCATGTCTGGATGTATGATCTAATCCTAGTCTGATTAATATTAAGGTACACACACTGTTTATCATTGTAATGTTTTCTTTTTCAGAGGAAGATGGTCACTACCTATTGACTGATGAAAGTGGGAAACCATGTAAGTAAAGTGACAACATCAGCATTTGTTTTGCCGGGTCAAATTGTACACTTTCCATCTTAGGTTGGATTATACTGTAATTGTATATTGGTTTGGTCACAGAAAGCCTAGAAAACCTCATTGAGCATATTACACCAGTCCTAACTATGACTAAAAATGTCTGTGACTCTTGGAAAGCTACATCTCAGACATGCTGGAGCCCCACGTATTGTTGTACGTCAATATATTGTGATGAGAAATATTATTTATTAAATATTTTACAGTGTTAAAAGTGTGTTTAAAAAAAGTGTTCTAGGGTTAAGCCCAATTTAAAGACATTTATTTAACAATGCTTACTCGCACTGACACACACTATTCTTTGGATTGCTTTTGAGCGGTGCAGCCACTCCTATGTACAGTATTGCCTGTCTGTCTGTCCGTTTAAACACGAAATGTATTGCACATCATGTTGTTGACATCATCAGCCGATATTGTGATGAAAGGCACCACAATTTTCTTTTGACAACAAGTTTGATTCTCTCTTTTTGATTTATCTTCTTTTTTACAGATAGCAATCGTATCTCCCGGGGCATCCATGTCTATCCATTCACCTTTCAGTTTCCTGTTGACCAGTAAGTCTCATCCACCAGTGGATTGCAGCCTCCTAACATTTTTAGTACCAAATTTTGTACCAGTGATGGGTGGGAGGGGGATGCCTGGGAGCCGTCTGGACTCTGGACGGCAGACAACTATGGAATTAGAAGGGCTACGGGATGTATAAAACTTTGCTAATTGAAAAGCAAAACAGCAAGCACTCAGTTGAGTAAAATAATAACGTTGACGTGTACACAGTCCAACTAGATACAGTTCATAAGAAGAAATACCTGCACTCACCTTGTTCCATTTAGGATTCTCATTTATTATATTCTTCAGCTTAAAGGACAACTTTATTTTTTTCAACCAAGGTTCATGTTTTATGTTGTTATTAGAGAAAGTAAAAGATGGGTGCTAATTGTTTTACATTCTTTACTTTCTTTTATAGGGCTTTTAGCTATGTGAGGGGGCATTCGAACATGGTCCTAAATACATATTCGTTCACAAAATTTAAAGTGATTCAAGTGATTTCTTTTTTATTATCTACTATAGTCCTAATAAACCCCAGGAAATTACATCTAGCCTCAAATGGTCTATGGTAAAAAAAAAAAGGCAGGATACAACACCATTTGTTTTGTCTTTTCCTCTCAAAAATGATTTCATTGTCCAAAAACATTGTGTGTGTTGTCATGATTTGTCATGACATGTCATAATCGGATAGACAATCATAGGCAGTCCTAGTGTACAGTAGATCAAGACTGATCAGTACCTCTCCTCTCCACTAGGGACATGCCTCCCACCTTCAAAGCAAAAGAAGGAACTGGTAAAGTCCGATATATCCTGGAGGCCCGCCTGAGCCGGTCCATGAGAACGGACAGCAAAGATATCGACAAACTCACCTTCATCTCCAAAGTTATCCCCACCCAAAACCCTGAACTCATGGTATGATCTGACATAAGTCTATTATGATTCAGAATCTGTTTGTGTTATTATAATTGGTAGTAGTATTATGACTTCATTTGTATTGCTATTACTATTATTATTATTATTATTATTATTACCCTTATTATTATTATTATTATTAGCCTGGCTAAAGCCAGATGAAATCAGCTGTTGGCAAAACAAAATGTCTGCAGCGGATTGGTCTGAAAATGGGGTGGTCAATCAGGACACATATGTTTGCATACTGTGTCCTAACTGGCCACCCCAATTTTCTGGAGTAGGAAATGGGTGTACCTGTATAATTGAGCTATTCCAGACCATTCTTCTGACAGGCATTCCTATTAGCAGAAAGCTGATTCAGTCTGGCTTTAGCCAGGCTATATTATTTTAGTGTTATCTGTTCATCTTCACCTCATAGTTTTCAATTTCAGATTTTTATTGAAGAGACAGCCGCTTGGGATGCAGCATCTCATTTTTGAGGTGGACCCAGCACAGACAGAAAAAGCATACAGTGTCCAAAAGTACAACACAGACAGCAACAGAGACACAAAAGAAAACAAAACGAAAAACAAAAACAAAACAGAACAAATAGCTTGCGAATTGAGTTTTGGTTGTTTTTTAAAGCAGGCTTTAGCTAGTTTACCATTAGTGGATCAAGAACGGTGTTGTGTCCTTTGTGTTTCCTCTCCCAGATCCCACAACATGACACCAAGGAGAAGAAGATGAAGTTGTTTACTTCAGGAATGGTGGCCATGGATGTGGACCTGGACAAGATGGGATACTACCAAGGTGAGAGAACTTAAAAGACAAGTCATTTAATTAGTCTTGTAGTCAAGATCACCTAAATCGAGACCAAGACCAAAACGAGACCGAGACAATCACAGACTTGATCGAGAGGAGATCGAGGCAAGACTAGGTCAAGAGCATGACCCCACAACTTAGAGCAGTTGAGACCGAGACATTTGCTCCGGGATCGCGACAAGACCAAGACAAATTGAGTACGAGAACAAGAAGAGACCAGCAGACAAACGAGATAAATGAAGTGGAGAGCTGTGAGACTGAGACAAGGCAAAGACAATTGAGGGCGAGACAAAAACAAGACAAGAACGTCAAAAAAAGTTCTTGTCTCGAGAACTATAACACCACATTTAATGTTCGGTTGTTGCTCGGGTGTTGTGCTCTGGAAATAGCAGATCTTACAAGCTCTCAATGCCTCGTGCTCTTTGTAGTCCAGCTAAGTTCACCCTGCAACCAAGTGTAAAATGAGCCGTCACAACAGTGTCTGGGTAGCTCATTCAGTAGAACTCTTGCCTTTGGACCACAAGTTCGTGGGTTAGATCCCGGCACTGCCAAATCAGCGCATGAGTAACACAGCTTTGGTGAGGCATGGCGTGTGGGAAGTACTGGGAGCTTATGGTAGTAAGTGCTGATACCAGCAACAAGCCACTCCCGATCTACTACTGCAACGCCATTTAAATGCCTACAGGGTCATGTTTCACCATTGTTTTATGGACTAATTGGTAATTGGAGAAGCAGATGACAGAAAGATTTACTAAAACTAAAGCTTCTCAGATTACTAAAATGACATTTTATTCAAATGATATTTGAATAAAATGTGATATTCATAGGATCATATGACTTAAAGCTGAATCAAGATTTGCTTTAAAAAAAAATAATAATAATAAAATAAAATTGCCCGGCCTGTGTTTTCCAGGAGAAGGGATCAACGTGGTGGCTTCCATCCAGAACAACTCGTCCCGGGACATCAAGCCCAAGTACTGTCTCTACTCCAAGAACAGCTACTTTGCGGAGGACAACAGGAAGCTGTTCACCCATGACATCCTCAAGGAGGTGGGGGACGTCATCCCACCTAAAGTTCACAAGACGGTCACCAGAACCATCACCATTCCTCCTGACATTGAGCCGTCCATCCACAACTGTGGCATCCTCAAAGCCGAACACAGGCTTAGGGTAAAGTTCTCTCTGTGTGACTTCAAATCAAAATCTTTGTGTGGTTAATAATCCACCATTGCACAGTGAAGTATAAGTCAGTGTTCGGAATAGGCATATGGGTATGAAATTTTACAATACGGTGTAAACTATCACAAACTATCACTAACAGTTTGTGGGTTCAGTTTATGGAGTATGTGGAGTCTGGCCCTCAGACTCCACAAAATGAGCATCCATTCCGCTTATCCGAGGTCGAGTCGTGTGGGCAACAGCTCCACCAGAGTAGTCTGTCCTCGCCCGCCCCAGCTACAAATTGCGTCTGGTCTCACACCCGTTGACTCTCATTAGAAAGAACTCACTCGCCGAGTTGTTGATTTTCAAAGTTGGAGACCAATCAAATGGCTGCGTTTGAGTAATCCCACCTAACGTCTCCTGATTGCGCTCCTGATTGTGCGCTGATGGCTAGTGATAGGTTAGAGGAATCTGTCTGTCAAACAGACAACCTACATCACGGTAAAGAGATTCCAATCAGAGAGTCCCAGACTCTCCTTCGTGGAGAGACGATCCTGAGACGATCCAAGGCCAGAGAGTCTATGTAATCCCTCCACCTGGTCCTTGGTCTGCCCCGGTGTCTCCTCCCAGTGGGACGTGCATCGAGGACCGCTCGAGATGCATCCTAACCAGATGCCCAAATAACCCAAATTGGCTCCTTTCGAGGCGAAGTCTCTCCCACGTGACCGAACCCTCTATAATGCACTATAGACGATTTGTATACCAAAGAACTGAACTAACCTTTTAAGACAATATACTTAGCTTATCTTTTGTTTCCTGCAGGTCTATTTAGATGTGAAGTATGCGAGTGACCCTCACATCAAGTTCCCCATCGTCATCATGCGGGCCTCTGGGCCCCTCACTGGTGGGGCCCCTGCGCTGGAACAGCCTCCACCCTACTCTGCTATTGGAGGTCAACCATACGGGGGGCCACCGGCATATGGAGGCCAACCTGCTTTCGGGGTACCTGGTGTCCAACCTGCATATGGTGTACCCGGAGGCCAGCCAGGATTTGGGGCCCCCACGGCTCCACCTGCATTTGGGGCCCCCACGGCTCCACCTGCATTTGGGTTCCCCACGGCTCCACCTGCATTTGGGTTCCCCGGGGCCCCACCTACATTTGGGACCTCCGGGGCTCAACCTGCATTTGGGGCCCCTGGTGTCCACCCAGCATTCGGGGCCCCTGGGGCCCCACCACCACCACGTGGGGCCCCTACCGGCCAGCCACCTGCATTGAGCAACCCCACAAAACGCAGGGATGCACCCCCACCCCCTTATGCCTCGTCTGGGAAGTGTCCGACCTTAATGGAACAAGATTTCCTTAAGTGATACGTATTTTTTTTTTGTAAAATACCGTATGTGTTCAATAACTCTATATTCTGTTGCTATAAAAATTGTTTGTTCAGATCGTATCAGATCGTATCGCCATAATTAACCAATATCGTCCACAATACCTGTATGTATCGCATGGCTTTTAAAATGTATCGTTACGCCCTTAGTGGCAATGATTACTATCAGACTACCAGTTATTTTTACAGGAAAGAGCCATTCTGTGTGGCGTTTGCATGTTGTCGCCGTGTCCCCTATAGGTTACCCTCTCAATATACAGTACATGCAGTAATCCTGGTCTCTAGACTGCCTCCTCCTGTTAAAACCAGCCATCAAGAGCTTCAACTATTGATGAACAAAGCAGGGGAGTACAGTAACAATTGGAGGGGGGGGGGGGGTCAGGTCAGGTGATTTCTGGATTTTTTTAATTGCAGGTTTTAATTATTATGTGTAATTATTTGGTAAGCCCAGGCCCAGGTCTGGTGGTACAGGCTTTGGGCCTACACACAAGGCCAATGAGAAGACTTGCACCATACATTAGATTAGAGAACACCAGCCATTAACAATAATAAATCATATATTCCTAAAGATAACTGTCATGGGTTTATAGGGGTGGGCAATATATAATATCATATTGATAATATCAATATGACTGACTAAATATTGTCAGAGACTTTTGTTAATGTGATGTCATAATTATTGTCTTTTCCTGTTTTCGACCATGTAACCAGGGAATCCATTTTTGGATTCTGTACAGTATTACAGTATTCAGTATTCATTTTCTTATTATGCTGCCATATAAATGTTTGAAGTTTTTCAGAAACCTTAGGTCAGGCCTAAATGGGTTAAACTTGCTCAAGTTCAACGTATTCAGGTATTCCAATGTTTACATTCTCATTTGTATTTTTTTTTTACCGGTATTACCTTTAACCAATAACACTAACCCCTCTTTGTGTGAGTAGTATTGGGCCTTAAAAAATGTCCTAAAAGAAAAATCATTAACAAACACAAACACAACTTTATGATGTCATCATCAAGTAAAGTACAGTGAAATGTTGAAAATGGGCAGAATTCTGAAAAATATGGACCATGACAAGTTCAATTAACTAGAACATTTTAAAGCTATTTTAAATGATGCAGCCTGATAACGTCAGCCAGTCTTTCTGATGTGAACAAATTAATGAATAGGCCTGCATAAATATAAATAAAAACAATTTTGAACCTAGCAATTCGATATGGATATCATGGCTTTAAGAATTGCGATATTTTTTTATTTTTATTTTTTTCCCCACCCCTAGTCATAGACGCATCGCGGCCTCCCGCTCTGAGGCAGACTGAACCATAATGGAGAGCTGCACAGTCTCTGACTCTCCTATTACCAGCGGATTCTACCGTTATCAGTAGATAAGATCGCAGTTATCACGTTGTCCTGACGGTCTGTGAGGTGGTTGAGCGTCTGGGATTTAGGCTTAGGGTTACGGTTATGGAAGGGGCTAGGGTGCCTAAACCCTTCTCTACCCCTAAACCGTAACTGCAAGCAGATTTGACTGTTATCAGTGGATAGGACCGCAGTTGTCGTCTTATCAGTGAGTAGGCTCCCAGACAACATGCCTCCTCGATAAGATGGTGCTGATAAGCAGCCTACTGGGAATTATCGCTTGATAACGGTAGAAGCGGGTGCTATTGCCCTACTTGCTCCACATCAGGGATCAGGGCTAGAAGCAAAAATGTTTACACCCATTAGGGCCGTTTCTGTTCCTCTCTATAGACAGCAGGGAATGCTGATGCGCATTTGTCATTATTGGTTTAGGCTATAAAAGAGCACAGCACAAAATGAGTTTATATTATGTGTAGGGATATATAACTCAGAGCCTTATAGTAGGAAAAGTTGTGTCGTCACGTGACTTAACTGGAGTCTGGCCTAACTGGAGTTTGGAATAAATTATTTTGAACGAGGTCGCCGCAAATAGACAATTCGACAATTTTAGGTATATATACAACGTGTTTGTTTTAACCCATGTGAATGTTTTAACCCATTCAGGCAGGGAATACATTTTTGGATTCTGCACAGTATGTATTCAAAAAATATTGTTTTTTAGATGCTGCTATATAAATATACAAGGGTTTTCAGAAAACCTAGGTCAGACCTAAATTTTGAACTATTGTTTAGTCACAACTATAATCTCTAATGTGTATGATGTGCTATTTTTTAATAAACTAAAATAAAGGGATTTAAAGCAATTAAAGCTGGGCTGTTGAGTCCAATTATTTTCTGCCTACTTAAGAAAAGCAACCAGCTATTCTCGCAGTCTGCACCCCCTATCGCAAGAACGTCAGTTCTTAACAGTATGTGAATGAGGTGCTATTGGGGAAACTTTCCTGCTCTTTCAAGTTGTAAATGTATATTATATTTACAACTACAATATATATATATATATATATATATATTTACAAATACAATATATATATATATATATATATATAGTTTGCAAATCATAAAACAAACCATAAAATAATCTCTGGCATGTTTTCTTTTATTTGTCTGCAAATAGTAATTATTACATGATGATTGTTCACATGTTGTCTGTTCGCTGGATTCCATTAGATCAGGGGTTTTCAACCGGTGGTCCGGGGACCACCAGTGGTCCTTGAGAGGGTTCCAGGTGGTCCCCAGCTAAATTGGTTAACCAGATGTAACTCTTGAGAATGTAAAAATGAAACCAAATGGACCCTTGCGGGTCCATTTGGTTTCATTTTTACACTCTCAAGAGTTAAAATATTCATCATCATGTTGATCTGTATGTTTGACTGTTTTGTTTCCCAAATCTAGCCTGGAATTGTGGACAAAAGCAAAATAAATCTTTAGATTTGGGGTCTGTGGGGCTAAAATATCCTCAAATGGTGGTCCGTGGCTCAAATCCTGAATAAATGGTGGTCCCTGGGGTGAAAAAGGTTGAAAACCCCTGCTGTAGAGAGTTACAGATCCCTCCTGGAAGAGCCTAAAATCGCCTATGGCCGTCACGGTTGCCATTGCTCCCTGTGACGAGACCACACAGTTTACAGAAATGCAAGAGAAGACACAGGATAACACACAGGATACATCAAGAAGGCCTGGAAGGCCATGGTCAGACTGACCTAGTACAGTAATCTCCTACCACACATCCTGAAAACACTGGCGACAGAAATCTCATACAATGACTGGCATAGTGACAGCCATAACAACAAGGTTACAATATTGTGGTCACAAACCGCTAGGAGAAAAATGAATGGTAATGAAAAGGGGATTTTAAAAAGTTAACAAAGCTAAATGTAGTCAATTTGTTAAGCGCTCTCAGCGAGACAAGCAATACACCATCCTAACTGTAGCATGCACTCGGCGCACTGGCACACACAATCACACAAGGGACACAAAAGACATAAGGCATCTCCACTTTGTGTGGGGTTGCCAGGTTGGACTCCAGGGACCCCGGATGCTGGTTGACCCACGGGTTGACCCCATCCTGGTTGGCCCCCGGCTACCCCAAATGCAGGTTGGACACCGGGTACCCCGGATGCTGGTTGACCCACAGGTTGACCCCATCCTGGTTGGCCCCCGGCTACCCCAAATGCAGGTTGGACACCAGGTACCGCGGACGTAGGTTGGGTTACGTACACCGGTGGGCCACCATATGGTTGATGAACAAAACCGGAGGATGTCGGAGGCGGCTCCAGCGTAGGGCCCCCAGCGAGGGGCCCAGGGCCCTGCATGGTGACGATGGGGAACTGCAGGTCAGCCGTGTACTTCACATTTAGACCTACAGGAAACACATACATGATTTATATCAAACATAAAATAAGCATATTATCTTAAAGGGATAGCTCAGATTTTATTTTTACTTAAGCTGTATGAAATACTGTCCATTAATACAGCGGTGTCAACTAATTGATTGTGAGAGTCCCGTGGTGAGAGTTCTGCTCTGGTTTCCAGAGACCTTCGTGGAGGTCTCTGGGGCCACGCAGTAGAAGTAAATTAATTTAAAAAATAATAATAATAACTTAATTTTTATTGTCGACCCATTTCTAAAATATTAGCCCATCCTTCTTTCAGTTTTGACCCCTCTATCACTGGGAATGGGAACTATTGTTTTTTTGTGTCCATATCACTTAACGCCCAAAAAGTAGTTCCATGTGATAGGGGGCTCAAAAACGAACAAAGGATGTACTAAGATTTCAGACATAATTCAACATTACAAATTACTTTAGTTTTGTGGATTTATTTACCTTCACTGCTTGGCTCGAGTGACCCCCCCTAAAATGACCGGAACTAGGTCTACCTAATAGGCCTATTGACCAAAACCAGAACTCCCATCACGCGGCTAATTAATACAGTTGATACCAATATATCAATGTATTTCATACAACCTAAAGGGATATTTCAATGTATCATCTAGTCAAGTTACTCAATTCAGTGATTTGATATTTGATCATTTTAGCGGCACCGACCCCATTCCTGAACAAACCCATTACAACTTAACACTCCATTTTAACCATGATCCATTCATCAAAAACATCCAATCTTTTTTTCTGGTGACTGATGTTGTCCTCCAGTGGCCATGGCCACAAAACACTATTTTAAAAGTGAAGAAAAGTAAGGAAGACAGCAATCACAAGACAAAAAGATTGGGTGTTTTCGATTAATTCGGTTAAATTGGAGTTTTAATTTATTATAGATTAGTACGGGACGGGGGTAGGGCAGCTAAAATTAATACAAGTATGCTAACTTATGAACCTGATTATGACCATGACCTTTTCTTTTCAGTTCCAAAAATCTGAACTATCCCTTTAACACACACAGATTTGAAGTCATAGAGAGAACTTTACCCTAAGCCTGTGCTCGGCATTGAGGATGCCACAGCTGTGGATGGACGGCTCAGTGTCCGGAGAAATGGTGATGGTTCTGGAGACCGTCGAGTGAACGGAAGGTGGGATGACGTCCCCCACCTCCTTGAGGTGGTCTTGGGTGACCGGCTTCCTTTTGCCCCCCGCAAAGTAGTTGTTCTTTGAGTAGAGACAGTACTTGGGCTTGATGTCCCGGGACAAGTTGTTCTGGATGGAAGCCACCACGTTGATACCCTCTCCTGGAAAACACACAGCACGGCAGTATGATTATTGGGGGTTGTTAATGTAGAAGTGCGAAAACTGAGTTCTCTCTTCCAAAATCCAGGTATGGCGCGTTTCCTTTCAGTCGTACTGAGGCCGTTGGTAGTAACTAGTTGTCTGTGAGCAGTATAGATGCTGCTGGACGAGTGTTTGCTTAGGGCAAGGTCCTCTTCTGATCTATCCAGTCTGTGAGTAAGAGGTGTGGCCACGTAATCAAAAGAGTGGTTTCCCTGTAGAATGCACTGAGTGACCCGGGCTATATTCACTCCTCCCCTGGACGGTTTGCAAAAAAATATGCAAAAGAATAGAGTATGGAAAACAGGTTAGAAAGACATTTCCAGAGCACAACACCCAAGCACCAACCGAACCTGGTAATAACATAATACTTCCTAAGGTTAATCTGGGCATCAAATTATTAAATTATTACAGCACATGCATCCTTATATTCCATCGGGCATTTTTTCCATTAAAAAATAAAATTCTTTTAGGGAACATTGGTTCACATGTCAGATATTGCAAAGTTCTAATGTAATAAGTTATATTTACATAATGCATTTTGGCTCCTGTTTGACTGCAAGCAGATTGATTGATTGATTGATTGATTGATTGATTGATTGATTGATGGAATATTGATTGATTGATTGATTGATTGATTGATTGATTGATTGATGGAATATTGTACAGCAGGGGTTTTCAATCTTTTTGATTCCAGGGCCCACTATTTATTCAGGATTTGAGCCACGGACCACCATTTTAGCCCCACAGACCCCAAAACTAAAGATTTATTTTGCTTTTGTCCACAATAGCTGGATTTGGGAAACAAAACAGGCAAACATACAGATCAAAATGACCATTAATCTTCTACATTCTCTAGTTGTGTAGACTTGGGCTAATTCACAATTGATGAATATTTGAACTCTTGAGAGTGTAAACATGAAACTAAATGGACCTGCAAAGGTCCCATTTGGTTTCATTTTTACGCTCTCAAGAGTTACATCTGGTTTACCAACTTAGCTGGGGACCACCTGGAACCCTCTCAAAGACCTCTCAAAGGTAGTCCACAGACCGCTGGTTGAAAACCATTGGTGTAGAGAATTTCCCCTGTACAATCTAAATGGCAACCTCTGCTGGACAGTTCCCTTTCCCACAGCTCCTTCTTTGGCCGAATCCCAAACCACCCCTTGTTGACTCAATGAGCCGGCCTCCTCACTGACAGCTGCGCGTTCATGTGAACTCCATGAGGGCTTGAGGGGTGTCCCAGTGATGAGATAAAGTAGAGCGTACGAGTAGGCCATGGCTTACTTGTTCACTCCGCTCATGTACGCTCGCCCCGATGTCATCATATTAGCTCGCTCCGCTCACATACGAGTATGCCATGGCCTACTTGTGCACAACGCGTAAGTATGCACTCTCCCAGGTGCATGCACAGGTCCCTCAGTGCAGAGGTTATTAGATGACAGGCACCAGAGATAAGGCCCTCATTGTTCACCATTTTTCCTCCTATGACAGTGGTTTTCAACCAGTGGTCCCCAGGCTAAATGATGGGCAGTTGGTTAATCAGATGTAACTCTTTGAGAGCGTAAAAATGAAACCAAATGGACCCTTGCGGCTTGAGGGGGGTAATTGGGATTGGGCCACAGTATTCACTCACCAGTCATATCACCTCATCTGCATGTAAAGGATATTAAACCCATCAACTTTGCAACTGTATGGAAAGGTTGAATCATCCTCTTTCTATATGCAAAGTGTTTGTTTCATGAAAATCCACCGTAGACTTGTTATGGGCTACTTTCTGTCAATAAATTATCTGCAGGTGATTCTTTTTTTCCAAATAATGGAGTTTGGAATGAATCGATTTATATTGCGATTCTTAATTATGCTGCAATTCGATATATTAATATAGTGTATCTTTTCCCCACAAATGACTCTGCTTTAATTATACTAAAACATTTTAAAGGGGAATTCCACGCATTTTCAAGATTTTTTGAGGGTGTACAAACGGCACCAAAGGGACCCTAACGGGTCCATTTGGTTCCAATCGTACGCCCTCAGAAAAAAAGCCCTAAACGAAAAATCAAACACAAACACAACACAAACTTGATGATGTGTACTCCAGGCTGTAGTCAAAAGGTTTTCACCGTTGTTAGTTTTAAAACCCCTAAAAGGTTATCACCGTTTCTAACCCTTAAAAAACACCAACTACATTGTGATAACCCTTAAACCCTGTCACTCTAAACTGGAGCATCAGTTCATGTACAATAAACTGTGTATAAACATGACCAGAATGAACCCAGCACTCCAAAAGCAAGAGGAGTTTATTGAAGGTAGTGTACAGTATGACAGCCGATATGATAAAGAGGTTGGAAATCGTTGCGTCATTGGAGCTTATAAAAGTATTAAACGTGTAAACAACTGCACCTCCTCTTCCATTCATGTGTGATTTCAAGACAACTCAAAGAGAGAGAGAGAGTTTCTTTTGGTTCGAGCCTTGATGTACTCAACTCATACATATACTGTTGTAATACACAGCGTGGAAACAGCCAGCCAATTGGCACTGTTTATGCTCTGGCAGTGCCTTCCATTCCAGTGCGAACCCAGATTAAGCACCATTGTATATGCACATATTTTTGACTTTGTATATTTGGCACTGTATACGGAAAATATTTATATGTCTGTATATACAGTATTTGATATTGTATATGTGACATTATTTATGTGGCTTTGTTTGACAGTCCGTCGTAATATCCGTTAGATGTATTTAAGGTACTTTTCTAATCGCAACACCCCACAAATTCTGCCTATCCCAAAAAATGTCAGTGTCTATACCAGGGGTGGGCAATTATTTTTCCCAAGGGGCCAAATGAGATACATGAAATATTGTTTAGGGCCAAGACTAAAGGCTGAACTAAAGTCTGTGTAATATTAATTTCATTTCAAGACGAAAGTAAGAGTAAGACCAAGCTTTTTGATACCAGGGCCCTCTATTTATTCAGTATTTGAGCCATGGAGGACCACCATTTGATGACATTTTAGCCCCACAGACCCCAAAACTAAAGATTTCTTTTGTTTTTGTCCACAATTCCAGGCTGGATTTGGGAAAACCAAACAGTCAAACATACAGATCAAAATGCCCATTAATCTTCTACATTCTTTAGTTGGGATAATTCAGATGATGAATATCCTAACTCTTGAGAGTGTAAACATGAAAACCAAACCATGTTTACGCTCTCAAAAGAGTTACATCTGGTTAACCAACTTTCCATATTTAACTGGAATTCTCTCAAGGACCACTGGTTGAAAACCATGGTACCCTTTCACGGGCCGCTCAGAGTCAGCCAAAGGGCCGCTTTTGTCCCCCGGGCTGCATAATGCCCAGGTATGGTCTATACACTGTTGGTCTTGCCCAGCATGATTCCTCCCATACTACTCACAGGGTTAGTGTTATTGGTTAAAGGTAATAAAGGTATAGGCAAATTTAGTGTGTACAAAATCTGTTTGTAATCTATTGGTTCATTGTGAACCTGCTGTAGACTGCTGTGCTGTGATTGGCTAAAACGCCACCTCACCCCCACACACTAGCACCGCCTTGTCCAGGGCCCGACAAATGTTTTGCAATGAACAATGAAGTTTTGGAGTGTCAGCAGGGCAAAGCAGGTGTTTGTCTGCAGGGAAACAGCTGCAGCATCAAAGTAGAATTAACATAGAGGGGAAAAGGGCAAAAAATATACTGTAACTACTGTATATAAATATTTTGTTTCACACATCCAAAATAACAAAATTATCAATGAAATAAAAAATAACTAATCAACGTTGCAAACAGGGGCGGATATAGGCATAGGCAAGGATGGGCAATGCCCCCCTAAATGCCCAGTCTGCCCTACCAAACATGATGGCATGCAAAAAAAACAAGATATTTCAGTGCTTATATTTAAAAGTATTTGGGGCAGCGCTTATATTTAAAAGTATTTGGGGGCAGCTTCCTGATGCTGCCCCCTTACCATTTTATTCTGCCCCCCCCCCCCCCCCCCCATTGGGAAATGTTACATCCGCCCCTGATTGCAAACAGAGATTACAAATGAGAATGTAAACATGTCATATAACTAATTACCTGAATAAGTAAAACTTGAGCAAGTTTAAAATAAGGCTTACGTGGTTAAAAACAGCAAAAGACAACACTTACAGTATGCCATAATTATTACATCGCATTATCAAAAGTCTCTGACACCATTTAGTCACATGATATTGATCATATCAATATGATATTATACAGTATATAGCCCACCCCCATAAACCCATGACAGCTATTTTTAATCCAACAATTTCGCAACCCATTTTTTCACCCAGTGTCAATCATATAATGTAATCCTGGGCTCTACACTTCCTCTGCCAATCTGGAAGAGCGTCAGACTGAACTCATTCTGCCTTCTATGCATGAGGAGTCCAAGCTGCTTCTTTTCACCTGACGGGGAGTTTCCAGTGGCTGGCCAGTGGGAGGCAGTCTAGAGACCAGGATTACTGTGTGTATTTTGTGAGGGTAACCTATAGGCCCTATAGGTTTGCATGTAAACATGCAAACGTCGACAACATGCAAACGCCACACAGAATGGCCCTTTCCTGTAAAATAACTCTATAGTCTGATTGTAATCATTGCTAATAGGAGTGTAACAATACATTTTAACAGCCATACGATACATATTGTGGATGTTGTTATATGGCAATACAATCGATAAAGTAAGTATGTGTAAAACATGTGGACAGTGCAGGATTTTAAAGGTGGAAATCTATTAGAATGTACCTGTATATGAAGATGAAAAAACAGTGATCTGGGAAATAGATGAACATTGGATTTTAACACATGGTGTGTTTGTCTTCTTAAAATTGCTAAGCACTACGCACAAGTACTTAGGTAACTATTCAATACTGATTTGATACGGATTCTGTCCGTTGCAAATTGATATGACACAAAGTAAACTGAAATGATAGGATATTTTCTGTTTACATAACAATATACGAAATCATTTCGATGCAGTTAATATATCGTTACACCCCTAATTGTTCGGTCTAGGGTGGTCTTCCCGTCTCTCCATCTCTTAAAGACGATGCGCCATAGAAAGAAAAATACAACCTACTAGATATCCAATATCCATTTACTGATATATTTTTCCTGATACTGATATTTTCCAATATTAATTTTTAAAGCTTTTATTGGCCAGTGATATCGGGATGGACGATATGTATCTACCGCTCCCTAAAAAATACCTTTTCAGGCAGGTTGCCATTTTCTCTCCTGATTCTCAGCCAATCAGGAGAAAGGTACATGTGACAATTACAATAAGTGAATTAGGGAGTTGTATCGAAAAATCCCTCTCTCTTTACAGAAGAGACGGAGAGACGAACAAACATTTTTTATAGCAACAATCACAGTATAGAGTTATTTAACACTTATTTTACACACACAAGTACATATCATTTAAGGAAATCTTGTTCCATTAAGGTCGGATATATCCCAGACGAGGCATAAGGGGGTGGGGGAGCATCCCCAATTTGTGTGGGGTTGCTCAATACAGGCGGCTGGCCGGCAGGGGCCCCGAATGCTGGTGGGGCCCCGGGAGTCCCAAAAGCTGGTTGGACACCAGGGGCTCCAAATGCAGGTTGAGCCCCAGGGGGGGCAAATGCAGGTGGGGCACCGGGGGCCCCGAATGCTGGTGGGGCTCCAGGTGGCCCAAATGCTGGTTGGGCACCAGGAGCCCCAAATGCAGGTTGAACCCCAGAGGCCCCGAATGCAGGTTGAGCTGTGGGGGCCCCAAACGCAGGTGGCGCCGTGGGGGCTCCAAATCCTGGCTGGCCTCCGGGTACACCATATGCAGGTTGGACACCAGGTACCCCGAAAGCCGGTTGGCCACCATATGCAGGTTGGGCACCATATGCAGGTGGGCCTCCGTATGGTTGACCTCCAACAGCAGAGTAAGGTGGAGGCTGTTCCAGCGCAGGGGCCCCACCAGTGAGGGGCCCAGAGGCCCGCATGATGACGATGGGGAACTTGATGTGAGGGTCACTCGCATACTTCACATCTAAATAGACCTGCAGGAAACAAAACATAAAAGTATATTGTCTTAATCCACTTTGTCCTAACACTAGTTTCTGACACTGGGCTCTAGTTTATGACTCGAGGTTGAAGTTTCTGACTTAAGGTTGTAGTTTCTGACACTCAGTGATAGTTTCCGACACTAGGTTCTAGTTTCCGACACTAGGTTCTAGTTTTCGACACTAGGTTCTAGTTTCCAACACTAGGTTCTAGTTTCCGAATGCTGAATTATACTTCACTGTGCAATGCTGGATTATTAACCACACACTGATTTTGAGTTGAATTCACAGAGACAGAACTTTACCCTAAGCCTGTGTTCGGCTTTCAGGATGCCACAGTTGTGGATGGACGGCTCAGTGTCTGGAGGAATGGTGATGGTTCTGGTGACCGTCTTGTGAACTGAAGGTGGGATGACGTCCCCCACCTCCTTGAGGATGTCATGGGTGTGCAGCCTCCTTCTGCCCTCCGCAAAGTAGCTGTGCTTGGAGTACAGACAGTATTTGGGCTTGATGTCCCGGGACGAGTTGTTCTGGATGGAAGCCACCACCTTGATCCCCTCTCCTGGAAAACATGCGGCAGGGCAGAGTTCCATTTTAATTTTACGGCCAATCTTGATTCAGCTTTAAACGTAGTCATATCATTTGAATAAAATGTCGTTTTAGTAAATCTTTCTGTCATCTGCTTCAACAATTACCAATTAGTCCATAAAACAATAGTGAAGCATGACCCTGTAAATCAGGAGTGGCTTATTGTTGGTATCAGTGGTGGAGAGCCACACCTACTACCATAAGCCCCCAGTACTTCCCGCATACCTTGCCTCACCCAAGCCACGCATACGCTGATTTGACAGTGCCTGGGATCGAAACGCACAAACTTGTGGTCCAAAGACGAGAGTTCTACTGAGTGAACTACGCTGTTCTGACGGCTCATTTTACACATGGTTGCAGGGTGAACTTAGCCGAACTACAAACCGCACCAGACATTGAAAGTTTGCTAAGATCTGCTATTTCCAGAGCACAACACCCGAGCGCCAAGCAAACATTAAATGACTTGTGTTTTAAGTCTTCTCACCTAGGCAGTATCCCATCTTGTCCAGGTCCACATCCATGGCCACCATTCCTGAAGTAAACAACTTCATCTTCTTCTCCTTGGTGTCATGTTGTGGGATCTGGGAGAGGAAACACAAAGGACACAACACCGTTCTTGATCCACTAATGGCAAACTAGCTAAAGCCTGCTTTAAAAAAAACAATCAAAACTCAATTCAACAGAAAATGAAAACTACGAAATGAAAATGAACAGATAATGCTAGAATAATATGGCTGGCTAAAGCCAGACCAAATCAGCTGTTAGTCTGGAATAGCTCAATTGTACAGACATTTCCTACTCCAGAAAATTGGGTGGCCAATTAGGACACTGTATGCAAGCATGTTTGAATACTGTGCCCTGATTGGCCACCCCATTTTCAGACCTATCCGCTGCAGACATTTTGTTTTGCCAAGAGCTGATTCGGTCTGGCTTTAGCCAGGCTAAGAATAAAAATAACAGTAATAGCAATACAAATGAAGTCATACTACTACTACTACTACTACTACTACTACTACAAATAATAATAATAATAATAAGGGTAAGGGTAATAATAACAATAAGGGTAATAATAGTAATACATTTAAATCATAATAGCCTCATGTCATGTAAGCTCATACCATCAGTTCAGGGTTTTTGGTGGGGATAACTTTGGGGATGAAGGTGAGTTTGTCGATGTCTTTGGTGTCCATTCTCATGGACCGGCTCAGGCGGGCCTCCAGGATATAGCGGACTTTACCAGTTCCTTCTTTTGCTTTGAAGGTGGGAGGCATGTCCCTAGTGGAGAGGAGAGGTACTGATCAGTCTTGATCTACACTAGGACTGCCTATGATGATCAATCCCATTTCGGATAATCGGCAACTGTGGGGGGACATGCCGTGACAAAACATGACAACACACAATCAAAATAATTTGTAAGAAGGATAAAAACGAAACAAATGGCGTTGTATCCTGCCTGTTTGTTGCCGTGACTTGCCACAACCCCAGTTGGCTTTGTGCGGCAGCATAATCGCCTTTATATAAATAGTTTTTGAAAAGAGACTGCTCAGTTCTATAGTATAGTAAAACTATGTCAACCACTCTATACTTTGAAAAACAGGTTTGAGTTAGCAAACAGAAGAATACCAACACATACCAACACTACCAATGTTGTTCCGTTTAGGATTCTTATTTATTTTTCAATCCTCCCCAGCAGGTACGCAGCAAACAAGCAGACGTTTCAGCTCGGAGGCCTTCTGCAGCCTAAATTTACGCTGAAGATTTAAAGGACAGCTTTAGGTTTTTTTTTAAACCAAGGTTCATGTTTTAGTTTGTTATTAGAGAAAATAAAAGCTGGGTGCATTGTTTTACATTTCTTGTTTTCTTTAGCTATATGGATTTTAGATATGTGAAGGGGCATTCAAACATGGTCCTATACATAAAACATGAACCTTGATTGAAAAAAAACTAAAGTTGTCCTTTAAGCTGAAGGATATAATAAATAAGACTAAATGGAACAATGTGCTGGTATTTATTCTTGAATGAATTGTATCCTCTTGGACCGTGTACAGGTCAACGTAATTATTTTTGGACTACTCAATTGCTTGCTGTTTTTTTTTTTTTATTGCCCTTCAAATTCCACAGTTGTCTGCCGTCCAGAGTGCAGACGGCCCCCAGGCAGCCCCGCCCACCCCTCACAGGTGCGAAATTTGATACTAAAACGGGGGAAGTAGGAATGTGAACGAGACTTACTGGTCAACAGGAAACTGAAAGGTGAATGGATAGACGTGGACGCCAGGGGCCATAACATTGCTATCTGGGGGAAAAAAGAGAGAGAGAGAAACAATCAAAAATGTTTTTCGGAGTCTTTCATCACAATGATGTGCTCAAAAACTATCTAATAGTGGAGTGTGTCAGTGTCAAGTATTGTTAAATAAATGTATTTTAAATTGGGCTTAACCCTAGAATAATTAACTTGTGTTTTGTAACACCATCACTAAACACGGGTATATTTTACCCAATGTAAAATATTTATTCAAAAATATTTTTCATACAGCCATACATGGCAACTTTGCAGGAATTAACCTTATGCAGCCAAACACTTCCTGGTTGGGTTGGAGGACTGCAATGCTTCCCGTCGGCAGACCAACATTCACTTTGCATGTATTGGTTGTGAATTTCTAGGAATAAAGTTTCATTCTTTAAACCACACTTTTTCATTTGATAATACCATTTCCTAGTTCTTCATAGTTTGCATTATTTGTGGTGTGCTATTGACATGATCACATGAGTTAGAAATGTCTAATGATAAAATGTCTAATGGTAAATGTCTAACCAATATATACAGTACCATTACAGTATAATCCATCCTAAGATGGAAAGTGTACAATAGATCCCTGACAAAACATGAAAACAAGATACACTATGTTGATATTGGCACTATACTTACATGGTTGCCCACACTCATCGGCCAATAGTGGATGACCATCCTCCTCTGAAAAAGGAAACATTATAATAGTGATGAATAACACACACACACACACACACACACACACACACACACACACACACACACACACACACACACACACACACAATTATTATTTACTACATTGACTCTTAATTCCTGAAAGATGGCTTTAATGACTGAAACTGACCCATCATTTACCAATAACCAAACCTCAGAAAGGTATCAAACTCCCCCAATTCACCAGAACACAGCCATAGCTCTACTTCATGCTTCTGTCTCTGCCCTGCAGTGGAGCTATGGACCAGAGCCATAGCTCCACTTCATGCTTCTATGTCTCTGCCCTGCAGTGGAGCTATGGACCAGAGCCATAGCTCCACTGCTTCTATGTCTCTGCCCAGCGATAGAGCTATGGACCAGAGCCATAGATCCACTGCTTCTATGTCTCTGCCCAGCAGTGGAGCTGTGGACCAGAGCCATAGATCCACTGCTTCTATGTCTCTGCCCAGCAGTGGAGCTGTGGACCAGAGCCATAGCTCCACTTCATGCTTCTATGTCTCTGAACTGCCGTGGAGCTACGGACCAGAGCCATGGCTCCATAGCTCTTGCTTCTATGATTCTGCCTTGCAGTGGAGGCAGGGTTATTTAATATAATTGCTACTATAAATTCTCAAAATGTGCGGAATGGCAATTCCGTGCATATGGGTAGAAATTGTGTTTGTTTGTTTTTAACTACGGCGGAGACGCGCCCATCGCACACTTTGGAGCGACATGCAGGCATTGGAATGAAGGTACGATAGGAAAGAGGAAACAGGGACTGCTGGTGACTAGAGAGAGGGGTACAGAACAAAATAGTTATATGAACTTACCTTCTTCTTTTTGCTCTCGAACAAAATACTGTCTGGTGCTAAAGTATTTCTCTTTAGAATGATAGACCACGGTGACTTGGCCGTGCCTCTCGGTCCACAACACCTCCGCCTTGCCTTTAAACTTAACGAACAGACTCTGGATCTGGCACTCTTTGGCCAGCTCCACTTTGATCTGCCCCGTTACGAAGTCTCCATTAGTCCAAGTGTCCTTCTCGTTGATGGGGTTGTGGCTCACGCTGAAGCTGGTCACTGTGCCCGGCATTATTTTTCTCGGAAAAAAACTATGCTTTCCCCCTCGCCTTCTTTGCTTTTATGCAGAAAAGTGATCCCACACAACAGCTCAGTTCACTCCAGTTCACTGTAGTAGTAACATGGGAGCGCTGGGCAGTGGGCACACCATAGCGCGAACTGCGCACTTTGGACGCAGCGGTTTGAGGTCACGTGGCGTGTTTTTGAATGGCCGTGGATGGGAAATAAAAATGGCCGTTGCGGCAAAGTGCCGCACGGCCGTGTGTCCCGAGGACGCAGGTGGCCATTTATTATTTCCCATCCACATCCATTCAAAAACTCCAAACATGGCGGAAAAGACGTCGGACTTTGTCCGCCATCGTGTGCTCAGAGCCTCGGTGTCTTTTGATCCCATCATCCGAAAGAACGAACGGCACGCTGTGATAGGCCAGTTTGGTTGTTGACTTGTGTGGAATGTACAATCAGCAACAACTGGTTTGTTGTTATGGTATGTCATATCGACAACATCTGCAACTGCTGTAGGTCTACTTTCTCAGGGACCCTATCGTGTCAAATGCCCTAATAGTCCCCTAAAATATGGACATGTCTGCAGATTATGCACTGATAGTCAGAGGGTATATCGAGGATACTTTGCAAAACATGATCTGAAACATGTAAAAACACGCAGGCTACCTGGAACATGGACAGTGGCAGCCTGGCCGTGGGACAGGAGCCTGCAGAGCCTGCACTCAACACTAAAACCCGGAGAAAAGTGGCTCTGCAAATACAACTCCTTTGAATGAAGGTAACTAAGACATACATTTGAATGCTATCTATTATTTTGTGAACTAGGTGTGTTTCTATGGACAAAGCACGGCTATGGTCTTTGAACCAGGATAGCTGCTCCAACCCTAGTCAAACAATCCTATAGGATTCCAATAGAAAAGTCCTATCAGATTTTGGAACAATCCTATAGGATTTCCATTTTCCAATATGATATTCCAATAGAATCCTATAGGATTTGGGGGAAACTCCTATAGGATTCTATTGGAATCCTATAAGAAAATCCTATTGGGTTTTCCTATAGGATTCCTGTAAGATCCTATAGGATTCTTATAGGAATCCTATTGGAAATCCAATAGGATTTGTTCCAAAATCTGATTTTTCTATTGGGCTTTTCTAAAATCCTATAGGATGTTTTGACTAGGGCCAATCATACAGAATGGAGGTGGTGTATAATTTGTACCATAATTTGCTGTTATTTCACAATCTGTAAAACAGACAGGGGCCAGCCAGGTGAATACACTATTGGTCATTGTTCTGAATTTAGCTTCAGGGGGTATCTCCTATTTAACATACAGTAATTAACATTTGACTCTATATGTGCTTTGGGCAGTAACAGGCCAAGCCCACCTTTCTTTGAAGTGTTTGCTTGCGTAGCACCCAGCCATGAGCCAGCGACAACAGCCCCGCCAATCGGGCTCAGCCCTATTGGCGCGACTTGTTGTGCGTTGGACTGGCGAGTGGGAGTCCCGGGTTCGATCCCCGCTTCCGCGTAATACTACAATCTGGCGTAGTCGGCAGGATTTGGAGTGCGGGTGTTATCCCCAATATACCCGTATACGTCCTTGCGGGTCCACATGAGGGACATCATGTACGGCGGTCCGTGGTGTGAAGTGTGAAGCGCGAGGACGCGCTCCAAAAGATCAAGGGGGTGAATGTAGCACCCAGCCATGAGCCAGCGACAACAGCCCCGCCAATCGGGCTCAGCCCTATTGGCGCGACTTGTTGTGCGTTGGACTGGCGAGTGGGAGTCCCGGGTTCGATCCCCGCTTCCGCGTAATACTACACTTGCTTACAGTATAAAGTAGTAGGCTATAGTCTATCTATACCCACTGTAGAGTGTGTGCCAGGTAATATCAGTGTTGCCAACTGCCAAAATCCAAAATGCACTAGTGGTACTTCCAAAATGCACTACAATGCGCTAGAGCAGTGTTTTTCAACCATTTTCATACCAGGACCCACTATTAATTCTACATCCTAGCCATGGAGGACCACCATTTGGTGTTGAGTTCAGTCTCTCAGACTAATATTTAGGAGAAATAATGGGCAAAATGTCAAATGTCAAAATTGCAATTCTTCTACTTTTTCTAAATGTGTAGATTCTTGAAAATTAGGTAATTCAGAATGAAATATAATTGTGTTAAATGGAACCACCCGTAAGGGTCCATTTGGTTCCATTTAACGCTCTCTAGAGTTACAGATCTATAAGGGTCTGGTTACCAATGGTCCTTTCTAGGAAGGAAGGAGGTCCAAGGGCCGCCCTTGAGGGGTTTCCGATGTCAGGGGGTTCATAGGGACTACTAAACAATAAATAGGCTATTTATGAAGATAGCAGATCTACAAGCACACAGATGTAAAGGGCATACTAGTGATTGCCTTTTCAAGTAGGCCTACAGCTAAAACAGAGCTGATGACTGAATGGCCACACTAGTTAAAGACCCCGTAAACCAAAATCAGCCTTTTTCTTCTAGACATGAAAATCATGTACAAAAGTCATTTTTATACCCCTGGACAAAAAACTAAAACTTTATTTTACAGCATTGTAGAATAAGACCACTTTATGTGTTTTGGTTAATCTCATGGGTAGGTTTTGTCTCATTAGCATATTCGGCTTGATGACGTAGTCAAGCCGAATTATATGCTAATGAGCCTACTGTACTACTGTATATAAATCATATTCCATATAGTCAGTTAGAAGCCGAAGCCCCGCCCCCTCTTCTTCACAGCGGAGCTGCTGGTGGTGGTGTTGGTTGATAGCTAGCTAGTAGCTACTAGCTACCATAGACATATATAAGAAAGTGTAGTTACTACAGTGTGTTTTGCCTGTAGGCTGACAAGCACTGACATTTGTTTGCTCTCGATGCGTGATTTTGTGGATGACAGCTGAAAACTACTCTGTTTTTAGTAACTGTCGATGATGGAGAGGTTGGCGACGTTTTCACATTCAAGGACGAACGGCTGCTGCTGCCTGCCAGCAGTATTGCCAACTGCCAAAATCCAAAGTGCACTAGTGGCACTTCCAAAATGCACTCGAATGCGCTAGAGCAGTGGGTTTTCAACTATTTTCATACCTAAAAAGCACTTGGATTTTCCGCCAGGAGTTTTTCCATTCATTTCGGCGGTAGGGGGGTCTCGAAAAAAAATCTAAATATAGTGACAAATGCGCGAAGTTGGCAACACTGCCTGCCAGCCTTGCTGCATACCATCAGAGCTATCTAGTAGATGAGTTGCGACATCAAGGGGTCACAAACTGAGCGCTCCAGCGCTGTTCATGCAGCCCGAATAGGGACAAAGTGGAGATGGAAATGCATTGTTTTCAATGAGGGCAGAAAATAAAAGAGCCGCCATTGGACTAACCCTATGAAGAGGACGGAGTTGTCGTAACTCCTGGCTGTCCCATAGCCTGTAGGGACCGACCGTGACGGCCAGGCTATGGGACCATGATGGGACCGCTGTAGTCAGTCAGTCTCTTTTCTCAGATCCGCATGTCTCTCTCACACACACACACACACACACACACACACACACACACACACACACACACACACACACACACACACACACACACACACACACACACACACACACACACACACACACACACACACACACACACACACACAACGCTACTGAAGTTAGCGTGCTGTAGTACTGGCTTGTTGTTGACAGTTAGGCTGTATGGTTAGGACGGCGAGATATGCTAATTAGCATAATGCTCATGAATATGCTAATGAGCTTACAGTACTGACCACGCCCCTACAGTCCTGGAGATTTAGGCCAGATTTTTTTCCATTGAATTTCACACATGTTTAAACATCATTTCTGAAACATAGCAACTTTTTCAATCATAAATATTTGGTCTGTGGGGCTATAATACATTACTCTGTGGTGTGACAAACTGGGAATACATTTTGTATCATATATTTTTTTGCTTTACGGGGTCTTTAAGAATTAGTTATGCTTCACATGACATGTTATTATTCAGTTAATAAGAAAGCACTTTACTGATGTATCTTGACAGCTGGCACTGCTATCCAGGGTGGTGCCCATCCTAGGGCACAGCACTTCACAATGCACTCAACCACCAATCACTGCGTGTCAGTGTCCATTTGGGCTATGGGATCACACTGATATATAAATAAAGTTGTTTATAAGAACGGTTTTCTTCTGGGACTAAGCTATAATAAAACAAAGAAACCCCCCAAAATGCCGGGGACAATCAAGAACTTCATGCTCCAACATGAGCGCCTGAATGCCAGCGACACGTTCACCAGGGGAGACACTCTGACGGGTCAGATCGTGCTGGAAGTGGGCAAGGAGGTCCGGATAGAGACCCTGAGCATAATGTTGGTGGGGAAGGCTGTGGTCGAATGGGAAGAGAAGCTGGGGTCGATCACCAAACGCTGCCATGCTATGGACTATTACTTACTCTATAAGAACTATTATGTTCGAGACCGAAAGCCAAACGCAGGTATACAGTCATTAACTTGTTTTAAAAGGTGACAAGTATATTTATTTTGAACTTGTTATGATTTGGAACATACAGTACAGCACATACGCTGAGGAGGTGAATATAAATAAAATAAAAATAATTTAATAATAAATAAATAATTGTAATAAAAATGAAAATTAAATGAAAATGAAGTGAGGGTGACCAGATGACCACTCTTTGAGTGGGACAGTCCCTCATTTCCGAGACTTTTCAGGCAGGGGCGTCTTTGCCATTAGGCAGACTAGGCAGTTGCCTAGGGCGCCATGAGGGGAGGGGGCGACCACCAGACATGCTTTAAATGGATCCCAGGCTAATAAGCCTCATATGGATAAATACATTATAGCCCTCTATAACTAGAATTGAACATTTAAACACACACAATATGTTTAGTTTAAAAATAGTTAATGATTTTATCCCTTGGGGGGCAGCATTTTACAGGAGACCCCCCCCCCCCCCCCCTACCAAAAGGACCCATTAGGGTCCATTTGGTAAGGGGGGCTCCAGGGAAAATCTTTCCCACGGCTCCAAATTGCTTAGAAATGCCACTGTTTTCAGGTGTTCCACAAATTGAACATCCTGTCCCACATTGTGACTGATGGAACGTCAGTGGTCAAATGCCTTAATAGTTGGCTTTCTGTAACTGTTGATTCTTTTCCTTCTTTAGATGTGTTTTAAAAGTCTGTTAAAATAAGTGCCACTATTGTACACTCACTCCGGCCGCATTGTATGTTGGCCTACTGTCTGTCATATTAAAGACAGCTGTTCTACAAGCCCAAAACAGCTTGTAGATCATTTTTGCTATTTGAATTGGGATCCTGATTTTTTTTATATGACATCAAGGTCTTACTAATTTGCTAACCACTTTGGCAACAGGGTTTCCCACTTGTCCCACTCATCATGCAATATACCCCTGTCCCTCAAATGAACAGTTTGGATCTGGTCACCCCAGCCTAGAGGAGTTGTTTCCTGATGTGCGTGTGTGGGTGCGGAGGTCACTGCCTGAAAGGGTTGAGTACCTCTGGTAGTAGAGTCACAAGCAAAAGTCCTACAGTTGATTTGAAAAATGTTACTTTAATAAAACCACCAAAGGCATCAAATACACAGTATATCATATTAGTTCATGTAAAAATCTGCATTAATTGTACTTCTTCCTTTTCTTCAGAAGATCAATATGCGCCACTAGTGATGGATGAGTGTGGGAGACCATGTAAGTGTTAGTGGACAACATCATATCATTGGAACATGTAATGATTAATAATGTCCTGGGACCAGTGCTTCTCAAATGTTATACCTTCAAGGACCCTGTGTTATACTAGTCCACGAAACCTGTTACACACCTTTAAGGGTCAATTTGGGTCCATTTAAGTTATAGACCTGTAAGGTATCTCTTTGGTTCTATTTGGTATCTGTAACCTTGCACTCTCTAGGACCCTTGTGTGTCCCCATAGCTCACTTTGAGAACCACTCATGATAATTATAATCTATTTGATTGCTATTTTCAGATAGCAATGTTGTTGCCCCAGGCTGCCACGTCTATCCATTCACCTTTCAGTTTGATCGGTAAGTGTCTTACCAATCCGATCCGAGGGCTAGTGGACTGGAGCAGATACAACGTACATAAATAGGCTAGGTAGGCCTATACACTAACGGTTCTCAACCTCATAGCGTTCCTATAACAACGTATAGACTGGACTGGTCCAGGGGATCTTCTACTACTGCACATCATATCCACGAGTTTCCCTGCAAAGGCACTGGTGGGGACCGGAACCAAAGCACACACACTTGTGCCTCCCTTCACACAGTCTTGCTATGTCTGCTTATTATAAGCAACCATTGACTTGTTTTTTTAAATGTAGGAAATCACTTGTTTGTAAGGTGTACAGTGGGTGTATCTTCATAAAGTTTAAACCAGTGTTTTCCCCACAGTTCTTCACGTACAGATTAATAATTGTCCACAGACAACCATCAGAAAATAATGTGTGCCTTTTTTATTAGTATGTTTTAAAGAAATATTAAAAATGTTTCATTTTATGCTTAATTTGTTTTGTTTTTTTATGCTCATTGGGTTGTAGGTGTATAAAGTTGTCATTTATTTTACATGAAATAAACTGATAAACTGAACTGAAACTCTCATCCTTTCGCCTAGGGACATGCCTCCACCGTTCCGTGGCCTATATGGTAAAATCGTGTACACCCTGGAAGCCAACCTGAGCAGGTCCATGAGAATGGACATAAATGTCAAGACCAAACTCAACTTTGTCCCCAAAGCCGTGGTCAGCGATATCCAGGAACTGATGGTATGTGCTGGGCTGAGGTGCAACACCTCCTGACCCCTGTCCTCCTTTCCATGTCGGTTGATAAGATAGGATGTTGATGTTATATTTTAATTGTTAATTTCATTAAATTTGATCAGGTTGGTGTGGGCGATATGGAAAAAAAATATAATATCTTGCCAGTACAACCAATACTATCACGCTAGTACAACCCGCATACAATAACAAACAACAAACAAAAACTAAAATTAAATAGAGTAACAGACTATTTAGACCAAAATATGATGTTTGGCGAACAAAACCATCGCTTTAGTATAAATTAAGTTATAGACCACCAATGTATGCAACATCTCTTGAAAAAAAAAAACATATAATGGAGATAATTGTATCATCTCGATGATATTTATCATCCTATCTCCCACCACATTTTTCTTGATAATAAAATGCTCTATTAATGTGTGCTTTGTGCGTTCTTCCAGACCCCACAGAGAAGGCACACAGAGAAGCAGATGAAGCTCTGCACCTCAGGCTGGGTGGCCATGGACGTCAACATCAGCAAGATGGGCTACAGCCAAGGTGAGAGTCTTCTGGACAAAACGTTGTTTGGAGAGCAAGCTCTTTCTGTGCCTACAGTATCGCATGACATAAGAAGGCAAAAACAACATCCCCACCCCCCCCCAAAAAAAAAAAAAAAAAAAGAAAAAAGGAAACACTGGTCAAAAAGAGATGACAGAGTTGACAGCATGTGATATTCAGAGTTGGTTACAAGAATGTAGGGTTCAGAGTAATCTGTTCTCAAGTACTCGAGGGACCACTAACCTCACTTGTACCAGAGCAGGAGACAGACCACTTTTCCAACAATGAAAACAGGAAGACATGCTCTTTTTTATTGATATCATATCGAATTCTCTCCATGTGAATCACCCTACCCAGATCTTGAAGCCATTGTTGAAATCCAGGGCTAGTATCGCATGACTTTCAATAGTGAATTTAGATCAGTTGGTCATGCAAGAGTGGCTGGCCTGGCTCAGAGTGATTTGTCAGCTCTGCAAGATAGAGGCATCACTGCAGCTGACAGAAAAAGGTGATCTCAGCAGTGGAAGCTCATGGATGTTTGCGTAGCTGTTGTGGTGAAGCAGCCTTTAGGGAGCTTCCTGGAGGACGGCTGCGCCTGCCCAGGATAGCAACAGCATCTCTCTGTAGAATGTTTTTCCCTAATTAGTTGTTAATGGTTATGCTACAACATTTCTCCCACTTCTGTTCTATCCTTCTGGCTCACCTCACCTGCCAGAGAGCAGGACTCCACCAGATACTGTATCAGCCTCCCCTTGTGTTCTAATGGACGCTTGGCAAAACCAGTGTTATCATGTACCGATAATGTGACAAAAAGGTGATCATGTACAACGTAATCTAGGGGTATGGCGGTGTCATGGATGAAAACATTTGCATATTTTCAGGGGTGAGCCAAAAATGTTTTAGAACCACCTCCTATTATGTTATCCATCCATCCATCTTTAACCACTTATTCGTAGTTAGGTCACAGTCACATTGAGGACCTCCCTGGAGAGACGCTCGAGAGGCATCCGAACCAGACGCCCGTTATGTACTATATAAATACTTTTGACTTGTGATAAACGTACAGTATCTCCTGTTCTGTACATTGCAGGTGAGGGGATGGAGGTGGAGGCCTCGGTCCGTAACGACTCCTCCAGTGGCACCAGGCTGCTGTACCGTCTGTACAGAGGGGACAGTTTCCTGGTGCAGGGCCACCAGACCAGGCACAAGATCCAGACTGTCCTGGAAGAGGCGGGCGACGTCATCCGGGCCCACACCCACCAGACTGTCACCAGGATCATCACCGTCCCCCCACAAATCACTCCGTCCATTCTCAACTGCAGGATTATTAAGGTTGAATACTGGCTGAAGGTAAAAATACATATAACTGCCCGGGGGCCAATAGTCCTACATAATTTTGCGTACACATGCGAGCACGCACACATGCACGCACACAGTTCATACACAGTACACCACATGCATGGGCATGCACACACGGTTCAGAGAATTTGACAACAATAGGGGAGGAATCCCAGTAGGCCTCAGAGGAATCCCATGCATGCCTTACAAATAATGGGAGTGACTGGATTATATTACACCCACTGACCTACCCACATAACCACCAGGCCCCATAGAATAAAGTATCAGATCTTCAAGCTTGTGGATATGATAATTTAGGTCGCCTTCACACCAGAAAGGTTTACTGTGGTTAAGATGAATCCTGCTGCGTATCCGTCCTACTGCGTTGGAAATTGCACTTCGTCTAGTAGGTGTGAAGTCTCATTTCGAATAACCGCATTCTGTTCCTCCCAAAAACAAGGGTTTCGCTTGTCTTCAAAACGCAGCAGAGGAATGAATATACCATTGTGGGAAGAAGTTTGTTTTTTGGCACGAGAACGAAAAAGAAGGCATCGTTACGAACTACGCAGGGCCGGGCAAAGATGCCCAAGTGTTTGAGAGTGTATAGTTCAGACCTCACCAGGGAATCCTGCAGGTGACAGTCGCGAGCGCGCACACACACACACACACACACACACACACACACACACACACACACACACACACACACACACACACACACACACACACACACACACACACACACACACACACACACTCACACACACTGTCCCTGACGATACACACTGCAACCATGTTCCCAAGTCCCAAAGTCCTATAACTTTAACTAGGCCTATTATAATTCACTGCATAGTTTATGAATTGAACACATTTCTAATCGCTGTGGATAGCAAACAGTGTAGTGTAAAAGCAAACCGCAGTAGACTTTGGAGGGGCTAGCGTAGCGACCCTAAAAAAAGCCCTCTGCTGGAGCTGTTGCCCCCGCGACCCGACTCTGGACATGCAGTTGAAGATGGATAATAACAGTATCGTTCTTCCTCTGCTCTACCTTATCAAGGAGCAAACTTTATTAATTAAAAAGTTTCTTTTGGTTTGTTTCTTTGTTTTTCTGCAGGTGTGTCTGAAGGTGAAGTTGGCATCCAACCCAGAGGTCATTCTTCCCCTAGTCATCCTGCCAGCCTCCACCCCCCTCGACCCCCCCGTTACAGATCACCTTCCACATTACTCTGATTTGGATCATGTAACAGTGCCAGAACAACTTCCACATTACTCTGATTTGGATCATGTAACGGTGCCAGAACAACTTCCACATTACTCTGATTTGGATCATGTAACGGTGCCAGAACAACTTCCACATTACTCTGATTTGGATCATGTAACGGCGCCAGAACAACTTCCACATTACTCTGATTTGGATTATGAAGCATTCAGGACCCCCAGGTATGCCTGTCACACTTATTACAAAAACACCTGATCGCAGTTATTGTTTGCATAAAATTGTCTCCCTTCATCTTTATGAATTACACACCATTCAAAAGATAGTTGGAAATAGCAGATCAACATAGCAGATACCTTAAAACACTATACTTGCCTTATATAAATAAAACGTAAAGATAAAAACACCTTCAACATCTTATTTCTTTCATAAATAGAGCATCTTTCACTGAAGGAACTGTTCCTGTCGCGTGTTAATGATGTCATGAGTGGTCCATGAAATGCACATGCTAATAAAAAAAATATTTAAAATATTGCTTTGATACTAATATTACATTTAGAAAGTATTAGGTTGTTTTTGTTGCATATGCATTTCATATATTCCACAGAGCAACGCACGTACTGACGCACGTAGTCCCCACCTTACGGTGGGGGACTATAAATCGTACCCTGTCCGTCAGCGCGTCCGCATCCAATGACATCATGATGACATCATAGGATGCGGACGGACAGACATACGTCTTGATGTGCACGGACGGACACTCGCGCGGACGGACAGGGTACGATTTATAGTCCCCCACCTTACGGTGGAGACAATGAAGGTGTTTTATGTGTTTATTTTAGTCACATAGGGCAAGGTTTATGTTTTAAGGCAGATTTGTCTTATTAGCCAGGGATCCTTTTAAGCCAGTGGTTCTCAAACCTTTCGGGTCGTGACCAACCCAAAATGAACTTGGGGGACCATCCAAAATGGGAGGGAACCCCCCTCCCACCCCACCCTCACAAGCAATGGGCATGTAGAAGTTGAGGCATTTAATTTTGTTTTACTTGTTTCCACAGATTAATTGTAGAAACAAAGATTATGCATAAAGGCACCTGTTGACAAATGTGCTCTGTGCTGAATAAGTGTTTATACATTCATTGTCAAGTGAATTGTCAAAATGACCATCCTCCCTCCCTCAGGGGTGAAGGTTTGGGGGCTTCCGGGGGCCAACCAGGGTGGACCCCGACCACTGACCAGTGGAAGGATTTGGAAGATGCCCTGAGCGCTCTCTCACAGTTTGCGGTGTCGCCCTCACCCTCGCACGGCTCCTACACAACGGAGCGCTCATCAGATGTATAAAACCAGTGTTGGAGACAGAAAAACCAAGTACCAAGTCAGTGGTTTTTTTTCTGGTCTAGAGGAGCAGGCACGTCTTGAGCAAAGGCTGGAGAAATATTGGTTCACAGACTAGCACCCTTCCACCCCACACCAGTGGCATTTATGGGCAATATGAAGCCCCTGGCAAGATTTTCCCTGGAGCCCCCTTACCAAATTTGGTAAGGGGGTTCCAGGGAAAATCTCCCTTGACGTCATACCTATGACAGGCACAGTATAATGGTGCCCCCCATGGGATAAAAATATGAACTATTTTTAAACTAAAGAACATATTATATATGTTTTAAAATGTTCAATTCTAGTTATAGAGGAGTATACAGTATAGAAGTATAATGTATTTGTCCATATGAGGCTTATTAGCCTGGGATCCTTTTAAAGCATGTCTCATAGCGCCTCAGGCAACTGCCTAGTCTGCCTAATGGCAAAAATACTCCTGTCACTATACTGAGAGCGACACCCCTCTGCATTGTAGTTCCTACTCGAGTTTATTCCTAGGAAATGTTCTCCCAGGCTTTCAGGATACTGAGTCATAGCAAACGGAAATAAAAAGCCTGGGTACCGAGGCTAACTTACCTGAGGCCCAGTCTACAAATCAGTATTTCTCACACTTTTCAAGATTGTTCAAAATTGTTCCAATATAGAAAATACGAAAATCTAAAATGACCAGAGTTGGGACTAACGCCCTTACATAACGGACTACTTTTCGCAGTAACTTGAAAAGTAATTATTTACATTTTTCCATTCAGTAACGGACTTTCCGTGGCTGAGTTCGTAGTAAGAAAAAAGTCTCCCCATCCCTATGCCATGTCATGTAAACTGACATGGTGGTGCGCTGAGTGCACTGCCAGAGTGAAACACATTTCATATCATATCCATATGACCATGACTCATTAGACTGGATATCTCCTGTGATTTTGGATATTGTACTACTGGCATAAGTGGTATTTTTTCCCTCTGTATTGGCAAGCAGAGCTTAAAACAGATGGACTGTCATTGGGAAAATGTTTTTTCATTGAAAACAAAGCAGTAACTTTGACAATTTAGTAACAAGTAAAGTAATATGTTACTTTTTCAGAGAAGTAACTCCTTACTTTTTAAAAGTAACATCCCCAACACAGAAAATGATGTCCCAGTTTTAATGGGTTAAAGTACTTCTGTACTTTGAGTATTTATTGGTTTCCACCTCCATCAGTGTTTGAGTTTGTGTGAACATTTATGAAACCCACAGACACCACTTTCACCTTTATACTTAACTTGCACTAGCCTAGTCTGTATGTACATCTGCACTTCATCTCTGTACATTAGCTGGTATAAGCTGTGATTGTCCAAAGATGATTATGTTATTTGTTGTACTATTTAATTTTTATTATTTAGATGATGAGAAAACCCAGGGCTGGATCTAGAGTGCATCCTGCCCACCCAATGAAAGGTAATATCAGTGGTTTTCAACCAGTGGTCTGGAGACCACCAGTGGCCCTTGAGAGAGTTCCAGGTGGTACCCAGATAAATGGTGGAAAGTTGGTTAACCAGATGTAACTCTTTCAGAGCGTAAAAATGAAAACAAATGGACCCTTGCAGGTCCAATGTCCAATCCAATTTTCATGTTTACACTCTCAAGAGTTAAAATATTCATCATCTGAATTAGCCCAAGTCTACACGACTAGAGAGTGTAGAAGATTAATGGCCTTTCTGATCTGTATGTTGGACTGTTTTGTTTCCCGAATCCAGTCTGGAATTGTGGACAAAAGCAAACTAAATCTTTTTTGGGGCCTGTGGGGCTAAATCAAATGTCATCAAATGGTGGCCCATGGCTCAAATGCCGAATAAATAGTTGGCCCTGGTATCAAAAAGATTTAAAACCACTGCTTCATATAAAAACTTGGGAGTTGCCCACCCTGCCATTCTTCCAGCCCACCCTAGTAGGGCTGGCTAAATCCGGCCCTGGGGAAACCACAAAGTGTTAAGCCGGTTGTGTAGTCACTTGTATTTTATGGTGTGTGTGTGTGGAAATTATTTTTTATATTGCACAGACACACACTGTTTGATTACCTCATCAACATAGGAGAAGGACTATCCTCCTCTGACAGCAATCACCCCTGCTGAACATGTTCAGTACAGTAGATGGCAGCAGAGGATATTAGTCCTGTATGTTAGACTTTGTTAAAGTGAATAAATAATAATTGGGCAAAACATGTATTCCAATAATAAATTACTGTATTTATGCAAGCCTTTTTTTTTATTTCATACACCTGGCTGTCAATTTTACTACTGTATTATGCTATTTGTCCCCAGCATAAAAAGTATGTATCTGCATGGCATGATTTAGCCTACACAACTCATGATCACTGTAAGTGCTCACTGCTCACTGTGGATGCTCCCTTCCCTAAAATTGTCTTTAATATCATTGTATATGTCCTTCAAGCTTATTTATAATGTTTTGAGCCTCATTCACCACCCCTTCTTGTCATTTCATTTTGGACTTTGAAAGCAGTTTAGCCGCAGTACCACAATATCCTGAGGTGGTGGGGGTGCTGATATGCATATTATTTATATTTGAGTCATTAGATTGATGCTAGATAAAACCAGGCTTGCCATTCCATTCCAGTTTGGAAAATCAACAATGGTGGACATTGAAAATAAAGTGGAAATGCAAATTTGGGACTGAAGACTGAAGAATAGCAGGAATTATAGCTAGAAACAGGTAAGTAGGGTGTATTGATGACATCAGCACAAGCACAAAATCAAACACACTTTTCCTGAAAGCAATTTTTACGCACAGGCTGGGCTGCAGCCATGGGCGCTGCTCCACGAAGACACACACACACACACACACACACACACACACACACACACACACACACACACACACACACACACACACACACACACACACACACGTCATTATTCACCTGGTTAAATGTGTGAAACTAGACAAACAGGTTTGAAATTGACCTCTTTGTCTGTCTGTCTGCCTGCATGTTTGTCTGTCTGTCTGTCTCTGTCTATCCTACAGAGACTCAGGGGTTAACTAAGGCAGACTACAGACTACCCAGCAGTACCAGAGTCGGCCACACCTGCAGGGTGTGGTTAAAGGAATTAGATTACATCAGACATAAAGAAGCATCCCTGGGGACACAGGTGACATAATTATCCATAACACACCTCTAACAGTCCACACCCTACCCTGCCCTGGCACACTGTTTCACCACCGTGGTGTAGCCTACGGCTCTCTACCAGGGGCGGATCTAGGCATGGGCATGGTGGGGCAATGCCCCCCTAAATACCCAGTCTGCCCCCCCCAAACACGATGCCATGCAAAACAACCCAAGATATTTCAAATTAAAGTGCTTATATTTAAAATGATTTGAAACACTACTACTGCTACTAACTAACTACAGCTGTGTCACCACTAAACCAACAGCATTTCATCATTGAAAACAGAAAACTCAGTCAGACCTTTAGCTTTATGCATGCTGCGTGTCTGTTGCAACTTCAACAACAACTGATGTTATTATTGATGCTTTAGGCCTACTTAACTAATAAAAGTCCTGTAACCGAAAATGCAACTTCATTGCCCGTGGCGCGAAGCGACACGGGCAATGAAGCTGCACCCATACCATTTTCTCTTACCCCTCCAACATGTTCTCTTGCCCCCCCAAATGGAACATGTTAAATCCGCCCCTGCTCTCTACATAAGATTTTATCAGTTATTTGACCAATAGATCTGCATGGGAACTAAATCTTTACCAAGAAATGTCTTCATCAATGTGTTTCTAATGGTGTCTAATGCCGTACTAAAACAGTGTTTTTCACCTTTTAGCCCCACAGACCCAAAACTAAAGATTTATTTTGCTTTTGTCCACAATATTCCAGGCTGGATTTGGGGGAAACAAAGCAGTTAAACATACAGATCAAAATGCCCATTAATCTTCTACCTTCTGTAATTGTGTAGACTTGGGCTAATTCACATGATGAATATTTAAACTGTGTAAAATGAAACAGTTTCATTTTTACACTATCAGAGTTACACCTGGTTAACCAACTTTCCAGCATTTAGCTGGGGACCACCTGGAACCCTCTCAAGGACCACTGGTGGTCCCTGTGCCACTGGTTGAAAATCACTGTAGGCCTACTAGAACATTGAAATATAAGGCAAAGCATGCAAAATGCCATGCACTCATATGGGCTGAAAATGTCTATAGCCCAAATGTGCCGACTAAGCACATTTGTGGCGGCGATATGGGTTTTTTTTTTTACTCAAAGAGTTTTTCTTTGATTTCTTCTTCTGAGCAAAACTAATAATTGGAACGGATTCAGCTACATAAAGCATGATGAAATATTGCAAGTTTTGCCTTCTATAATGGATTGCATTTTATAGCGCTTTTCCAAGTGCTCAAAGCGCTTCACAATGGTCCATTCATTCATACATTGGGAGGTGAAGCGGCGAACAGTCGACGCTCACCGTCCTCATTTCACACGTTCACACACCAATGGTGGCAACAGGCGTCGAACAGTCGACGCCAGCGTCCTCACTTCCCACATTCACACACCAATGGTGGCAACAGGCGTCGAACAGTCGACGCCAGCGTCCTCACTTCCCACATTCACACACCAATGGGGGCAACAGGCGGCGCACAGTCGACGCCAGCGTCCTCACTTCCCACATTCACACACCAATGGTGGCAACAGGCTCACACCGACCAACTCATTGGAAGCAATTTGGGGTTCAGTGTCTTGCCCAAGGACACTTCAACACCTAGACAGGAGGAGCCAGTATTCGAACCGCCAACCCATGGATCATTAGCCAACCTGCTCTACCTCCTGAGCCACAGCCCCGGTTAGTCTGTTTTTATGAAGTTTCCCACAGGAGTTGAGTTTCAATATTTTAGTACATGTTATTAGACACGATTAGAAACACATTGGTGAATATATTTCTTAGTAATGATTTAGTTCCCAGAGTTTCATAACCTGCCCTAACTTTTCAAGGTTCAAGGTTGTTAATGTTGTCCTTTATTGTTCATCTTCTGTACGTACAGGTGCGTAAGAGTAAAAACTATTTTGGTTTGTATTGCTAGCAGCATAGACACATAACCTAGTGACACACAGCAAAACAAGCACATTTAAGAAAGCAGGAGAGTGCAAAAAAGAGAAAGGAGAGAAAAATGTACAAGTTTAGATGTTGACACTGTGGCAGCATGTTCAAGGTTCGATTCCTAAGCCCAGTGGTTGGTCATCTGCTACATGTTATGTTATTCGATCCCTGGGACCACCCCCCCATGGGCTTATGTTGAAGACCGATGTTGAAGTTCCTTTGAGGTAGACACTGAACCCATAAATGTTCCTGATGAACAGGTTGTTGCCTTGCATAGTTTTCTCCATGTCAGTGAATGTGAACAACATAAACACAGTGCTACCCCTCCATCGGCTACTAGTGGTGTGTTCATATCAATAACACAATATATCGATCGAACACATGGGTAGTAGGTAGAATATATATCGATCGAGGGGCTGCTATATGGATATAGTAATAAATGGCATGAATTATCTGGTGATAAGTGTTGACAAATGCACCTCTGTTTAATGTTATCAAAGTCCTCTTTGCAAGTTATATAAGTTATAGACAGACCTACAACCGATATATGTGGATAAATCCGATATATCAATATTCATCATATTGTGGCCTCCGTGTTATGATTCATATCTATCATGATTCGTGAGATTGCAAGCAATATCAAACACTAACGGCTACTTCCCAATTTTCAGCAGTTTTTATGCTCATATTTTGACACTCGCTTTAAATTTAGGCCTAATAATAATAATAATGCTATTAATTTACAGCACCATTTATTTACATTTTCATTTACATGATGGCTATAAATGCCTGACAAAGTTATGTGAATGCATGGACTAAACAAGTTCCTTGGGTGGTTGAATAATTTATTCAATAATCCAGTTGAGCAAACTCCATTCTTCCTATGAAAATTGACACCTGAGGCTACAGTAGGTCTGTGACTACAGACTATTAGTCAACGGCAATTCATTTCACATTTCAGACCAAAAAGTCAACACGCTTCATGTTGACTTTTTTTGCGCAGGCGTGCACGCACGCGTGTGCGCACACACACACACACACACACACACACACACACACACACACACACACACACACACACACACACACACACACACACACACAGACACACCCCTCCTTCCTCACCTGGCCCCTGCAGGGCGGTGGGAGGGGGAGTGGCTTGTTGTATTGTCTATTATTTACCAGCAACAGAGACAGAGCAGAGCTGTGTGTGGTGACTGACTGTGGCTCTTCCTTCCTTGCTGCGTTGGTGGAAGAAGATAGTCTCCTTTTATTCTTCTACCGGACTGTCCTTTTCTATTCCACCACAGCATCAGGTAAGCATCATCATTCTGTTATTGTTTTATTTGGCATGATCAAATGACATTGCAGTAGCTTAAAAAACAAAACAAAAACAAAGTAGTAGTAGCAGAGCATCGGATGGCATATTGAGCTCTTTGACAAATGGTAAAAAATAATAATAATAATAATAATAATAATACTATTTAGCCTGACTGGAGCTATAGCTGCAGCCAATCTACAAGCGAATCTATCAAGTTCTATAGCATATATCAATGCGCTGTTTTCCACATTTCTTTGGGACACATTCTCCCAAAATAAAAGCGTGGTGTAGGGTTTATACCTGCAGTTACCCCCCTGCAATGCAATTATAGATTTGTTTATGATGGGATGAATCTGGATTAGGAATACCCTCCATTGACTTCCTAATAATGAAATGTTTCGTCTGCGAAGTCACAAACATTGCAGCTGTAGGTAGAGCTATTGTTTGATACAAATCTACAGTAGACATCTCCTGAGCTACTTTGCGTCAATGAATAAAAGTGCTGAAGTTTGGAGGCACTTGTTTGTATTAACAGGTCGGGGTGGTGCCTCCTGCATTATTGTTGATAATTATCAACAAGTAATACAGGGCCGTTCAGTGAGTCCAAACTACCGTACTTAGAAAAAGAATCACCTGCAGAGAATTTATTGACACAAAGTAGCTCATAACATGTCTACAGTGGATTTTTATCAAACAAACGCTTTGCACATATAAAGAGCATAATTCAAGCTCTACCTACAGCTGCTGGTGAGTTTAATACAAGCAGATCACAGCTGAAAATGGTCATTATTAGGAAGTCAAGAGAGCTAGCAGCTCTAGATTCATCACAAAAACAGTTGCAATGCAGGTAGGTTTATACCAGGAATGGAAACTACCCCACCCTGCAAAACACGCTTTGCTAAACACCACACCACTCACTCATTTAACATTCATGTCAGCAATGTAGGCTATGGTTATTCCAAACTGCAGTTTATTTTAAACAATGAAGCTTACTTTAACAATTCATGTGCTTGCCGTGGTGTTATATTATCCAGCCTACATCATTGATGGATGATGCTTTGTCACTTCAATGAGAAGCAGGGAAGGCATTTTTGGGGCAAGAAACGCTTGTTCTACAATGCAATGCCTGGCATAACTTATACTGTGACAGAAAAGAAGGTGTGTCAGTGAATGTAGAAATACTAGGGTGTTGCCATCTCAAACAAACCAAACTGACATGATGTGCAAGCCATTTAGTTTGTGTCATGTGTATAGTTCCATTTGTTAGAGACATATTGGTGTGTTCTGTGTTGCCTTATCTAATCTTGTTAAAGGATCCAAATTGAATTGGTCCTCCCTAATGTTTATCAAATACCACATTCTTTAATGGTTTTCCCACTCAGGCTGTGTCTCAAAGTAGGGCTATAGTGTGTGTGGGCAGTTCAGAAACCCACTGACATCATTGATGAGGAATCCAAGTAGGCCTACGAGCTTGGATTCCTCAAATTGTAGGCTTTTTATTTCTGAAAAGTTGCAGTGCAACAATAGAAGCCGTCATTCTCACGATAATACAAATCTAAACAGGGTCTATTAAATATATATAGACAAAAAGGTTGAACAGGCATTGAAGTGGTCATTTTGACGATTAGCCTATTATTAATTTTGTTGAGATGATTATCATGTCTTAAGACCATGCTATTTCTGACCACTCCCTGAAAAGGTCTACATGTCCTGACCCCATATCCAGCATTTATACATTATGGATTGGTGGACTTATTATTCGTCTCAACTATTATCTTGCACCACGCCTGGGCAATTAACCTAAAATATACTGTATGTAAATTTACTCATGGTAGAGCACTGTGGCTTGGGAGGTAGAGAAGGTTGTCAAATGATCTGTGGGTCGGCAGTTTGAATCCCGGCACCTCCTTTTCTACACGTCTAAGGCCTGATTTACACTGGCAGCCAAATTCTGCCTGAATCAGATCTGAGCCACATTGAGTTTGGGATCTGATTCGTTTAAATGGGTCATATGACCCTTCAGACCAGTCAGATTTCTATCTTGAAGTTGCACAGATCTGATTCAGGCTAGATTTGGCTGTCATTGTAAATCAGGCCTAAATGTCCTTGTGCAAGACACTGAACCTCAAATTGCTCTGCCGGTTTTAAATCAGGTCTAAGGCCGGTTTTACACTGGCAGCCAAATTCAGCCTGAATCAGATCTGGAACATGGAAATGTGTGAATGTGTGTGAATGGGTATGTGCAATGTGTGAATGTAGTGCACTCTAGGGACCAGATTCAGGGAAGCAAATACGCCCACGCACTGAAGCGTATCGACATTAACGGTCATTCTCTCACCTCGCCGGTAATCAGAAAGAAGAATTTCACACCGCAGGACGAGAAGTTCATCGCGCAGCCGTCGGACAATACGCACATTGGCAAGTCAGCTCAGGAGGTGGTGTAAGGAGCACATGGCTTGCGTATATGTACCTGCAACAGTGGAGTTGATACCAGGGCACACTATTTAATCAGCATTTGAGCCACGGACCACCAAATGGACCACCTGTGTGTGTGTGTGTGTGTGTGTGTGTGTGTGTGTGTGTGTGTGTGTGTGTGTGTGTGTGTGTGTGTGTGTGTGTGTGTGTGTGTGAACAAATCGCCGATCACCGAAATCAAAGGCATTATAAAGGGATTTAATGACAATTCCAGCTCTCAAACAAGGCCCGGACCTCTATGGAAATAATAATACATAGGTATACCTTTTTCCTTTAACGGAAAAAAAATAAAACTTACATTAATCATGTCCCTAAACGATTTTTTTTTTGTAAGTTCAATTTTACCACTGTATTAAAATAACAATCCTACGGCCCATCACTGCTTTTCCAACTCCACACAGAATAGTTTAATGTGCCTAGTAACTTACCTCCTTACGTCTTTTCAAAGGACCGTTATATCCAACACTGGAGCCTATATCCACTATCCAGTGGAATGAATGCAGCTGACGCGCTAAATTAATTAAATCACTGGAGCAGGTCTGTAGCCTACATATTGGGCCAAATCAATGAACTGTGCAAAGGTCCAACACCACCTCAAACTCGCTGGATTATAATTCAACACCGAAAATTATTGTGTCTGTTTTTGTTTTATCATGGATGGGTCTGTGCGACTCTCCAATCTCACAAATACCACATGCAGAGGCTGCTCTGCTGGGTGGCGCCCTTGCCAGAAATAGGCTAATAAATGAATAGCCTAATAAATAAATGTGAGAATATGCTGTGCTTCGGGTTGAAATGCATGAGAAGGTAGGTATCCATATGTAGAAAACGGATGCTTTTGGTGCTGGTCCAGGACCCCCCCTGACTTTTTCGCTTAGTTTTGTAGTTCTTCACAATAGCCTATTATTTATTCGAGGACGAGGAGGAGTGATCAGTCCATCTAGCCTAGACCCTGATGTCCCCTGAACTTGATGATCAGCTGATTTTGACAGCAGATACGCAATAATAAATATTATTATTGCCTGTTATATTATATTTCATTTAATATTGTAGGCAGCGTTGCTTAATAGATCTGACCCACATTCAGACTGGCATGATTGACTGTAATTACTTAATTGGTTGCACAGCTGTGTAACATTCGATATTTTAACATTTTAAAATATTGTAATATAGCCTCAAACATGTAGCCTACAGTATATTCGTTCAATGAGGTTTTGCCTTATAGAATAGGCCTACATGGTTCTCAGTTTTTCAAATCAAGCCCTTGATAATTAATTGGCACGCACATGTGGTCTAAGCTGTCTAAGCTCTATAAGCTGCGCAGATAAAAAAGGACGACGCATTAGGCCTATCTCTTTTCATATTGTTTGAAGTCATATAAAACCTATACCTATACCTATACCCAATGAAATATAAAATATATAAAATATACACTGTATTGACACATTGGAATTAAAACAATCGCTTGCAAACTGAGTGAGTAAGGGACAATTGAAATCTCAAGTTTTGACGGAGTCCATGCAGAGTTGATGCCTGTTGACAGATGCTTGGATTCATTTATGGTAAGTGCCTGCTTACAACGCACACGCACACTTTGACAAAATATGCAGTCTGAACAATATTGTTGTACTTAAGCGGTGTGTGGCAGAATTAAACATTATATTTTGAGGTGGAGGACTGCTGTCGCATTGGGACATGCGAGATGCTGAGGGCATGTGCGTCAGGCAGAAATGAGGAGATCTGCAAAGTAACGCCATAAGCTATAATAATAATAACAATAGTTTTTTGCGTTCACGGCAGGCATTTTCAATTCAAATTGACAGGCTTTGTGTACGCAAGTAAGCCGGTGCACACACATTGTACTTTTGCCATACCAAAATAGGGCTAATGATCACAAATTAGTGCCTTTCGTGAACACGGCTGTGTTGACACTGTTTTATCAATGGGGGGCAGCAGAGATCTATGGTGTACACGGGCCATTATTTGTGTGCACGCCCAATACTTTAGTACAGTCCAGCCATGGTTGGTTCTCAAAGTGTGGTTCGGGGGCCCCTGTGGGTCCAACTACTGTATGTACAGTGGCCATAGTTTGTGTGCATGACCAATAATTTTACACAAACATTTCTAGACTATAGCACAATCCAGCCAAGGCTGGTTCCCAAAGTGTGGTTCGGGACCTCTGGGAGACCAACTATGTACATGGGCCAGAGTTTGTGTGCACAAACAATAGTTTTACAAGAACATTTCAAGGTTATATTGCAGGACAGCCTCGTACAGCCACGGCTGGTTCCCAAAGTTTGGTTCGGAGACCTCTGGGAGTCCAACTATGTACAAAGGCCATAGTTTGTGTGCACGGCCAATACATTTACACAAACATTTCAATGCTATAGTACAATCCAGCCATGGCTGTTTCATAAAGTGTGGTGTGTTGACCTCTGGGGTTCCAACTATGTACACAGGACAGTGTTTGTGTGCACGACCAATAGTTTTACTTGAACATTTGTTGGTTATATTACAGGACAGCCAAGTACAGTCACGCCTGGTTCCCAAAGTGTGGTTCGGGGATCTCTGGGAATCAAACTATGTACACGGGCCAGAGTTTGTGTGCATGACAAATAGTTTTACAAGAACATTTCAAGGTTATATTGCAGGACAGCCTCGTACAGCCACGGCTGGTTCCCAAAGTTTGGTTCGGAGACCTCTGGGAGTCCAACTATGTACAAAGGCCATAGTTTGTGTGCACGGCCAATACATTTACACAAACATTTCAATGCTATAGTACAATCCAGCCATGGCTGGTTCATAAAGTGTGGTGTGTTGACCTCTGGGGTTCCAACTATGTACACAGGACAGTGTTTGTGTGCACGACCAATAGTTTTACTTGAACATTTGTTGGTTATATTACAGGACAGCCAAGTACAGTCATGCCTGGTTCCCAAAGTGTGGTTCGGGGATCTCTGGGAATCAAACTATGTACACGGGCCAGAGTTTGTGTGCATGACAAATAGTTTTACATGAACATTTTTTGGTTATATTGCAGGGCAGCCTAGTACAGCCACGGCTGGTTCCCAAAGTTTGATTTGGGGACCTCTGAGTTGCCAACTATGTACAAAGGCCATAGTTTGTGTGCACGGCCAATGCTTTTACACAAACATGTCAAGGCTATAGTATAATCCAGCCATGGTTGGTTCCTAAGTGAGGTTCAGGAACCTCTGAGAATCCAACTATGTACATAGGCCATAGTTTGTGTGCACGGCCAATACCTTTACACATACATTTCTAGGCTATAGTAAAATCAAGCCATAGCTGTTTCCCAAAGTATTGTTTGTGGACCTCTGGGGTTCCAACTATGTACATAGTTACATATGAACATTTCTAGGTTATATGACAAGGCAGCCTAGTACAGCCATGGCTGGTGCGTAAAGTGTGGTTCAGGGACCTCCGGGATTCCAACTATATACATAGGCCATAGTTTCCATGCACGACCAATAATTTTACACAGACAAGGCTGTTTCCCCAAAATGTAGTCCGGGACCTCTGGGAATCCAACCACATGGTTGGATTCCCAGAGGTCCCCGGACTACAGTTTGTGTGCACGAGACACGACCAATACCTTTACATAAACATTTCAAGGGTATAGTACAATCCAGTCATGACTGGACTGGGAGTCCAGCCATAGTCTGTGTGCACAGCCAATAGTTTTACACAGACATTTCAAGGCTATATAACAATCCAGCCATGGCTGGTTCCCAAAAAGTAGTTTGAAAACCTCTGGCATCCTATGTACACTATATACAAGCAACTATGTACACAACCATAGTTTGTGTCACGAACAATACTTTTACATGAACATGCATAGGCTATAGTTCAGTCCAGCCTAGTGCAGCCATACTAGTCGCTGGACATTGGCATGTCATATGAGTGTAGAATAGCCGAGTGTCCCTGTTGTTTCCTAGGGAACGGATTTCCAACAATGGCTCTTTAACACAATTTGCATGCTGTGTCTTGATTGGCCACTCCAGTTTTCTAAAATGTCCCTACTTTAGAACTGGGGTGGCCAATCTGGATACAGTAAGCATTCAAGCATGTTTTTTGCCAACAGCTGATTCAGTTTGCATTATTAGCTAGGCTAGCTCCAGGGTCCTGCCAGCATTGTAGATCCTTGCAGATGCTAATAGTTTATACATGACATCTACACGGTCAATAGTTTTACATGAATGTGTCCTTACTATAGTCCCAAACCCCACTTCAGGAGCCTGCCATGGATGTACTGTACCTAGAGATGTTCATGTAAAACTATTGTACAGAGTTGCCCCCACAGATTTCCCCAAACCACACTTTGGGAAACAGCCATGGCTCTACTAGGCTGGACTGTACTATAGCCTAGAAATGTTCATATACAACTATTGGTCTTGCACAAAAACAATGGATCATGTGCATAGTGGTGCCGCCAGAGGTCCTCAAACCCCACTGTGGGAACCAGCCATGTCCTTGTACTAGTCTGTCCTTTAATATAACCAAGAAATGTTCATGTAAAACTATTGGTCGTGCACACAAACTATGGCCCATGTACATAGAGTACCAGAGGTACCAAAACCACACTTTAGGAACCAGCTGTGGCACTACTAAGCTGTCCTGTAATACAATGTAGAAATGTCCATTTAAAACTATAGGTTGTGCATGCAAACTATGACCTGCATACATAATTGGACTCCCAGAGGTCCCTGAACCAAGCTTTGGGAACCAACCATGGCTGTACTAGGCTGGACTGTAATATAGCCTATACATGTTCATGTAAAAGTATTGGTATTGCACACAAACTATGGTTTGTGTACAATACATCTCAAAACCACACTTTGGGAACCAACCATGGCTGGATTTTGCTAAAGCCTAGAAATGTTCTTGTAAAAGTATTATTTTTGCACACAAACTATGGCCTATGTTCATAGTTGTATTCCCAGAGTTCCCCAAACCACACTTTTACTACTTACTATGCAGTCCTGTAATATAACCTAGAAATATATAAAACTATTGGTAGTGCACACAAACTATGGCCCGTATACATGGTAGGACTCCCAGAGCTCCTCGAACCACATTTTGGGAACCAGCTGTGGCCGTAGTAGGCTGTCCTGTAATATAATCTAGAAATGTCCATGTAAAACTATTGTTTTTGCACATAAACTCTGGCCTGTGTACATAGCTGGACTCTCAGAGGTCCCCGGACCATACTTTGTGAACCAGCCATGGCTGTACTAGACTTCCTTTATTATTTAACCTAGAAATGTTCTTGTAAAAGTATTGGCCGTACACACAAACTCTAGTTTGTGTACATAGTTGGATGGCAGAGGTCCTCAACTACACTTTGGGAACTAGTCATGGCTGGATTGTACTATAGCCTAGAAATGTATGTGTAAAAGTATTGATCGTGCACATAAACTATGGCCTGTGTACATACTTGGTTTCCCAGAGGTCCCTGAATCACACTTTGGGAACTACCCATGGCTGGATTATATTTTAGCCTTGAAATGTTTGTGTAAAAGTATTTGCTGTGTACACAAACTATGGCCTCTGTACATAGTTGGACTCCCAGAGGTCCCCAAACCAAACTTTGGGAACCAGCCGTGGCTGTACTAGGCTGTCCTGTAATATAACCTAGAAATGTTCATGTCTATGTAAAGGTATCGGTTGTCCACACAAACTATGGCCTATGAACATATGGTAGTTGGAAGCCAGATGTCCCCAAACCAAACTAGCCATGGCTGAGCTGTCCTATAGCTTAGAAATGGTCATATGAAACTATTGGTCATGCACACAAACTATGGCCTGTCTACATAGTTGGACCCCCAGAGGTCCCTGAATCACACTTTTTGAACCTTGTCTCTCTGGTTTTACAATGTGCTATAGGTGAGGATCCTACCAACACAGAGATAATGAAGTAATTAATCTGAAATCAGCAGATCTACAAGATCTGCATGAATAAACAACCATTTCAATACATGTTAATCTAAACACCATTTAGATTAACCGTTTGGTTTGGATTCACTTACAAATAGAAATGCAACAGAATGCAACAGAACGAGCCCCCCCCCACAGCACATTCTGGATTGAACCCTCGTTAAGTGCAATGGACGGCACCTGCTGTTAGTCAGTTCTCAGTCAACTAGTGTGGCAGTTCTGAAAGTGTGAAGCCCCTACATACACAGTTTTAAGATAGCAGTGCAACAGTGTGGACTGTGGAGATACACAGTTAGAAACATTTGTAAACGTTTTCTTCCGTAGTATAATAGAAAGCCAAAATTGAATTAGACATTTTTGAAAATGTTGTAGTGTGATAATATATATATATATATATATATATATATATATATATATATATATATATTATATATATATATATATATATATATATATATATATATATGGGTAATCAGTATTTTCCATGCTACATTATTAATATTTATATTTTGATGATTTACATACTGTATATCTTGAAATGTTTGTGTAAATGTATTGGCCCGGCTCACAAACTATGGGCTGCATACATAGTTGAACTCCCAGAGGTCCCTGAACCACACTTTATGAACCTTGTCTCTCTGGTTTTACAATGTGCTATAGGTGAGGATCCTACCAATACAGAGATAATGAAGTAATTAATCTGAAATCAGCAGATCTACAAGATCTGCATGAAGCCTGAATAAACAACCATTTCAATACATGTTAATCTAAACACCATTTAGATTAACCGTTTGGTTTGGACTCACTTACAAATAGAAATGCAACAGAATGCAACAGAACGAGCCCCCCCCCTCATCCCACAGCACATTCTGGATTGAACCCTCGTTAAGTGCAATGGACGGCACCTGCTGTTAGTCAGTTCTCAGTCAACTAGTGTGGCATTTCTGAAAGTGTGAAGCCCCTACATACACAGTTTTAAGATAGCAGTGCAACAGTGTGGACTGTGGAGATACACAGTTAGAAACATTTGTAAACGTTTTCCTCCGTAGTATAATAGAAAGCCAAAATTGAATATATTCTCAATCCCTTGTGCATTAAGTGAAATATTTAAAAAATGTATTAATCTTGATTATGGTGTCCAGATCATGAAAACCCCCACATCTCAATTAATTAGAATATTTTGAGACCACTAAGAAAACATGACAAGAAATGTCGATTATGTGAAAAGCATATTAATGTATGCAGTTACTACTACTTACGATGGATCAGACTGGACTAGACTAGACTAGGGTGTACTTGGCTGTATGAATTCAAACAGACTAACCACTCATGGGCAATAGTTTGTATGCACTTACTGTACATGAACATATGTAGTACAGTAGAGCCTTGTATGCCCAGGTCTAACCTAGTCGAGCCCGATGGGAGAACAGAGTAGTGGAGGGGAGTACTACCGTACTGTATTATGGTGGATCAGGCTGGACTAGACAAGACTAGTGTGTACTAAACTCAAATAGGCTCTATCAGCCTGTACTAGGCTCTGTAGATCCTCACACAGTTGGGACTAACCACTGTGTACATGTGCAATAGTTTGTGTGCACAATCAAGAGTTTTACATGAACATGGGTTGACGATAGTACAGTATTGCCTTGTACAGCCTAATGAAGCCTATTACAGCCTAACAAACACCCCTACAGCCTATTAGATCCCATTTGAGTCTAGTGCAGTACAGCCTAGTATGTCAAAGTCTAGCCTAGTCCTGTCCAATGGGAGAATAGAGTAGTCGAGGGGAGTACTAGTCTTTATTATGTCACACCATTGGGACTAACCACTGTGTACACGGGCAGTCGTTTGTGTGCACATTCAATACTTTTACTTGGACATGTGTTGACCATAGTGCAGTATCACCTCGTACAGCCTAATGAAGCCTATTACAGCCTAACACACACCCCTACAGCCAATTAGAGCCCATTTGAGTCTTGTGCAGTACAGCCTAGTATGCCAAAGTCTAGCCTAGTCCTCTCCAATGGGAGAATAGAGTAGTAGAGGGAAGTACTAGTCTATATTATATATCACACCATTGTGAATAACCACCGTGTACACGGGCAGTCGTTTGTGTGCACATTCAATACTTTTTCTTGGACATGTGTTGACCATAGTGCAGTATCACCTCGTACAGCCTAATGAAGCCTAATACAGCCTAACAAACCCCCTACAGCCTATTAGAGCCCATTTGAGTATGGCCTAGTATGCCAAAGTCTAGCCTAGTCCTCTACAATGGGAGAATAGAGTAGTAGAGGGAAGTACTAGTCTATATTATGTCACACCATTGTGAATAACCACCGTGTACACGGGCAGTCGTTTGTGTGCACATTCAATACTTTTACTTGGACATGTGTTGACCATAGTGCAGTATCACCTCGTACAGCCTAATGAAGCCTATTGCAGCCTAACACACACCCCTACAGCCTATTAGAGCCCATTTGAGTACGGCCTAGTATGCCAAAGTCTAGCCTAGTCCTCTCCAATGGGAGAATAGAGTAGTAGAGGGAAGTACTAGTCTATATTATGTCACACCATTGTGAATAACCACCGTGTACATGGGCAGTCGTTTGTGTGCACATTCAATACTTTTACTTGGACATGTGTTGACCATAGTGCAGTATCACCTCGTACAGCCTAATGAAGCCTAGTACAGCCTAAGAAACCCCCCTACAGCCTATTAGAGCCCATTTGACTCTAGTGCAGTACAGCCTAGTATGCCAAAGTCTAACCTAGTCCTGTCCAATGGGAGAATAGAGTAGTAGAGGGGAGTACTAGTCTATATTATGTCATACCATTGGGACTAACCATGGTGTACACAGGCAGTTATTTGTGTGCACATTCAATAGTTTGCATGGCATGTGTTGACCATGGTACAGTATTGCCTTCTACAGCCTAATGAAGCCTAGTACAGCCTGATGGGAGAAGAGAGTAGTAGAGGCCCCTTTATAACACTTGCACGTATGTGATTCCACTCTCATCCTCTGGGTCCATATGTGCCAGTCTCCTCGCACACGTTTAGGCTAAGTGGTCTAATAGAAGAATTGTGGTACAAAAATAAGTAAATTGTCCCAGTGACAACGTCAGGGAGGAGTATGTTACAATAGTAAGTCAGTCAGTCAGTCAGCCAGCCAATATGATGTTCCTGAGTCAATTGCAGTTATATCCCTCACACGGTGATGTTGGTTTCAATGCAGAAGACATCTGAGGGATCAAAGGTCAAAAACATTCAATAGGTTTTCAGCCAATCACGTATAGGTTCTTCGGATTGTCTGAATATTTGATTATATTTGAATGTATTTTAAAGGTGTTGCAGCCATCAAAATCAAAATGAGCAAATATTTGCATACAAACAATAAAGTTGAACATTCAGTTTAAGCATTCAGATAAGCGGAAGAAGATGGATGAATGAACATCTTCCCAACTCCAACAGAATTGGGGTTGTACATGGGAACCAGCTGTGGCTGTAGTAGGCTGTCCTGTAATATAACATAGTGTTCATGTAAAACTATAGGTCGTGCACACAAACTCTGGCCTATGTACATAGTTGTACTCCCACAGGTCCCCGAACCACACTTTGGGAATTGGGATTGTACTATAGCTTATAAATGTTTGTGGAAAAGTATTGGTTGTGCACACAAACTATGGCCTTTGTACATAGTCGGACCCACAGAGGTCCGCAAAACACAATTTTGGAACTAGCCATAGCTGTACTGTAATAAAACTTTTGGTTGTGCACACATACTATTGCATGTGTACATAGTTGGACTCCCAGTGGTCCCTGAACCACACTTTGGGAACCAGACTTGGCTGGATTGTACTATAGCCTTGAAATGTTTGTGGAAAAGTATTGGTCGTGCACACAAACTATGGCCTATGTACATAGTTGGACTCCCAGAGGTCCCCAAACCGCACTTTGGGAACCAGCCGTGGCTGTACTAGGCTGTCGTGTAATGTAATCTAGAAATTTTTATGTAAAACTACTGGTCATGCATACAAACTATGGCCGTGTACATAGTTGGACTCCCAGACGTCCCCGAACCACATTTTGGGAACCAGCCGTGGCTATAGTAAGCCTGTAATATGTCCTGTAATATGACCTAGACATGTTCATGTAAAAGTATGGGACATGTACACCATGTACACATGTAGAGTTTTGGTTAATAGCCTGCCACCCTGTGGAATTATGCTTGAACTGCAATATAAGGCCCTAAAATGGACACAGAGGAAAAAATAGCAGTGTGGGTCATCTGAAGGACTGATCGGTGAACATGTGGTGTCCACACGAAGAGGAGGGGGCCCGGAAAATTTAGAGACCATCCGCTGATTTTTCACGCCCCCACAGTCCGCACAGTGTGGACTGGAAATTTCTGGTGTACACCGGCCTATATCGCATTGACCCGGTGAGCACAAAAAGCGATAGGGGTAATAATAATAATAATAATAATTTGATTTTATTTAGAGATCCCCATTAGCTGCTGCCAAGGCAGCTAGCTAGTCTTCCTGGGGTCAACCACAGATATACAGAAAATACAATGCAGTATATATACTAAAATACAATTGTTGTACAATATATGTCAAATGACACAGGAGTAGAAGATTCATCATTTGTAAACATGACAGTATAGTCCAAGAATTAGGCAGATAAAAATGCAAGAAAAGAATAAAAATAATTAAAAATGACAACTAATAATAATAATAATAGTATTAATATGTTTGCAAATAACAGCTCATGGGCGCTTATTTGTACGTGGGCGATTATTTTGACAAGGCGTTATTAAGCAAAATGATGTGGGAACATGGGCCTTATTTAGTAGGCGGTTGTTTAAGTAAGGGCTGTTATTTGGTATTTTATGGTAGGCCTATGATCGTGCCTATAGCCTATATCTTTTTATTAGGCCTATATTATTGTTTACCTTTGCAAAGGTGAGAGTGAGCAATTGTTCAATAGAAAGGGCTTTTATATTTTAATTACCAAATAGCTGAGGTTGAACTAAATACTAAATAAATGCATTTGCATTATATAAGGGGCGGCTTATATTTTTTAGTGCTTGCATTCAATCAGTTGACATTGCAAGTGACTCTTCTGTCAAAATCAGCTGATCAACAAGTCCATGCGACATGGGGGACCACAGAGAGACCACAATGTTCAGTTGTAAAATTTCAGAACTCTGGGCTGCAGCTAGAGTTCAGACAAACTGCTGACTCACGTTTGTTGCCTTTTATGGTAAGAAATGGGGCGTGGAAGAATGAAAATGGGATGGTCCTGTCATTTGCGATCATTCTCACACGCTGGGAATGCTCGTGCACGGGCACCTGATGTACGCTACCTCCAGAGGATTACGCTCAGCGTACTCAGGGTTCTCTGTATTATACCGTTGGTTCGAGTGTAGCGTGTTTACGGGCACTTGGCACCCCCTATCGTTGAATTTGCGTATATTTTCTTTCCTGAATTAGGTCACTCTGGAGATCTCAACGGGCCTGAAAATTAAGGCCCGGCCCTAACTGGGCCCTAACTGTTCATGCCCGAGGCTCGGCCTGACTAAATGGAATAGATTCTAGGCCCTACCCAGCCCTAAACTGTCGGGTTTGGGCAGAATTTGCCAAAATAGTAAGAGTGAAATGCCAATCAGCACCATCTTCAGAATAGGTAAATACAGAAAAGAACTATTACTTTTAATTATACAATAACTCAATATATATTATTTGTTTCATGGAGCCCGAGGCCTGACCCGGCCCTACTGATTAGCATAGATTTTAGGCCCGACCCGGCCCTAATAAATGTCGGGTCGGGCCTGTTTGGGTTCGGTCCTGGTCGGGTTCGGGCAGAGTTTGAGAACTCTAGTGCACTCTTAAAGCACCTTGGATAAAGGCACAATATAAATGCACCATTTATACAGTGTGCTCTGCAAGAATATCCCACTGTTGGTACACGTATAAGTATGTGATAAATGAAGGTTGTTGCCTAACACTCCCGACGTGTCTAAACACATTGTTATTGTGTCAGGAGGACTGACTCATATCTATCTGCCGTGGTGGAACAACATTAAATTCAGACAAGGTATTTGTGGTGAGGGAGGGCATTCTTTGAGACACTTTATACAGGTATTTCAGGGTGTGGTGGCCCACCGTGGTCAAAATCTGCAATTTGTCTTTACGGCCAAACAGATGCAGGTGTACCATTTCATTACGGACCTTACACATATTCATTCATTCATTACTTGAGTGAGCGGAGTGGGCAAGTAAGGTAATCGGTGCGCAGTGTTCGGTTCACAGTGTTTGTTTGGTTGGTGGTCGATCCCTCAGGGTACTAAGAGACCTTTATAATTAATGTCATGAGTATTAGCCTGTTCCGCTCACACACGAGTAGGCCATGGCTTACTGGTGTGCAGCGTGTAAGTTTGCACTTTAGAGTGCTGATCTAGTTCATTCATTCATTCATTCATTCATTCATTCATTCATTCATTCATTCATTCATTCATTCATTCATTCATTCATTCATTCATTCATTCATTCATTCCCACGGAAAAGTAAATAACTGCCAACTTGAGAAATAAAAAGGGGACATCCAGACAGCTAACATTGTGAGCTGGCAGGTGACGTGGAGGATGTAAATTTGCATACGGATGTGAGATGATTTAAATTAAAGCTGTGCTATGCAAATGTCTACCTCGGATTTGGGTCTCCAGCTAGACACTAGCCTCGGAAACCTGAACGTTTTATTCACCTGTGTGTGTGTGTGCACACGCTCATGCATAAAAAAGCATATAGTGTTTTTATCGATGCACTTGATAGATACTGTACCATACCAGAAACTAGTTACTTATTGTCATATGTGTTTATTTGTCATGTCTTCCCTGTGCACCTTTTAGAGGAAAGGTTAACAGCCAACAAAAAATGTATTTTTCCAAAGTACGGTACTTTTTTTTTCCTTCATGAATTTTAATCGTCAACTTAAAGGGGAATTCCACTCATTTTGAACCCCCCCCTAAAACGACCCCTGTTGCCATGGTAACCTACCTGGTATGGTTGATTTTGGTTGTATTGACTCCTGGAAGGCAAGCGGCAGCCCCCCCAGACCCTGTTCCTGGGGCTCCATTGATTTCCATTGATTCACTCGTATAGTCCCATTTTGAGCAGTGAAGGAGATAAAATCCAAAGCCAAAAAAAGTTTTTTTTTCCATGGACGGTCTCCAAATGGTCTCCAGCAACCCTCCGATGCAGTGTTAGCCTAGCATTAGCCTCCAGTGTTGTGCTATACATGTAAACTACTAGTGTTGCTAGTTGCTAGTTGCTTGCTGTTTTTTCCACTTTGTCATCCATTCACAGCTGTACTGTGGTCACACTGTCTTTGTTGTCGCTGGAAATGGTCCCATTTCTGAATCCACACAGGACTGAGTTTGTTCTGTTGTCTGTTCTGTTGTCGTGTCGGCTACTACAAAGCCTCTCCAGTGTTGCCAACTTGCCAACCTCCAAAATCCAAAATACACTAGTGGCACTTCCAAAATGCATTAGAATGCGCTAGAGCAGTGGGTTTTCAACCATTTTCATACCAGGGCCCACTATTTATACTACTACTACTACTACTACTAGCAGTACTACTACTACTACTACTACTACTACCAGTACTACTACTAATATCAGTACTACTTGTAATACTAATAGCACTACTACTACTACTACCACTACCACTACCAGTACTACTACTACTACCACTACCAGTACAACTACTACTACTACTACTACTACTACCAGTACAACGACTACTACCACTACCACCACTACCACCACCACCACCACCACCACCACCACCACCACCACTACTACTACTACTACTTCCAGTACTACTACTAATAGCAGTACTACTTGTAATACTAATAGCACTACTACTACTACCAGAACAACTACTACCACTACTACTACTACTACTACTACCAGTACTACTACTACTACTACTAACACCACTCCTACTACTACTACTACTACTACTGGCATTACTACTACTACTAGCAGTACGACTACTAGCCCCACTCCAACTATTAATACTACTACTACTACTACTACCAGTACTACTTCTAGCACCAGTCCTACTACTAACAGAAGTAGCAGTAGTAGTAGTAGTAGTAGTAGTAGTAGTAGTAGTAGTAGTAGTAGTGCAATTAGTATTACAAGTAGTACTGCATTTAGTAGTAGTACTGGAAGAAGTATTATTATTATTATTATTATTATTAGTAGTAGTAGTAGTAGTAGTAGTAGTAGTAGTAGTAGTAGTAGTAGTAGTAGTAGTGGTGGTGGTGGTGGTGGTGGTGGTGGTGGTGGTGGTGGTAGTAGTAGTTGTACTGGTAGTAGTAGTGGTAGTAGTAGTAGTAGTAGTAGTAGTAGTAGTAGTAGTGGTAGTAGTAGTTGTACTGGTAGTAGTAGTAGTAGTAGTAGTTGTACTGGTAGTAGTAGTAGTGTAGTACTGCTATTAGTAGTAGTACTGCTTGTAGTAGTAGTAGTATTAGTAGTTGGAGTGGGGCTAGTAGTCGTACTGCTAGTAGTAGTAGTAATGCCAGTAGTAGTAGTAGTAGTAGTAGTAGTAGGAGTGGTGGTAGTAGTAGTAGTAGTAGTAGTAGTAGTTGTACTGGTAGTAGTAGTGGTAGTAGTAGTAGTAGTAGTAGTAGTAGTGGTAGTAGTAGTAGTGGTAGTGGTAGTAGTAGTAGTAGTAGTAGTATAAATAGTGGGCCCTGGTATGAAAATGGTTGAAAACCCACTGCTCTAGCGCATTCTAATGCATTTTGGAAGTGCCACTAGTGTATTTTGGATTTTGGAGGTTGGCAAGTTGGCAACACTGGAGAGGCTTTGTAGTAGCCGACACGACAACAGAACAGACAACAGAACAAACTCAGTCCTGTGTGGATTCAGAAATGGGACCATTTCCAGCGACAACAAAGACAGTGTGACCACAGTACAGCTGTGAATGGATGACAAAGTGGAAAAAACAGCAAGCAACTAGCAACTAGCAACACTAGTAGTTTACATGTATAGCACAACACTGGAGGCTAAAGCTAGGCTAACACTGCATCGGAGGGTTGCTGGAGACCATTTGGAGACCGTCCATGGAAAAAAAAACTTTTTTTGGCTTTGGATTTTATCTCCTTCACTGCTCAAAATGGGACTATACGAGTGAATCAATGGAAATCAATGGAGCCCCAGGAACAGGGTCTGGGGGGGGCTGCCGCTTGCCTTCCAGGAGTCAATACAACCAAAATCAACCATACCAGGTAGGTTACCATGGCAACAGGGGTCGTTTTAGGGGGGGATTCAAAATGAGTGGAATTCACCTTTAATTGTGTAATTATGACAGCCCCATAAACTACCTCCTGTACATATAATGCTAGTGTACCAATAATAATTGCTCTTCCGTACCCTTTTTGTAAAGGATGGTGTACCACCCAGAGTTTGAGCGTGCAGGGAAGGAGTCAGGCCTCCAGGTGTGGAGGGTGGAGAAGCTGGACCTGGCCCCGGTGCCACAGTCCAAGTATGGAGCCTTCTACAACGGAGACGCCTACCTGGTCCTCAACACCACCAAGCAGCGCTCTGGGAGGCTGCAGTATGACCTGCACTACTGGCAAGGTACTGTACACTACAGTACACCAGGACTGGATTTAGGCATGGGCATGGAGAGGGCAATGCCCCTAAATGCCCTGACTGCCCCACCAAACATGATGGCATGCAAAGCAACCCAAATTTCAAAGATATTTCAAATTAAAGTGCTTATATTTAAATGATTTGAAACACTACTACGGCTACTAACTAACGTCAATTGTGGCACCACTAAACCAACAGCATTTCATCATTCAAAGCAGAAAACTCTCTGAGTCAGACCTTTAGCTTTATGTATGCTTCGTGCCTGTTGCAACCTCAACAACAACTGATGTTATTATTGATGCTTACTTGCCTAATATAAGTCTTGTAACCGAAAATGGCATGCGACACGGGCGATGAAGCCTCCCACAATTGGGAAATGTTACATCCGGGCCTGCAGTACACTAACCAATTAACCAATTCTAGATAAAGGGGGCTCTGGCTCATCTTACCCCATCCTCCCCTACAGGTGAGGACTGTACTCAGGACGAGAGCGGGGCGGCGGCCATCTTTGCCATCCAGATGGACGACCATCTTGACGGAGCGCCAATTCAGTACCGAGAAGTCCAGGGCTACGAGTCTGCAACCTTCACTGGATACTTCAAATCTGGACTCAAATACATGGTAAACGTCATACTGATGTCTTTACATGATGAGTTGTTAAGCAGAAATTTGAAATATTTCCCACAAGAGTAATAATATAATGCTTGTTCCACTTCCTCACAACAGAAAGGGGGCGTGGCCTCAGGTTTCCGCGACGTGACGACCAATGAGGTGGACGTGAAGAGGCTGCTGCAGGTCAGAGGTCGACGGGTCGTCCGGGCAACCGAGGTCCCTCTCAGCTGGGACAGTTTCAACCAGGGAGACTGTTTTATACTGGACCTGGGAGAGGTACACACACACACACGCACACACACACACACGCACACACACGCACACACACACACACACACACACACACACACACACACACACACACACACACACACACACACACACACACACACAGCAAGAGGAATTGCAGCTAGGCGCAGGTTCACTTTTTGTAGGTTCTACTTCTGAATTTCAGCCAGGTGCGGTTTTGAAGGCGATTCACGTTCATGACAACAACCAGCCCCCACACATGGCACAGTCAACCAAGAAAGCATGCATACAGTACATGGCGAGACACAGTTTCTGTCCAGTAATATACCGTCGTGGCTGAAAGTTTTGGCACCCTTGCACAAGTTGCACATGAATTCTGGGTCAACTTGGAGCGGTTTGCAAAAGAAGAGTGGGCCAAACTTCCCGTAGAGAGGTGTAGGCATCTCATTGAAACCTATTATATGAAGTGTTTGACAGCAGTCATTTACTCCAAAGGATGTGCTACCAAATATTGAAATCAAGGTGTCAATACTTTGCCACAGCAATTTCTGTGTGATATATTATTTAAAAAATAATATTAAGTTATGATTAAAAAACAAACATTCTGTGTTATTAGTTTTAATAAAGAATATAAATAGAAATATTTTACAGACATTTGGATATGTTTGGTCTTTATGTGGAAGGGTGCCAAAACTTTCAGCCACAACGGTACCTCAGTATATAATTAATAATGCAATGCAATAATGTAATACATCTATGGCATCTATGTATTCCAGGAGATCATCCAGTGGTGTGGTTCCCAAAGCAACCGTTTTGAGAAGCTGAAGGCCACCCAGGTGAGTAATGTCACTAGAGAGACCCTCCGCATTAATATGAATGAATGCATTTTGTACACAGAAACACAGAAAATGGGGTGTGCACCCCACCCAGAAACAAGATATGTGCTGTTAAAATGTTCCCTCATTCTGTACATTGAAAAATAGCAGATTTGCACGTGTCATAGTGCTATGAGGCGTGTACCTGTACACCTGCTATTTTTTGGGGGGAATTGTGAAAACACAGCACACATATTTGAATATTGCAGTATACGTTCTTTCAGAGCAAATGTTTTGTACAATCTATGATGTCAGGTCGAAATACCGTAGGTAAAAGAATTCTACATTCGCCACATTTCTTTCAAGATCTTATATGCAGCCATGCAAGTGACGTGTTGTGAGTATGCACATCGTCTATGTTCAAATTGTCAACGTGTAAAGACTGTACTCCGCTTTGAGAACCAATGGCTTAAAGATGGAGTGCCATGATTTTTTTCCTACCCTAAAACATGATCATCAGGTATTAATATTATATGAAAAGTAAGATTTTTTTCCCCAAAAGTGTACAGTGTTTGTATGACTGTCATTTTTATGATTCCACCCTACCAGTTCATTAAGTATGCCTGGTTTGCCTGGTGGGTGGTGATGGGTGGAGATCCACCTGAACTGAAGCCACACCCACAGCTTTAGTTGCATGTTAAAGAGGGAGGGGTTAGGGGAGGGGCTGAGCATGTGATGTCACTATATTGAAGTTTTTTTCATTGGCACGTTTGACTGGAAAGGTTTAGCCCCCAGGAAGAAACCCTAAATACAAAGAGAAGACATCATTGCACATAAAAAACACACCAAGGGGTCTATTTACATACTGTCACCTCTTAAATATGTACAAAATTGGGAAAAAAATACAAAAATCACGGCACCCCCTCTTTAACGCTCGATGGCTCTGACGACAGGTGTCCAAGGGGATCCGTGACAACGAGAGATGTGGGCGGGCCGAACTGCACGTCTGTGATGAAGGGGCGGAGCCAGAGAAGATGCTGGAGGTGAGTTCATTGTGACATCAGTGATGAGACACAGTCTGCTGCCTCTCCTCCCAAGTTTGGTGGAGGGTCTGTAGAGCCCAGGATCACATTAGGAATTTGCATTCAAGAAATTGTGTGGCTCTAGTTATCTATTGGGTTTCCTCTGTGTCAGACTCGGAACCCATGTTTTGGTTGAAAACCCAATTATTTTCATGGCATGTATGGAATACTTATTATAAAAAAAAAAAAAAAAAGGAAAATAGTGGTAATATCCATTCTACAAGCTGATGGGATATTGTGAGCTTGTAGAGAGGATATTTTCGCTATTAAATAATGTTTTGTATTCATTTTATAATGAATTTGTATAATATGCTTTTGTTAGCTTGGGAACTCTACTGGGAATATCATTTTTGTGTCTTGGCTGTAAAAATCTACATTACAATTAGCCAATAGTAAAGAGGAGTACGGGGATTAGATCATAGATCAATGGACAGATCGTCAAAGTGGGACCAGATGTGGGGGAGATGGCAGTGAACTAAGTAGAGCAGAGGAGTGATGAACTGTGACCTTTGACCCCTCAGATCCTGGGGGAGAAGCCAGATCTGGCTGAGGCTCAAACGGCAGACACCAAGACGGACAGCTCCAACAGGAAGATAGCCAAGCTATACAAGGTTACAATGAACACACACAACTGTCCTTACTGCACATGCGTTGAGCTATTATCTCTAGCTTAGAATTGTAACCCTTTTTTTATATGTATATGTATATCACTTGTAAGCTTGATTTGAGACCAAACTTCTATGGTTCATACATCAGGGTTAGATATGATGGAGCCTGGCTTGCATTGGACCAGGGGTTTTCAACCTTTTTCCTCTCAGGGACCACCCTTTATTCAGGATTTGAGCCACGGACCACCATTTGATGACATTTTAGCCCCACAGACCCCAAAACTAAAGATTTATTTTGCTTTTGTCCACAATTCCAGGCTGCATTTGGGGAAACAAAACAAGCAAAACATACATTCCAAAATGGCTAATTCACATGATGAATATTTCAACTCTTGAGAGTGTAAAAATGAAACCAAATGGACCCCCTTTGGTTTCATTACATCTGGTTAACCAACTTAGCTGGAGACCACCTGGAACCCTCTCAAGGACCACGGGTGGTCCCCGGACCACTGGTTGAAAACCCCTGGATTAGACTAATATAGACTAATATCAGACGGCGAGTAATAAATCGCCCATTCTAATTCATTTTCAATGGGACCGGCGCTTTGTGCTCAGAAAACGACCTGAGATAAAGAGAGTGTGTAACACTGGTCATTTATCGCACGGCATCCAGTGATTTGTGTTGCGCGCATGCTCGATTCGTGCACACACACGCAATGCTTTTGAAACGCCTGGCGTTAATCGACGGCCGATTTTCTTTATGTCGGCACTGCAGAGAAAATCGAGAATCGCTGCGTTCATGCAGACGTTTATCGTTGCCGTCTGGAAAGCCCTTTATGGTGACTAGATCTAAACTGTTCATTTGAGGGACAGAAGTATGTGTGGAACGAGTGGGAAAATGCGTTAGCAAATTATTAAGATCTTGATGTCGTATTAAAAAACGACAACAAAACAAAACAGTATTTTTGAGTTTGTACATCAGCTATTGCTGATATAGAGTACCTCCGATGTGGCCCCTCTGTAGCTAGGGTGTAAATATAGTGGCGCCATGGGGAATACTGGGGTTATTTTAACAGATCTAAAACACGTCTATAGCAGGAAGAGACACAACAGAAAGCCAAATATTAGGGCATTTGAATGCTGATGCCTGTCAGTCACAATGTGGGACAAACAAGGTCTCAATTTGTGGGACACCTGAAATGTCTTGGAAATGAGGGAGTGTCCCACGCAGACACATCTGGTCACCCGGATATCAATGTGTGGATATTATTCTGGAACGCCTGTGTTGAGGTTTTATTTCCCAGGAGCAGCACCAAACAGATTCCAAATACGTGGTCTTGTGGCTGACCCAATCTGCCCAGGGCTGGTTCCCAGGGCTGGTTCCCAGGCTAGATATGATGTGTTTTGGCACCGCCATGTTTGCTATGCTTGTGATGGCCTGCATTTGAGTGTATTAATTAGGGAACAAGTCATTATTACACACCCAGCACTGTGTATTCATTCACAGAAATATGGGTTAGGACTGCAGACCCATATTTACCTTTAAATGAGAGGAGCTTTGTAACAAATACCAAATATTGACTATAAAAACCCTGATTCTCCGCTCTAAGGCCTGTTTTACACTGGCAGCCACATCCAGCCTGAATCGGATCTGAGCCACATCAAGCTTGGGTTCTGATTGGTTTAAGTGAGACGTGACCTGTTAGACCTATCAGACTTTTATCTTGAAGTGACTACAGATCTTATTCAGTCTAGATTTTGCTGCCAGTGTAAATCAGGCCTAAGCAGTACTGTATGTTTTTTTTTTGCCACTGAATCGTGGCTATGAATACATGTCGCAGACAAACAAATAACTAGGGGCGGAGTAGCTGTTTATGTAAAATAAATATTTTGCTGTCATCAAATTATAATATGGAGCAAATTTCTGATATTTGTCTAACACGCAACAGTGTTGCCCCTGACAGAGAGCAGGAGTTGAGGGAATGGCCTAATGTATCTGTATTTTCTGCTATATCTTTACATACCTTGCTGTATATCATTTATGTATGCATATATATTTTTTTTCTACACAGACTACCTACTCAGTGGATTCCCCTGAAATAGAGGTTTCAGTCATTCTATCAATCTCTGTCACTCAGTCACTGGTGTTATTCCAGATTCTGGTCTTCATTATTATTGAACCACTGGTTTTAATGGTATCACTGTTAGATTTGGTTCTTTTTAAAAGCTAAAATCAGTCAGTCAGTCAGTCAGTCAGTCAGTCAGTCAGTCAGTCAGTCAGTCAGTCAGTCAGTCAGTCAGTCAGTCAGTCAGTCAGTCAGTCAGTCAGTCAGTCAGTCAGTCAGTCACTCACTCACTCACTCACTCACTCACTCACTCACTCACTCACTCACTCACTCACTCACTCACTCACTCACTCACTCACTCACTCACTCACTCACTCACTCACTCAGGGGCTTAAGACCACACAATTGTTACACCAGAACTAGTTAGTAAGTGCACTACTTTTAAACCAATTATCAAGGTCTGTTATGTTTTCAGCAATGAACTGATGCATCATTTAGAAACCATTGCTTTTTATCTCCATTTCCAGACCTCTGTCCTCTCCACGCTCATTATACAGTATTTGTGGTGAATGTTTGCTGTCTGTTTGTTAGGTGTCCAACGCCAGTGGGGACATTGAAGTGACAGTCGTAGCAGAGGAAAACCCGTTTCCCCAGAATGCACTGGAGTCCAGTGAGTGTTTCATCCTGGACAACGGAACCAACGGACACATCTTCATCTGGAAAGGTAACCCTGAACCCCCCGGCCACTACCAAGACACACACACTACACACTGCACATGTTCACCCCAAGATGAACAATGGAAAAGCAACACGTTTGTATAGACCAGTGGTATTCAACTCGTGGTCCTAATATAAGTCCTTTGCAAGATATATCAATCTTGTGGGTCACAGAACAAAAGAAACTATATAAAATAGAAGATATATTTTGTGTTAGGATACAGTAGATATAATAATGCCAAAATACATAGTTATCTATTCAATGTGGGGGTTTGGGGTGAATTTAAATGAAAACTACAATTGTCTATTCAATGTAAAAACTAACACCATTTCATCATTCATAAAAAGAAAAATCTCTGAGTCAGACCTTTAGCTTTATGCATGCTGCGTGTCTGTTGCAACTTCAACAACAACTGATGCCATTATTGACGCTTACTTGCCTAATATAAGTTCTGTACAAGATATAAATCTCGTGGGTCACATCTAAAGAAAATATGAAATGGAACATAGCTTTTGTGTTTATATAGATGTAGCAACCATGATAAAATACATTGTTATCTATTCAATGTGGGTGTTTGTGGTGAATTTAAATGAAAATGGTGTGTGGCTCGTGACACAAAGCGAGACAGGCGATGAAGCTGCCCACCATACCATTTTCGCCTTACTCCCAATTGTCAAAGGTTACATCGGGGCCTGTGACTGGTACTTTAGAACTGTCCCATCATTTTCACGGCTGCCTTGCAATTTAGTTTAGTGTGCTCCTGCTACTTGCACAGTAACACAGTGCTCCCATTGTAAACCATTTAAAACAAATCTTATCTCTATAGTCATGTGGTGGAGGTGGATCGGTCTGATTTCACATGTCCTGCCTAATATCCATCCTAATCGGCTGAGATTACCTTCCAAAGTTTGCAAGGACTGCTCTGTTTTGTGCAAAATGCCTCAAACCGTGAACCCAAACCTGGCAACTGATTGGCCAACAGCCCTGTCACTCAACAGTGTCAAACAACAGTGAATCGGTGAATCACTGTCAAACAACAGTGAATCAATCTGGCTAGGATATGATGATGGGTAGAAAATGGGTGAAATGGTACTAGAATTATGGCAGTGTACAAATGGAACGGTTCCATTTGTACACTTACCATTACCCCTCTGAGTTTACAGACCAAGAAAGAAGATTCAATTTGGTTCCTAATCCATCATTTTAAACTGGGGACCCTTGCTGGGACCCCTCCCATGGAACTCGTACAGTACAGTTTGTAGATGTCACGTTGTGAACCATGAATCATTCCAATAGACTTACATAGCGTGTGTGTGGTCTGTTTTCAGGGAAGGAAGCCAACACAGAAGAGCGCCATGCTGTCCTGAACACTGCAGAACTGTTCATTAAAAAGATGAACTACCCCAGACACACCCAGGTAACACTTTTGAATTTAAGCAGCTCCACCATGAAATTAAAACCAAATGTATCATATAAATGTGGCCTTTTATACATTTTTATACACACTCTAGCCTAAACAACCACTCAGATAATTATTTTTCATATGTTCTCAGTGTGCTATTTGGGTGCAGTACTAGAAATTAATGTCCACATAAACAAAACCTCGTCCCTCCTCACTGTCAACTAAATATCATATGATTTTAGTCAACTAAAATCGATTTTGGCATTGCCTTGAGGGCACCTTAATGCCTGATTTATTTAAACTTGTTCGCGTGCTGGAAATAGGAAATCTTGCAACGCCTTGTGAGCTGGAAGATTTGCTATTTTCAGTCCCTCCCTTAATTTTTTCCTAGTTTTCTCCTCTGATCTGAGATTTGATTGAATGCAATGTCATGGTTTGAATGCATTATAATGGTTTGAATGCACTGACCACTCCCCTGAACCCTGATCTCAGGTCCAGGTTCTGCCCCAGCACGGAGAGACCCCGCTGTTCAAGCAGTTCTTCAAAGTGTGGAGAGACGCCGACGACACCGTTGGCATGGGAACCGGCTACGTGTCTAATCGTATCGCTAAGATCGAGAAGGTACCCGACCACCTGATGTCAATCTTGTCCTGTGGCATGATGGCAACAATAATGTATTTGTATATTATAGGGCAACCAGATCCAAACTGTTCATTTGAGGGACAGAAGTATCACATGTGTGGGACAAGTGGGAAAAGTGGGACGAAATTCAAAAATAATAATAATTCAGAATTTCAATTCAAATATAGCAAAAAATAAACTTAAACTACAAGCTCAAAAGGTCTCGCAGTGCAATGCATTTTGAGCTTGAAAAGAGACAACAGAACTCACTAACCCTAAACCACACAAAGACAAACATCTGTTCCTCCTAGCTCATTATGGCAATGATCTACGTGCTCGCAAGTCTGTGTAAAACACCACATTTGCGCTTTTAAGTTGTATTTCATCCTTCCATTGCCGCCAGAGGCAGTGCTTCAGGCACCACCTCGAGCGGTCATTCAGGATTCATAGAACCGTAGTTACATACGTAACTTTTGTTTTAGATCTGCTATTTTCAAGTTTCAAGTTTAGTTTGGGTCACAGGCCCAACTAATCTTTCCTAGGTCACATTGAGAGCATAAATATAAAACCTGTTATTTTTTTTTTAAAGCGTCCTGTATTTGTATTTCAGGTTCCATTTGATGCATCAACTCTCCATGAATCTCAGGCCATGGCTGCCCAGTATGGCATGGTGGACGATGGCAACGGAGACAAGCAGGTAGGAATACACCAGGCTCTGATGGGTTCGATTCTCTGACAGATATACTAGTTAGGTCATTGTTGCCCAACCTGGAGGTGGTCCAACAATTTAAACTTGTTGAATAACTTGCCTTCGACCACTTTCAACCTGGTTTATTATAGCCTCACAGGATTGGGGGAAAAATAGAAATGAGTCATGAATTTACAGAAATTAAATATGTACAAATTAATTTGGTGTTTGTCTGTAGATCTGGCGTATCGAGGGCTCTGATAAGGTTGCTGTCGACGAGTCCGTCTATGGTCAGTTCTATGGAGGAGACAGCTACATTATTCTCTACAACTACCAGCACCAAACACGACGGGGACAGATCATTTATATATGGTGAGTTTATTATTATTATTATTATTATTATTATTATTATAATTCTACAGAACTGGTGTGTAGAACTCTAGCAGCATTGACAACACTGTCGAGAGACAGGCAAAATCATTTGACATTTTTAAAAAGGGCCGCAAAATAGGTCAAGGTCGCAAGATGATTTCGCCCCTATTGCTGACCCTGTCTCTGTCCATTGGATTCCGCTGGACTTTAATTATGGACATTCTATAGACAACAGACAGCTCTAGCTCATAACAGAGTTGTTTTTGTCGACTAAGACTAAGACTAAAGACTAAGTCGACTAAGGTTTTTGATATTTAGTCGACTAAGACTAGACTAACAAATATGATTTTCAAAAGACTAAGACGAAGACTAAGTCATAACCTAAGACTAATGGAAATAAGAAACATATATGTATGTGAACTAAAATGCGACATGTTTCATACTAAAAACTATAAATCCGTATAAGATATATAAACCTACAATGTATTTGTATGCAAGACTAAACTACCAAGACTGAGAATAAATCTTTTTTTGACATTTCGTCAACTAAGACTAGACAAAAATGAATTTCAGAAGACTAAATGGGACTAAAAGACTAAATATGTCAAAATATTAAAAAAAAAAAAAAAAAAAAAAAAAAAAAACACTAACGCTGACTAACTCAACACTAACCTCTGTTGTTGTGTTCCTCAGGCAGGGAGCAGAGTCCAGTCAGGATGAGGTCGGAACGTCAGCACTGTTGGCCATTCAGCTGGACGACGAGCTGGGAGGAGGGGCTGTACAGGTACACACACACACACACACACACACACACACACACACACACACACACACACACACACACACACACACACACACCCCTCCCCTCCCCCCCTGGGAGGCCGGGGTTCGATTCCCGGTCGGGTCATACCAAAGACTGTAAAAATGGGACCCAATGCCTCCCTGCTTGGCACTCAGCATCAAAGGGATGGATTGGGGGTCAAATCAACTAATGATTCCCGAGTGCGGCGCACGCTGCAGCTCACCGCTCCAAGAGATGGGTCAAAAGCGGAGAACTAATTTCACTGCGGTAACATGAGTGACTGATCTGACGACTTTGACTTTGACTTTGATGTGTCAAGACAAGAGATGCACCTCGTCCACAGAGAATGCCTTTTTCACAGAGGAGCGCCTTGGGTGTCATGTCCATAGTAGAATTGTGCAGTAGTATTGTGCACCCGGGACTAGTAATTTAGTCCTGGGTGCACATTTACTCGTTCTTTCCCATAACCTGTGGCCTTGAGTGGCTTATTGTTTTTCTAAAACTTACAATTATGGCAACATGAAAAATCTGTACCAAATAATGTAATTCACAGTGTCATCTGTAAGTTACCCAGATAAAGAAAGTAGTACCCAGCTACAAGAAAGTAGTTCTGGCCAACCATTTGTAGAAACTGTCACAAGAATCCATAACAACAGAAAAGTTCAAAGTATTGGGACCAGCAGTTTTAACAACAGAATGTCACTTTTAATGAAGTTGTAATTTGTGTTTCTGGCAGTCTCGTGTGGTTCAGGGCAAGGAGCCCGCCCACCTCATGAGCCTCTTTGGGGGACAGCCAATGGTGGTGTACAAGGGCGGGACTTCTAGAGATGGTGGCCAATCGGAGGTGGCGGACACTCGGCTGTTCCAGGTGCGAGCAAATCCAGCCGGAAACACAAGAGCTGTAGAGGTGAGTAGTAGTAGTAGTATGACCCGAGTAACCTTCAATATAATTGGGCGGGATCCATAATATAATAAAAAACACCGCTTCTGGTTCACCGCAACTTTAGCAACACAAACTTATACACTGATCCCCCCCAAAAAAGGCAGTCCTTTTACAGCTGACCTCCAGCTAAATGAGTTCATCTGTCATTGTCAAGTTTACAATGCTGTTTTGAGTTTGAATGAGATGATGTTTTTTGATATGAGAAGTGTTGAAAAGTCCCTCAACAGTGTGTCTTCTCCCCTCCAGGTGGATGCTGTCGCTTCAAGTCTGAACTCCAATGATGCCTTTGTGCTGCTGAGCCAGGCAGGCTGCACTCTGTGGGAGGGGAAAGGAACCAGCGACGCAGAGAAGCAAGGAGCCAATCAGCTCGCTGAGCTGCTGGGAGCCTCTCCTACGGTCGTCGCTGAGGGAGAGGAGGAAGGTGATGTAGAGTCTGTCTGTCTGAAACCTTTTTTTGTGAACGCATAATTTATTCACTAAACGCATCATTTATTAATTCACATGAACAATTTTATACTTTGTTATGGCGCACAACTGTGTTATAATTGCAGATGTACAAGTTTGCAAAGCATTGTGAAGCGTACATTGATATTGGGAAACTCAATTATGTATTTATTATCATGTACAGCTAATTAATTCAATTTTACACCCAAACCTTCATTGTTATACAAGCCAATAATACCAACAGTAGTCCTGACAGTTCTTCTCAAGGTCAAACAATTCTGGGGCACTCGGTTGTAGGCCAAATTCCAATCCCCAAAATCTCCTCCACTGTCCTCTCTGCTTGGATATGATGTGATGCAGGCGATACTGCCACCTACTGACATGAAGATGTACTTCCTCTCATTAGCTGATCATTAGCTATCATTTTTGTAGTGTGTTTTAATGTTTTTCTGGATCTTAATATTTTGTTGCCCCCAAAGGATGACACAGAGCACAAGTTTAAATGACAACTTCAGGCTTCATTTTGTTTTATTTTATTTTTATTTTTTTGTTATTTTTGATCCCACGATGTAGCCCATTTTTCACCCAGTACCATTTACCTAATGTGATCCTGCATGGGCTCTACATACCCTCCACTAACCTGGGGAGGCAGCGGACTGGCCTCATGCTTCTTTTAATACATGAGGAGTCCAAGCTGCCTTCTTTTTAACTTCATTTTATTGTTTTGTCCTATAGAAATCAAATTGGTATCTATTGGCATGTTTTGTGCGTGTCCAACATGCAGGTGTTCAGTGTGGATGAGATTTGGTCGTGTCTAACATTAATTTGTTCATGGTAGTTGAGTGTTGGTTATGTCTTGACATGCTTGTGTTTATTTTAGGTGAGTTTTGGGAGACTCTTGGAGGACAGACAGAATACCAGACATCAGCCAGGCTGAAGAATGCGATCGACGCCCATCCTCCTCGCCTGTTCGCCTGTTCTAACAAGACTGGAAACTTCATGGTCCGTCTGTGTCTCACTCTGTTCGTCTACCCATCTATTTGTCTGTCTGTCAGAGACAATGTCCACATATGTAAAGTACTATATGTCGCCCCATGAATTTCCATATGTGTGTGTCTGGGTGTGCTTACAGGTAGAAGAGGTACCAGGTGAGATGACACAGGAGGACTTGGCTCCTGATGATGTCATGATCCTCGACACCTGGGATCAGGTCAGTTAACGGTGGTTACCTTGGTTTCCTCCTTTCCAGGCTGCTATTGGCCAGATTTCAATGGCATCAGCCCAATCCCAGTGTCCAGTTTACTACACGTAAACGCATACAGGCATTGAATGTAGAGTGTAGTGCAGTGCCTCTACTGCCTCAAGATAACAGGTGAACTGAGAACCCACTTTCTGTTTGAACAATATAGTATCAATACAATCATTAAAACTACAGGATGCCAGGTAAACAGGCAACCTAGTGAACCTACCATCTGTTAACACTGTGGGCAAGAAAGACCTAGCCTCAGAAGCTATAGCTTTACTGGGATTCCTTGCCAAGCCTGAGGTAGAAGACCTTTGTGTCCACACACTGCAACATGTTATGTTGAGGGTGTGGGTTAGAGATGGGGTTAGTCATTCTGAACCCATGGGTGGATGAAATACAGTAATGGCTGGTGGGATCAATGGCAGCGTACGCTGATCCCATTGTTGTGATCGGTACGCCTGAAATTCGTCCAGTGGAAAAGGTTCTGTGTTGCAAAATCCATTTGCAATTTAAATGCCTTAATTGTTTTAATTGCTCTATTGTTTCTGTAATCAATCTCAATTAATCAGTGAAAGTCCCAGCCCTACTAAACTAAATGTAATATTTGCATTGTAGCCATATGTCAATTATTTTCCCATTCTCATCCTCCTCTCCACCGGTTGTCCAGGTGTTTGTGTGGATTGGAGAGGAGGCTCAGGCGTCAGAGATGACAGAGGCCATGGCATCAGGTGAGTCTCGCAGGCTGTTGTCAAACACAGATTGAGAGTTGTCATGCTAACTTTCCGGACATAACTCCTCATAAAATGATCAGCAGAATTTGTTTTAGGAGTTAAACAACAAACTTAAACGTATAAAAACATATATTCATAATTGCATTCCACACATCCAAAAGCAGTTGGCTAAAGCAATAAGCTAGCAGACCACATGATCATGTGTTGGGTAGTTAGCAAATTGATAAAAGAAATGAAAAAAGTCATGTGTGTGTGTGTGTGTGTGTGTGTGTGTGTGTGTGTGTGTGTGTGTGTGTGTGTGTGTGTGTGTGTGTGTGTGTGTGTGTGTGTGTGTGTGTGTGTGTGTGCGTGTGTGCGCGTGTGCATGTGCGCGCACGTGTCGTACAGCTGCCAAATACATAGAGACGGACCCCTCCAGCAGAGATGCTGACACGCCCATAGTGAGGATCAAACAAGGATTTGAACCCCCAACCTTCACAGGCTGGTTCATGGACTGGAACCAGGACTACTGGAGCAGCGACCCCCTGGAGAGAGCCATGGAAGGACTCCGTGTCTGAACACACACACACACACACACACACACACACACACACACACACACACACACACACACACACACACACACACACACACACACACACACACACACACACACACACGTTGCCTGCAGTCTGTTTTATTGTTATACTGAGTCCAATCCGAAAGAGATGTTCTGATATCTGCAATAAAGATTGATATTAAAGATTCTCTGAAATCAGAAACATTTTTTGCACAGTTCACTCCTGTTGGTGGTATTACAGTATTACTTATGCTTATAGTTATTACTTAATACTTATACACACTTATTGGAGGTGGTGAGTGGTGAGCTTCTCCGTACTCGAACAACCAGGGGTGTAGTGGAGGGGGGACGCGGGGACGCGGCGTCCCCCCACTTCTCTCACGTCTAAAATATTTGTGGCCTATGTTTTTTGTCATTTACTTTTATCGATACAATTAGACATTGTAAACAATCTTTCTCAATATTAATAGTGTGTCTGTGTGTGTGTTGCACAGGTGCAAGTGCAAGTGTGCATGCTAGGGGTGTGGAGATTAATCGATATAAATCGATACATCGGTACCCACGTGCGCGATGCGAGTGCATCGGTTCCGTCACTCTGTATCGATGCAATTGACGGGGGAAATCTAGATGCGTCGCGATGCATTTGCTTGAATCGGTAAAAATCGATGTTGAGCGGGGTTTTCACGATTTATTTCGCCCTATTTTATGTTTTCTAATCTGTGTTGAACGCACCATTATTGGGAAGGGAAAAGGCTCTGCCATTCGGCACCGACAGTTACGACAACTCTGCTTACTTCCTGTACAGTCCAATCGAGACTCTTCTACATAGACATCTATTGAATAGGGACAACGTGACGAGGCCCGTCAATGTCGCAGCTCTGTCTATAGTCCCCTCCCCTCCTACGCTCTGCAACAGCGGGGCAGCAGCAGCAGCAGCAGCAGCCAGTCAGCTCTACTACAGCTGACTGGCTGGGATCAATATATGCTACCGACGTGGAGACTAATACCCGCGACTATAAACCCCACGGATTAAACAAGAGAACTAGTGAACGAAGCACCATATTTAGCTTCATAAAATCTCTGTTGTGTCCGTGGTTGAGCTGTGTCGCTCAGTCCGTTGTTCACTGTAGCACCGACAGGTAATGATCCACACAGTGTTCCTCTCGTCTGATTCTCGAACGCATTTAATGGAGTTGGTACAACGTATGTTCAGGAGGAAGACCACACTTCAAAGAATAATCGTTAATAGTTATTACCCTGTCTCTCTATCATACCTTGCACGCCATTCCTGGTTAACTTCTGTAACATACCCTGATCTCCATGGTAACCTGATCAAACACCTCCCCTTGACTTAACTACCATGGTAACCGCTAATGCTCCGCCCAAACTCCTCCCCTTCGTCTACGTATATATACCTGCCTTGTCTACCTATCATTCGTGCTTTGTTCTTCGTATCCCTCCCACCCTCCCCTTTTCCATGTTAACTTCTTACTCTGTCTCCTTCACACCTCGCTCAATCAATCAAACTAAAACTATTCTTCTTCTCAGGTTCCACATGGGGGTCTGGAACTGACGGAGTGTGCCGTCTCTGACGTCAATCAAGACGGACCGTGCCGTCTCTGACGTCAATCAAGACGGACTGTGCCGTCTCTGACGTCAATCAAGACGGACCGGGCCGTCTCTGACGTCAACCAAGACGGACTGTGCCGTCTCTGATGTCAACCAAGACGGACCGTGCCGTCTCCGACGTCGACCAAGACGGACGCTTCGCTCTTCGGACCCCAGGCCAATACTCAGGGTCCAATACCCCCATTGGAGCCTGAACCATCTACCATCAGACCACACCCCTTCCCCTTCACCCCTATCCCTACCAGGGCTCCGCCCTCCATCCTTCCCCCATCCCTACCAGGGCTCCGCCCTCCATCCTTTCCTCATTCCCTTCATCCTCACCCCCCCTCACCCCTTCATCCTCACCCCATCGTCCTCATCCCTCCATATCATTCATGTACATCTAATTTCCATTTCTATCATGCCTTTCAATCCACCCTTCTTTTCTAAATAAACGGTTAACGATGTATGGTTGAATGTGTGGTCTGTCACTAGTGAACAAATCTATGCAATCTGCGCGATCATTGTGTGTTGTTAAATAAATCTTCTGCACACGTTTTTAAAAGTGGTTTTCAACCGCCTTCGTTTTACAACTTTCCACTGTGCAGCTTTTCCTTGGAGCCTCATTTACTGTATATTCTGCAACACGATGGTGTTGCACACCGAGTCAGCGACAGTAAAAGTGCACATCCACAGCTCACATCCACAAGCTCTCAGTGACTCAGTCTCAGCGTGGTGTGAATGCAACGTGTTGTGATCTTGTAGAAGAGTGGTTTTCAACCTTTTTCATTTCAGGACCCACTATTTATTCAGCATTTGAGCCTCGGACCACCATTTGATGATATTTTAGCCCCACAGACCCAAAACTAAAGTTTTCTTTTGTTTTTGTCCACAATACCAGACTGGATTTCAGAAACAGTCCAACATACAGATCAAAATGACCATTAATCTTTTACATTTTCTAGTTGTGTAGACTTTAGGCTAATTCACATGGTGAATTACTCTTGAGAGTGTAAACATGAAACCCAATGGACCCACTAGGGCAATTTTGGTTTCATTTTACACCAATAATTGCATAATGATTGATTATATTTTTTATAATTGTAATAATAGGGTCTTTCAGGTTAAGCCAAGGACCCCTTAGGCTTAGCTGAGAGTGAGTGAGAACCAGGGACCCCCATATATACAGTATAGTATTATCTATGTGTTGATTAAGATACACATAGACTTGTTTGACAGTACTCTGTCTGCAGTGATCTGTAAATGCATGTTTTATATTGGTTTATTTTCTATTTGTATGTATGTAGCAGGTGGCTACAGCCTCTGCTGTGATGGCCTGGAAAAACCAATATCTGCCCCCGGACCAAGGGGATGTCCTCTTGGTCTAGTGGTTAAGATGTTGGACTTTCACGCGGGAGACCCGGGTTCGAATCCCGGGCGTTACATTGGTGCCGTGACCCGGATCGGGTTTCCCCGTGGAAGCAGGTCAAAAGGGAGGTGAGTGTAGCAGGTGGCTACAGCCTCTGCTGTGATGGCCTGGAAAAACCAATATCTGCCCCCGGACCAAGGGGATGTCCTCTTGGTCTAGTGGTTAAGATGTTGGACTTTCACGCGGGAGACCCGGGTTCGAATCCCGGGCGTTACATGTACATACATACAGTACATGATTAGTATACGCTAATCCAACAATAACACAATAACCAGCAGAGAGCAGAGCAAAGCAGGCCCTTTATTTGTTGTTGTTTTTTTTTTAAGTTGGGAAGTTAGAGATACAGTAGGCCTACTAACCTACAGTAAAACAATACATTGTTTTGAATTTAAATGTATTGCATTTTGGCATTTTTTTGGAAAATTAATAAACCTTGAATATAAATCCTTTTTATTATGTTAAATTGCCACCAGATCGCATCATATCGCATTGTTCAGAATAAAATTCAATGGTATTGTTAAAGTATCGGTTAAGTATCGGTATAAGGGGGTGTATCGTATCGTGTCGGGGTGAATCGTATCGCATCGTATCGCCAGGTAATTCCAAATAATCGCTAAAGTATCGAATCGCTGGCAGTGCATCGAGATGCGTATCGAATCGCCCTCAGTGCTGAGATTCACATCCCAATGTGCAAGTGTGCATGCATGTTTTAAAGGGGAATTCCACTCATTTTCAACATTTGACTATGTCATTAATGCACCTTGTTGTTGTGTGGACATGATAAAAAAGTTCCCCCCATTCTGTCATTCTGTCTCTCATTAACTTGGTGAAATACATCTTGATGACATCATCAACATGTGTTTCACCATGCTAATGAGTTTCCTTTTTTTCTGAGAGTGTACAAATGGAACCAAATGGACCCGCTAGGGTCCATTTGGTTCACATTTGTACACTCTGGCCCAAATTTGTCTGGCCCAAATATCGAGAACTCCATATAAGGGAAGCGAACAGCGTTTGCTTTGTATAGACCTGCGAAGTGACGTCAACGCCAACTCAGGTTGTGACAAATAATGATGACACACACAATCTTTGGGGACAATGAAATAAATTCTAAGATGAAAAACGAAACAAAAAGTGTTGTATCCTGCTGTTTTACTTCTTGCTAATTAGATATTATATGATAATATTGTGAAACATGACTGTCATTATCATGACGCTCGTACGTCATGCGATGCATGGCTATGATTGTCCCAAAAGATTGTATGTGTCTAAGAAAAAAAGTCTGTGAGAAAAAAAATAATTTAAAAAAGAGAAAAAAAGAAATCAATTGGGAATTCACTTCTGGAACAGGGGTGGTGACGTCACTGCGCATCTCTATTTTGAGAGTTAAGTTAAAAAAAAAGGAAAAAAAAAAGTCTGTCTCCCTGACAACCAAGCAGCCAACCACAGCGCCGCGTGTCCCTACCGGCTATGGGAGTATGAAGAAAGTATCAGCTGAGCTGCTGCTCCGTGTGTCAGTCAGTTTTTTGGGGAGTAAACAAACATGTCGGAGTTGCGCGAGGAGGAGGCCGATGGTTGCGATCATAATAATGATTTAATAATCATCACATAGTAGTAGTTGGTGTTGTTTGTGTGTAGTGACAGACATTGTACTGCCATGGACATGCTGAACAAACTGAGCACATTGTTCCAGCAGGCGTTGGAGACGGTGAGTGACACGTAGACATGTTTTTGTTTTGTTTTTCTTCCTGTTTCTCTTGTCCGTTGTTTTACAGGTCGTATGAAAGTAGTTCAACCAGACTGTCGTTTAGTTGTTTAGCTTGCTTTGCTTTGCGTCACTTTTCGAGTCATCATGTAACAGTAACACACCGAGTAAATTTAAAGCATTAAGCAACACGTACATATCACGTTTCACTGTTAACATGTCAACATGCTGTAGCTCTTGGACGCATTTCTGTGTTTCCTAGAAATGGAGGTCTGAAAAACAAACAAAACGTGGTGAAACAACTTGATGACATCACGATGTGTTTCACCATGTTAATGATTTTTTCTTTAGGAGCTTTTCCCCCCTGAGAATGTACAATGTTAAAATGGGTGGAATTCCCCTTTAAATACACAATAGCGACTATTGTACTTATGCATTATCATCAAGCTGTAAACTATCAACTTGTACAATCGTAAATGCAAGGTAATATGATAATGATCATGGAACGGAACTCCATCTGTGTGTGAGGGTAAAGTTAGTGTAGTGCTGGTTAAAGTGAAGCCGGGTTGGTTTTTAGTTAGAATTAAGTAAATATGAATAATAATAGGCTATAATAATGCCTGGTTACTTGGATGTAGATATAACTGGTGCATGGTTAAAGGTGGTGTTACGATCAGATAACTACTGCTAGAGTATAAGTGAGATAGGAGATAGCTATAGTTTAGTTACAGTCCACTTATTCAGTTCACGTGGTAACCCCGAGGCATTTATCACTGCATTCCTAGACAACCCCCCTCCCCTCTCTCTCTCCCTCCACTGTTTCAATTCAATTTAAATTGGGGGCTTTAAAAAAACATGCTTTGACATTGCCATTTTGCTGTCTAAATCCAAACTGTAAAGGCAGCCCCAAAACAAAAGTAATCGCAAGTGAATAAAAACTAGTGCATGTGTGGAACAGAGTAGTGTGACATCCAGAGCGACTTACTCTGAGCATGAACAGAAGAAAAGGCATGGAAGTATGGCAATAGGAGAGACAGATTTTATCAACAGCGACAGTGCAGCTCTCCACCATGGTTCAGCCTGCCCTAGAGAGGGAGGTTCTATGACATGTTGTTATTCCTCTCAAAAAATGGTACATTTTGCATTTATATAGCACCATTATCACCCATTCACACACACATTCATACACTGATGGTGACGGAAACCATGCAAGGCACAGCCAGCACACCAGGAGCAATTAGAGGTTCAGTGTCTTGCTCAAGGACACTTTGACTCTGGGGGAGTCTGGGTTTGAACCGGCAACCTTGTGGTTGCCAACCAGTGACTCTACCCCTGAGATATCTATATGGGATAATTTAACTGTGCATAATCTACATATACTATATTATAGTGCTATGTTTACATGGAATGCTACATAAACTGCCATGTACAGTAAGTCTACATGAAAATGCTATCTAACATACATAGGTTGAGACTTTGCCTGCACCTGTAGGAGGTTGAGACTAGGGAAAGTACTACCACAAGCACTATGAGCTAAGATGGAGCTCTGAAAAGGTGTGTTTTCTAGAGCCTGACCGATATAGAACTTTAGGTACATACAATAACCGATAAAATAAAAACAGAGGTATGCAATGCAACCACTAATAATCGTTTTGAAACGAATATAGATTTTGTTTTTAGCTGGAATGAAAATAGACCTTTTCTTTGTGAATTTTGCGAGATTTTGTGCCGGTATGATTATGCAGTGGTACAGTCACATTGACAGTAGGTAGCAGGAAAACTGCTTTCTTAAAGCAATGTCTTTATTCAAAACATTTCTTTCTTTTTAACTTGTTCAGTCAAGCTGTACACACAAGTACTAACTAGTCCAACTATCCAGCACCCTTTGTCACATAAACATAAAAACAGATTGCGGTGGAAAGCTCTTTGCAGACTGTACAGGCACACACATCTGATCCTGACTGAGGTTGTATTCCATTGGACATCCTTCTCCTTGCTGTTGTCACAATGGATCACACATCTTGCTGCTGTGTGTGCACATTCTCTCTCTCTGTCTCTCTGTGTCTCTCTCTGTCTCTCTCTGTATCTCTCTCTCTCTCTCTCTCTCTCTCTCTCTGTCTCTCTCTCCGTCTCTCTCTCTCTCTCTCTCTCTCTCTCTCTCTCTCTCTCTCTCTCTCTCTCTCTCTCTCTCTCTCTCTCTGTCTCTCTCTCCGTCTCTCTCTCTCTCTCTCTCTGTGTCTCCATCTCTATGGCTGGTATTATGTGATGTTGTTGAGTTGTTAATTGAACGGAATGTTGAATGTACTACAGACAGACTAGAGGTCTCAACGGGTCTGAAAATGAAGGCCTGGTCCTAAATGGGCCCTAACTGATCAGGCCCGAGGTCCACACCCGGCCCGACTAAAGGGAATAGATTTTAGCCCAGACTCGGCCCTAAACTGTTGGGTTTTTGCAGAATTTCAGAACGCTCCACAGAGTAGAAGTAGTAGAAATGCACTATCTTCATAATGGATAAATACTGTACACAGGACAGAAATTCCTATTTTTTATAATAAAATACAGTAATTCCATATATATTATTTTTTCATGGATCCCGACCCGGCCCCAAAATGCTCGGGCCGGGTCGGGCTTGGTCGGGTTTGGGTAGAGTTTGAGACCTCTACTACAGACTGTACAAGAGTGTGTGTGTGTGTGTGTGTGTGTGTGTGTGTGTGTGTGTGTGTGTGTGTGTGTGTGTGTGTGTGTGTGTGTGTGTGTGTGTGTGTGTGTGTGTGTGTGTGTGTGTGTGTGTGTGTGTGTGTGTGTGTGTGTGTGTGTGTGTGTGTGTGTGTGTGTGTTTTCAGAGGGAGCCCTCAGTCGACTTGCTGGAATCATTTGTTGAACACTGGAAAGGAATCACCACCTACTACCTTCAGAATAATGGTGAGATGTCTGTCTGACACCATGAGGGTGCATTTATATACCAATAGCGCCTTTATCCAAGGCACTTTACATTCACCCATTTATGGCAGCGTAAACCATGCAAGGCACAACTAGCAGATCAGGAGCAATTGATAGTTATCACGTGACGTCACGGGCCCTGGCCGCACCCCCCCTGGCGGGCAAGAAGTGTACTTTCTCTATTGCAGGGAGCGGGTGTCTGCGCTCTAACCAGCTAAATGCCGGATAGTTGCTGTGCCATAGGCTGTGCCAACCGGCGAGGAGAGAAGCCTGGGTTGTGTCTGTATCAGTGTTGTCAACTTGGCGCATTTGGCGCTATATTTAGCTCTTTTTCAGACCCCCCCTAGCGCCAAAATTAGTGGAAAAACTCCTGGTGGAAAATCTAGTGCTTTTGTGTTGATCAGTTGGGGCGAAATTGGTTGACAGGTGCCAGAGATAAAACCCTCGTTTTTCACAATTTTTCCTCCTATGATAGTCCTTCCTAGAAAAGGACCTAGAAAGGACCATTGGTAACCAAACATCTGAATTGCCTAATTTTCCATAATCTACACATTTAGAAAACATAGAAGAATTGTTATTTTGACCAAGATTTTGCTAGTTATTTCTCCTCCTGAAAATGGTTGAAAACCGCTGCTCTAGTGCATTCTACTGCATTTTGGATTTTGGCATTTGGCAACACTGGTCTGTATCGAGTTTGGTGATGTTTTCCTGTGTCTGGTGGAGGGAGCGTCTCCGTCAGAGCCTTCTCCTCTGCGCCGCTGGTGTGGAAGTGCAGTCTAAACGTAAACCAAACGGGACTCTAACGGGTCCGTTTGGTTCCATCTGTGCACAGTGCTCTGTCAGAGTTAAGGGGGGAGTGGGAGACGTTTTGTCGTGTTGTGCTGGCTGCTGTGGCCACACTTCTGGCTGGCGTGGCGTTGCTCGCCTTCGCTTTGACGGTGGGAGGCTCTTCACTCTCTACAAGGCGGCATTTTGGCCCAGCCTGACTGGAGGTGCAAGTGGCTCTGTGCTTTTGTGCCGGCGCCTTCGTCTTCGTGGCGGTGTGGCGTGGGGACGGATTCTCCACCAGATTAAAACATAACCAGACTCGGTTTTCAACAGGTGGTCCTTCGGAGGGTTCCAGGTGGTCCCCAGCTAAGTTGTTTAACCAAATGTAACTCTTAAGAGTGTATAAATGAAACCAAATGGACCCGCAAGGGTCCATATCACATGATATCCAGAATTAGTCCAAATCTACACAACTAGAAGATTAATGGTCATGGACAGAAGCAAAAGAAATGTTTAGTTTTGGGGTCTGTGGGTCTAAAAATATCCTCAATTGGTGGTCCGTGGCTCAAATGCTGAATAAATGGTGGGCCCTGGGATGGAAAAAGGTTGAAAAACACTTGCAATTTAAAACAGCTAGGAAACTGCGTGTTACGCTTACAGCGACGTCCTTTCTGCCCGCCAGGGGGTCGGAGAAACCACGTGACTGAAAGCTATGAATTTGTCGTTAAGTGTCTTGCCAAAAGAGAGGTCACTTCGACTTGTAGACAGAAGGAGCCGGGATTCGAACCAGGATCATTAGGCAACCTGCTATATAGTGCGTCCTGAGCCACAGTCACCCTTACAGGACGCTTTACTACTACAATGTAAATTTTCTGCCTGGCTGTGTCTGTTTGTATCTGTACATTGTACAACAAAAGATGCTGATACATTTGTGTGTGTGTGTGTGCGTGTCATAGATGACTCCCAACCAGCCAAACAGACAGACATTCCATGGCGTCTCAGACAGATGTTGGACATACTTGTGTATGAGGAGAAACAACAGGTAACACACACACACACACACACACACACACACACACACACACACACACACACACACACACACACACACACACACTACACACTACTACAGTACACTATTGCTGTGCTTGTGACTACGAGGACGCTGATTTTATGAATGATATTCATATATTTTGTTGCCATTTTTTAACCCTAACTCTAAAGCCGAATATAGCTGATCTACAAGCTCACACTGGCACGCAGCTAAGTATAAATCAGGTATAACTCCAACCTTGACCCCTAAACCTCTCAATATCTAATCCTCCTAACCCCAACCAAAATCCTTCACTAATTGTAAGCCTGACTCCCCAAATGTATATAATTATCCTCAACAACAAACCCATTAAACCAACCGTTTCTCTTGTAGGGACCCGGAAAGTGGTCCTAACAAATATATTGATACAACTACACACATAACATGCATGTACACAAACACACACATGAAAGTGAAATGGGAAATTCTGCGATGTGGCTCTCAAAATAATTCCCCAAAGTCGGCAGGTAACCGGCAAATGACATGAAAAGAGACAGACACTATTATCATAGTGATATGAAATATAACATATTACTCTTAATTCCACTCAATAAGTAACATAATATGGGATATAATGATCACATTAAAGAAAAAGTCAAGTCAGTAAACATTATTCACTCAAGATATATATTCATCCTTATAATATAGTTAGAGTAGTTGCAAATTTGCCAATACGACTTATTTATTAAAGGTATAGTAAGTGATTCGGGTGATTTGGAAACACCCCTCCCCCACTCGATTGGAGGCCCACCTCCACTCGATTGGAAGGCCCCTCTCATCAACCAAACTGAAACTAGGGTTTATTGACCCCAGGGGCTCACTGGGGAAAGGGAAGAACTCCTTATATGGTCACCACATAGTAGGGAGGATTAGCCAAAAAAAGACAAAAATAACAATATTTGAATTATGTTGTAAGTGAAATCACTTCACTATACGTTTAACTACCTTAATTTCAAACCTACTGACCACTTCACAACACTCCTGTCCCTTATAAATCATGAGTTACTAGCATCGTCCTGCCCCTAATGCCTAATGCATGTTCTGTAACCCATCAGTATCGATCAGTGAAAACAGCCAATCCACAAGCGTACAGCGTGTCACAGGTGTGATGTGTTGTGAGCTTGTGGGCCGGCAATTTTCCTGTACTGTAGACATTTTTTGTGACTCAGATCGTGTGTGTGTGTGTGCGCGCGTGTGTGTGTGTGCGCGTGCGCGTGCGTGTGCGTGTGTGTGTGTGTGTGTGTGTGTGTGTGTGTGTGTGTGTGTGTGTGTGTGTGGCTGTACAGGAGGCTGTTGAGGAGACCGGTGTCTGTATGGAATATCTGCTACAACACAAGCTGCTGGAGACCCTGTGCACCCTGGGAAGGCTCAGGTCACACACACACACACACACACACACACACACACACACACACACACACACACACACACACACACACACACACACACACGCACATACACACTCGCACATGCATGTTAGGGCATGTCTATTCTCTCGAGGCAGATGTTAACCATATCCGAATCCAGGGTTTTGTTGCTGAGTGCAAAAAAAGCGTAAAAGTAAAAGTTTGTCCACAATTTAGGAGAGATAATATAATATATTAGATATAATTTAACTCATGAGAGCATAAAACGCTTTCATTTTACGAGAGTTACAGATTTTACAAGAGTTACAGAAGAGTTACAGATCTATAAGTGTCCATTTGGTTACCAAATGTCCATCATTTAGCCTCATAAAATGTTTTCATGATTCCAATTCAAAAATAGGCAAAAAATAGTTCAGGATTTCATTTCAATATAGCTTGATGGTTAATGTTTGCCATGTAAAGCCTGGTCATTGGAAAAAAATAAAGGAAGGAATAGGACACGCATTGGGCACCGTCAATTCTGTCCACAATCAATTTACTGCTGCAGGATTTCTGTCTGCTGTCCCTTATCTGGCAACTAGACTGAATGCTCGCAGCAATAAATTGGTTGTGCACAGACTTCAGTGTGCAAATGCTACCTTATGTTTTCTATATTCTATTCTATCTATTTCTATAGTTTTGTGTCTCCGGCAACTCGCCTAAACCTTTCATGAGATGATGTGACTTTTCCATAATCGCTGATCTGTTCGCTTACTCACAATATAATCATAGCTTTGAAGTCAGTGGTAATTAGTGCTGTAAGTAACGATTATTTTTATAATGGATTCATTGGCCAATTATTTAAACGATTCATTGATTAATCGGATTACGGCACTTATTTTGCTATCCCTTTAAAAATATATTTTAGATTATTTGAGACATGTTCTAACTAACAATAAAGATACTTTGTTGAAAAATAAATTTGATTAGCTGCTGATTAGGCTGATATTCAAATAATAATAAACATCTATCTAATATATTTAGCTAATTTAAAAATATATTTTCAAGCCATATGTTTGTTCTTGAAACTATAATATAATTATAATATAACTCAACTGTGCATGTGCAACTATCCTCTACTATTCTAAGGGAAGAGAGATGGATTTTTGCTTTGCATTTCCACCCGGGGCGCCTGATGGAGGGGACAGGAACTGGTTGGAATAGCATGTTCTTCCACGTAGTACGTCCAACCAGGGAAACTCCCACCTGTCAGGTGAAAAGAAGGCAGCTTGGACTCCTCATGCATTGAAGGAAGCATGAGGCCAATCCGCTGCCTCCCCAGGTTGGCGGAGGGTGTGTAGAGCCCAGGATCACCTTAGTCCGTCTGGTGTAGAGAGTCGGAAGCTGGTCCGATGGTGAGCTGTCAAATACCTCTCTACCGTATATATTGTGCTCGAAATTACTCAAATTACCCTTGAACTTGAGATGCTTTTTTACCTTGTTTTAAGAAAATGCATGAAACGTGTGTGGAGCGGTGTAGAACATAACAGAGGGGAAAACAAAATACAAAAAAACATAATGTCAGGCAGCCAAAGACACAGTGTAATAGTTTAGATTTTATTCATAACCCATCACACACAGGCTCTGCTCCAATTTCAGAGTCACTTGAAGCATGGAAGTCTCCCAGCTTTTTGGATGTAGAGCAAAGGATGAACAAATCCTAACAGCCTGACTAATACAAATGTGATTGAAATTGCAACTAGGCTGCATTCGGCCAGCTTTTTTTTTTTTTCTTTTTTTTTTTTATAAAGGAAAATTATATAAATTATACAACTTTAAATGCATTTATCGCTGAATGAGTCCTGGAAACGGTGAAATGTGAAAATACAGGCTGTTTTGCCCAATTTATAAAAAAAAAAAAAAAAAAAAAACACAGAATAAATCACATTATTCCAAAACATGAAAGACCACATTCCAGGAGCTTTATCACACTTTTAAAGTACCAGTAATTAAAATAGTGCTATTGTCATAAATGGAAAACAAACCAAGTATGATATAAATGTAATAATTACAGTTCTCTCTACCAGGAGTACTCAATAACATTCTCTATAAGTGTAATAAGACACAGTGTAATAGTTTAGATTTAAAGGGTAGACCACTTTGGTTGTTTTTTGTGTGTAGTTACAGTACCTTGCCATGATGTTACAAATTACAAATATGGACAAGAAATATAAAAAAAAATCCAGTGATTAGAAATTGATGATTCAAATTATGCCCCTCCATTGCACACTCTCAAAGTCTCAGAGATGTGTAACTATGCCCCCCCCCCTGCCAATTGCATCATCTCTGGGCTAGGAAGTGTCACTTCCTGGACCAGAAAAAAAGAAAAGTCTTCCACCATTACACACACACAGGAGAGGTGCTAGGACGTTAATCATATTAATCATATTGAAGTGAAAGTTAAGTGGCACAGAAGCTGCTCCGTTTTCAGAGTCACTTGAAACATGGAAGTTTCCCAGCTTTGTGGATGTAGAGCAAAGGATGAGCGAACCCTGACAGCCTGATCAGTGTATATGCGATTGAAGTTGCAACTAGGCTGGATCTGGCCAGTAGTGTACACAGAATACTGGGAAGATAGCACATCATAGTCACTACCATTACTACCAAACTGATGAGAATAATCCTGAAAGCCCTTCTCTTCATGTCTTTGCCACTAGTGTCCCTCTGTCCTTCCCCTGGTCCAGGCTCCTTCAGAGCTCTGAGGACAGAGAGGCAGCAGAAAGACAGCACAGAGATGCACACGGTACCAAGACCCAGAAAGACGTAACACGCCGTAGTCATTGATAGTGACAAATACGAAAACAAGGTGAATGCAAGCACCATCAGCCAGACAGCAGAGCAACAGACCACCCTGTACCGGAGAGCTTTGTACCTTAGAAATAGCACCGGGTGAACCACTGCGATGTAACGCTCCACACAGACACAGCACTGGAACGCTGGAACAGAGACCCAGTAAAACATAATGAAAGTAATGTGTCCAAACATTACGAAAGTATTGTTTTGTGTGAAGAACCATGCACACTGAAAGACAGAGGCCAGGATAGAAATGATCACGGATGCAGTCAGGTTGAGATAAAATAACTCGGAGGCTATTGTTCCGCCAGCTCCACTCAGTATCAGCCACAGAACGTAGGCGTTGCTGGGGAGAACCAGGGTGAAGCTGAGGGCCAGATCGGCGATCATCTCTCCTGTCGTGACAAAGTAGAGGGAGGAGGAGGAGGAGGTGGTGTCGTTTGCCAGGGTGGCGTTCATCTTAAAGCTCCGTTTGTGGCCTGCAGTTGGTTCATAAGAGAAAGACATAATGGTTGGATTTGTGCGCAGTTGTCATACCATAACAACGGCATGACTAAACATTATAAACAAACTTATGAAAACTATTGACTATCTATTGAATAATTAAGCCAAGGTCACAATGATCTCACGTTTGGGATGCCAGCAGTGTCTCTCTGAGTTGGATGTTGCGGTGAAGTTAAGTCTCTTCTTCAGGCTGTCTTCCTCATACCCTTCAAATGATGTACTCTCCACTTTGCCACCTCTAACCATTCCCTCTCCTGAGTCTAACCCCACTGTGTTATGTTGTGCAGTTGCAGATTCAGTATGAACTTTTATTTTCATGTGAAACGTCAACTCAAACCTTATTTGGATAAGCCTGTGGTGGAGGTAATTTGTGTATGCCTTCCATGTACTGTACACAGCCACTAGTAAATACAACACACCTGTCACCGTTCAATCAATGTCACATAGACCATGCATGGGCAGCCTCCACCTTACCTCAATATTATTAATATAGCAAAAATAGCCGATCGACAAGCTTAACAATAATAATACAGTACATAGGATTTAATAGCGCTTTTCAAGCTACTGAAAGTTGCTTTACAAAAAAGTAATAACAACCACTGTGTTACAAAAAAGACTATTTTAAAAAGTTAATAGGATTTTAAAATAACAAAAACAAGCTACAGCAACAACACAAAAAAAACAAGGTCAGAGAGTGTAGGTAAGGGGGAGGAGGAGGTTATGCACGGAATATCAGTCTGAAAAGGTGGGTTTTGAGTGTGGTTTTGAACAGTTCAAAGGTGGGAGCCGCTCTGAAGGGCGTTACAGAGGGGGAGTCTGAACCGCACACATTATCGCGGCGATTCCACCGAGTGTGGAACTGTGGTGACGGTAGTGGTTTTGAATCCTCTCCTCTCCCTGTTCTTTCCAGTATCCTCCAGGGATGAACCAGCAGGTTCTGGTCTTCTTCTCCAGGCTGTTGGCTCAGATCCAGAAACCCCTGCTTCACCTCATTAACATTCATAGACCTGTCCAGGTACACACACACACAGAGACGCACACACAGGCTCGCTTTTTAGAATGGTGATTTTATGAATGTCATTTTCATTCCTTTTTTAAATCCTAAATCCTTAAAACTATAGCCAAAAGTATGACGGATTGCGAGCTTGTAAGTGTAGATCAAATATTTTTTTGGAGTGGAACACCTGTGTCCATGTAAAATGACTCAAGTTGGATGTCTGAGATGGCAAAGCAGGCTGTCTTGGAATCCAAAGGTTCTAGATCCGGGATGGGCAATTATTTTTCCCAAGGGGCCAAATGAGATACATAAAATATTGTGGAGGGCCAAGAGTAAAGGCTGAACTAAAGTCTGTGTAATATTAATTTAATTTCAAGATAAAAGTAAGAGTAAGACCAAACTTTTTGACACCAGGGCCCACTATTTATTCAGTATTTGAGCCACAGAGGACCCCCATTTGATGACATTTTAGCCCCACAGATCCCAAAACTTTCTTCAAGATTTATTTTGTTTTTGTCCACAATTCCAGGCTGGAATTGGGAAACAAACAGGATCTGAAACAAACAGGAACATGACCTGATGAAGATCTTGACGATCGAAACGTTGTCATTCTAACAATAAAGATAGTCTTTTTGTACCAGTGGTGTGCGGGCCCCATCTCTTATCCGCTGAAACAAACAGGATAACAAAAATGACCATTCTCTTACATTCTCTGATTGAATGTGTAGACTTTGGGCTAATTCAGATATTTTAACTCTTGAGTGTAAAAATGAAACCAAATGGACCCGCAAGGGTCCATTTGGTTTCATTTATACGCTCTCAAAGAGTTACATCTGGTTAACCAACTTTCCATATTTAACTTGGAAATCTCTCAAGGACCACTGGTGGTCCCCGGGCCGGTCAGAGTCAGCCAAAGGGCCGCATTTGGCCCCCGGGCCGCATAATGCCCAGGTATCCAAAGGTTCTAGATTTGAACCCTCTCTCCTTTTGGCTATACTGTAGCATATGTGTCATCGAAGTATCCTTGAGCAAGTCACTGAACCAACAATTTGCATTGCGTTGTTTCCTCTGTCGTTGCTGTGTGAAGGTGAAATACATTTTAAAGTGCCTTAGAGGAATATGTTCAAATGTAACCCCCAAACCTGGACTCTAAATGTCTGGCATAAACTCAACCTGAATTTTACGCACATACACTTGTGACACACACACGCACACACACACACACGCACGCACGCACGCACGCACGCACGCACGCACGCACGCACGCACGCACGCACGCACGCACGCACACACACACACACACACACACACACACACACACACACACACACACACACACACACACACACGCACACACTTAAGTTGACAATTTATTGTAATTAATTGGTGTTTTTGTCATTCAACATTGTTTTTATATTTCTATTTGTCTTGAGGCTCCTTAACCAAAAACGGGCACTATCACAGATCTGACAAATGAACTGGAATATGTCAAGAAATTATTGGCATTTCTACAAAATGTTATTCTACGAAAAGGGCTGATCCATGAGCTTATGACATATTGTTGAGTTTGTTACAACACAAAATCTTCAGATCTGCTATTTCTGCTCTCATGCATGAGCATGTTTCAACATGGATTCGATTTGACGATTATGTAACAATTGTGACACACACACGGACACACACAGACACAGTGGTGTGTCAGCATTGTGTTTTGCATTTCTCAGAAGCTGATTGGCCTGTGTGGTTGTGTTTCTCAGAAGCTGATTGGCTTGTGTGGACTACCTGCCTCCCAGCATGAGAGGGAGGAAGCTCAGTTCCTATTGGTGGTCTGCTCCAGGGTCAAACAGGACCCTTACGTCCTCAAATACATCCTACAGGTACCAGCAGTGGTGAGAAATAAACCTTACTTTTACTTGAATATTCTGCCTAATAAGCTCCGTTATGCGATAGTTGTGTGCATAAAATGTTATTTTGTACAGTCTGTATGATATGGTATTGAAAGGAATCCTGGCTAATAAGACGAATATGCCTTAAGGCATTACCCTTGCCCTCTAGAACTAAAATGACAAAATAAAAACACTGTAAATATGTAATTTCTTTCATAAATAGAGAATCTTTAGAGAATCTGTCGCAAGTTGATGATGTCATGTGCATTCTATGGAAATATGAAAAAAAAAAGTTGTCTTATATTTGGGGACTATATTATTTTTTACGCAAATGAGTCTTGAAAAATGTCTTATAACCAGGGTAATCTTATATTCAGGACAATACGGTAATATGCACTTTACAATCTTTTATTAGCCTGTGCATTCCATAATTCCTTAAGGCTAGAGCACACATGGACCTATTGGAGCACACATGGGCCCTGTGAATATTGACCGAAACAACTTAATAAAGCTGTTCATATAAGCTAATACATTGATAATACATTGAGTACATTCTAAGGTACCTTTGCTTTTGCAATTATTTGACAGCTGTAATTAGATTCAGATGATATTAATTGCAATCATTTTTCTCCTGCCTCCTGTACGTTTCTGTCTCAGACTCTAGACAAGTCGACGCCGGCCGAACAATCTCACGACAGCACAGAAGCTTCCGACCAATCGGAAAACTCTGTCTCCCCCCCGTCCAGTCCAGTCCAATCAGATTGCTGCGCCTCCTCCTCCATCTGTTCCCCGCCACCAGGACGCCCCGGTCTCCTCCCAGCCTTGGTCCAACTCACTGGGAGCCAGGTGGGTCTGCAACAGGGGTCCGGGGGGGAGGGGGGCTCATTCAATTACTACAGGGGGCTGCCAAATATTCTCTCTCTAGGTCGTCCTCAGACGATCCTTCCATTGTCGTTTCCAGTCATCCTGGTTCACCATACATCCGGCCAACTCGCTGGTGTTCTGTGCTCCTGCATCTTTCTTGAGCACATCCTTGTTAGTATGGAACGTTTGTTTGCTGGCTGGCAGCTCTTGATATCTTGTCGCTCACCTTGAATACCCCAGCATCCATATTCTCGTTTGTAAAATGTGCACTCTTGCTCATTTTGAGCCCTACATGTAGTATTCTGGTGTAGCAGCCGTCTAGAGACTTGTGAAGGGTTGGCTTCAGGGTCCAGTATTCCCTGCCATCATAGGAGAACAGATTCTACCGTTGTGCAGAAGAAACTGATCACATTCATGCATGGCCAGTTATTATAGTTTGGTAACTAAATACAAATTTAGTCTGCAAAGTTGCCAAGTCATATGCCCGGAAGTTATGTGGGATTGCTTACATGGAAAAAAAAAGTCCTTCTTGCTATGCCATGTGATGTAAACTGGCACATTGCACTGAGTGAACACACAGAGTGAAACACGATTCTCGAGAGAAAGTGTCCTCCACAGGGCATAATTCCATCATAATGATGACGATTGGTCAACAGTACAGGGTAACATAGGGTATTACTTTAGGTCTGATATCCATTCATATCATTAGACTGGATATTGTCCGTGATTTTGGATATTGACTATTGGCATAACTTAAGTGGTCTTTTTTCCTTCTCTACAGTCAAGTAGAGCTTAAAACAACTGGACCAGTGTCATTAGAAAAATATTTTTCCTTAAACAATTTAACTGTTATTTTCTTAAAGTAAAGTTAATTAAAACTAGGACCTTACCCGTTGTGAATATATGAACAACAAATAATGTACAGTGTAAATATATGAGCAACAAATAATCTACAGTGTAAAGTGCATTAGCAGATCATAACAGTGTGGGTGAATTAATAGATTATAGTCCTATACCCGTTGTGAAATATATGATATGTAAATCACATTGATTGGGAGGGAATTGTTGATGTTGGAAAGTTGGGTTGAACTTGGGCACAAAATGTTATAGACCTATAGGCCTACATACCTACATATAAAGTAACCTGTGCTCCGTCACACAGCCTGGTAGGCTACTCCCTAATATATTTTGTGAGTCGCACAGATGAAAGGCTAGGGCAGATTGTGTGCACAACGTGTGTGTGTGTTTTTTTTTTTTAGCTCTGGCTGGGGAAACGCGTGGCTCAAGCAACCGTTGATGTGAGCTTGTAGACAGGCTATTTGGGGCGTGGTCGGAACTTCAGAACTGCGCCCTAAATGCACTGGTGTGGCCTGTTGTGTTTCATTTATACATGGTGTATTTGGGGCATTTGGTGCTCCTCGTTCGTTTATCCACACTGGTGTGTTCGGTGCACGCGCTGAGCAACCCTACGCTGGAGACGGGGTTGGCCGGTGGCATGATTGCGTCAAAGCTATGTCTCGAGCGCTCCCGTTCAATAAAAAGCAATA
>CM076972.1:20700306-20715306 GCA_039105355.1 Benthosema pterotum
CTGTCGCAAGTTGATGATGGCATGATGAAATTAAATATACAATTACAAACTGGATATGCTAATGAAGAAAAACAAAAACATAATACTTTCTAGTAAGTTAATACAAGCTTCAAATGAACATTTTTATAGAGGCTAGACCACACATGGACCTATCTGAACCATCACTTTAAGGCATATTTGTCATATTAGCCATATATCTTTTTAGAGTTGTTCATACCAACCCTGACAAAGGGATTGTTATTCATTTTGTATTTTAAAACAAAATATTTGATGCCAGAGATAACATGTCTGTTATCAATTGATTCTGTTCAATCTGTCTGAAGTTTCCAGTCTATATTATGGCTCCCCCTACTGTTCTGACGAGCTCTACATACAACTTAGCAACTTGCTGATTAGAATTGCTAATTATCCAAATACTACTGTATAGCCTGACTGTATAAGAATACACTATGTGCAATGTACTTGTTTGCTTGTAGTATATTCTATGTTGAACATTAATGATCCAGTGTCTCTCTCAGTCTCTCTAGTTTCCTAGATGAAGATCCATTCTTCTCGGACGACTCCTTCCTTCCTGCTCCTCCTGAAGGTCAAACCCAGCAGACTGAAGGTCACACCCAGGCCGCCGACATCGTCAACAGGTTACTGGACGCTTTTTAATGACTTCTACATTCACTACATGTCCACATAAGGTGACCAGATGTCTCTCTTTGCGTGGGACAGTCCCTCCTTTGCTGAGACCCTCAGGTGTCTCGCTGAGACCCTGCCCCAAATTGTGACAAAGTACAGTGTCCAAATGGCCTATTATTTGGCTGTCTGTTGTCTCTTCCCCTGCTATATACAGTATGTGTTGTATTCCCCTGGTGCCACTCACTCCAGAGAGGCCACTTTGCATGTACTGTCGTATCAAAAATGGCTGATCTACAATCATCTTAATCATTGGCAACACGTTTTCCCACTGTTTTCCCGCTGTCATTCTGTTCAGTGCATGGTTTTGCGGTGTTATGTAGGATAATGGAGGCATCATAACTTGTCCTCCTTGTTTGGCTAACAACTGTGTGTGTGTGTGTGTGTGTGTGTGTGTGTGTGTGTGTGTGTGTGTGTGTGTGTGTGTGTGTGTGTGTGTGTGTGTGTGTGTGTGTGTGTGTGTGTGTGTGTGTGTGTGTGTGTCAGGGCATTAACGACTTGAGATTTTTTTCAAGTCGACTTGTCAGACAGTCAAGTCGAAGTTGTATCGATTTATCGTTTTATGGCGCGGGGGGGGGGGGTCGGGGATCAAATGGTGCCGCTATATGCCGGCGCAGTGCTTATACAAAACACATCGCGAGGCTACGCATGGCGCATGTGGCAAGCTTAATATGAAAACAATATTGGCACACAGCTGCACATCGTCCACTCCCAGGCCAGCCATAAAAACACATAACATTATCAATACGCAGCAGCCCACACGTTAGAACGCAGAATACGATCCATTTACATGTAGCCTCCTCCTCCTCCTCCTACACCACCATCGCGCCGCTTTTCTTTTATGATTCATTCAGTAAATTAATGAGAATGACGCGGACAGAAGCATGCGCCCCCTGCGGTAGCCTAATGCGAAACGAAAAACAAGACGGTCACTGCACGGGGAGGTGTTGGTTGATGAAGTTCTGTATTCCTCTGACACTGTTTGCTGTTCGATCTGATCCGTGTATGTACGTAATGATCAGCTGGAACGCCGCGCGCCCAGACCGCAAGAGCCTAAATTAAAGCTGAACTCCGATAGAGTTGCAAAGGAAACTTCGAAGGAGACTTCTGTCCGTGAGTGACAGTAACCAATATTACATTTGAATTATATACACACGCGTCGCACACATAGAGAAAGAAAAAAGGGGAAAACAAAGGTAAATGTTTAATTCCTCCTCTTTCCTCCTTTCCTTCGGAGGAAGGGAAAAAAACAACTTATCGACTCGGGCTTTTTGGAGTCGACACGTGTTATGCAAATCGATGCATCGATGTATCGATTTTTTGGTTAAAGCCCTAGTGTGTGTGTGTGTGTGTGTGTGTGTGAGTGTGAGTGTGTGTGTGTGTTATTGGAGATGCTCCATTCATTACAATGTTTTTTAGGGGGAATGGTGCCATCTAGTGGGGTAAAGGTGTAATTGTAGGAGAACAAGCTTTTTTATCCAAGTTTTAAAACATTATGAAAAAATATGCCTTCCTACATCTGTTCCCAACAGAATAAGGGTGTATGGAGTTCAAGTGGTTAATTACTTACTTGTGTTGTTGTGTGTGTTACTATTACTGTGTGTGTGCATGCGTGCGTGTAGCTTCCTCTGTCTAGTTCCTGTGGAGGTGAAGTCGGCGTGTTTGGTTCAGGGAGCAGCGTATGACACGTACATACATGATGCACATAGAATGGTAAGTACCTACCTACCTACCTGTCTGTCTGTTTTGTAAAGTACATTTACTTATTGTAAGTACTGACTTATTGCCTGCTAGGGGTGTAAATCACACCCATCATGGCGATTCGATTCAGTATCGATTTCCTGATCCAACTATTCGGCTGTTGGTTCGATACATCGATACAAAATCGTTTTTTTTTTACATGTCTATTGCCTGCCAGGTTTATTTCAGCTTATGTTCTTCCCTTGCCAGGTCTGGTTGTTAGACATTACCATAATCATGTATTCATAATTAGAGATGGCAGATATTATCGGCCCTCCGATATTATCGGCCGATAAAAGCTTTCAAATTTCATATCGGAAAATATCGGTATTTACAAACTGGAAATTATGACTATTTACAGAGATGTAGACTCAGTGCTACGGTCATGTTTATACCATTACTTTTGTACTTTACTGAAGTAGGCTACATGTTGAATTTATAGTTGTATGGAGTATTTCTAGGCTATAACATGAATTCGTATTTATACTAAATGTTTATTTATATTAAATATTTGTATAGTAATAGTTTTTCCACCACTGGACGCATATATCGGTATCGGTTGATATCGGTATCGGGAATTAGTAGTTGGATAATATCGGGATATCGGATATCGGTAAAAAAGTCAATATCGGCCATCATCTATACATAATCACAAATGTGTAATCCTTATATGTTGATGGTGTGTGTTTGTTTGTGTATGCGCCCGTTCGTGTTTGTGTGTTATTTATGAGACAGAAAATGGTTAATGGTCATCCTCTGCTGTTAGTTCCAGGAATGTCTGACGGTGTCAGAGCCGTGGGCGTGGCCCACCAGCCTACCTCCCTCCTGCCCCTCAGACCAGGAAACCTCCTTCTATGAAGGACACTTCCTCAAGGTGCTGCTGGACCGCCTGGCGCGCCTCCTAGAACAGGTAGGACAAACCTGTCAGTCAGCCTGCTTTCTTCAGGAAAAATGGTGTAAATGAACATTCAGTGATTTGGGGGATTTGGAAAATCCTGCCCATCACCCCGTCTCCCAACAAGATGTGCACATGCACACACTTTACAGTGGGGGGAAGTACAACAGGCCTAGAGTACTATAAATAGGGAGAGTAGCGACGCGCTTTAATCTCGCATCTCACGCTGGCTGGAGCTCTGCAAATTCCAAACATAGTTAACCACTGCATGTCAGCACAGCCTGTTTTCAGATAATATACATCAACTAAAGCGATTTATATAACAAGTCGTTGTTCACTAGAGTGACGCGAGGTCTCTTATTGTGTTAAAATGTCCCAAAATGCAATAATTTTGCCAATTTAACTGCGTACGTGCGATCTGCAGTCAATGGAGCTGGATGGCCAGAGTGGTTTGTTTGGAACTAGAATCCCTCCTGACTAGGCGTCATTGCCTTTAATTCTGTTGACTGAGCAGCAGTCAGTGTATCGGAAGTTGTAGGGAAGCGCTGAAGGCCAAGCTCTGACGTCTGGATTATTGGATTGCAGCAGGCTTGTATTTAATAAACTGTCAGCACCATAGTAGCCATCTGTCTGCGACTGTGTGTCGGCTCTCAGAAGCATCCAGCAATCTCTTTCCCACAACTTCCAACCAGTTGTTTTGCTGACTTAACACTTTTTCCGCTAGTATGTTTTAATAATAGTAGTTATATGCTGTTTTGACCAAAACTGCCATCTGGGATGAGGAATAGGAGATACAGGTGACTGAAAGAAATAGCGGGGGCGTAACTATGTTTGATTGGTGTAGATCTTTGGCAATAGCAGTAATTGTGCGAACTCTCCTCTCCTCTCCTCTCCTCTCCTCTCCTCTCCTCTCCTCTCCTCTCCTCTCCTCTCCTCTCCTCTCCTCTCCTCTCCTCTCCTCTCCTCTCCTCTCCTCTCCTCTCCTCTCCTCTCCTCTCCTCTCCTCTCCTCTCCTCTCCTCTCCTCTCCTCTCCTCTCCTCTCAGCCATATGAGTTAAACCTCCAGTTGACCTCATTGTTGTCCAGACTGGCATCGTTCAACCATCCTGTCCTCCAGGAGTATCTGCTGGACCCGTACATCACCCTGATCCCTGGGGCCCGGTCCCTGTTCTCAGTCCTTATCAGGGTAACAACAGCAACATTTTAAGGCCCTCATACACCTAACACAAAAAAAAACAAACAAACAAAAAAAAAAAAAAAAACAATTTGAATTATATCTTTAATACTTACTATACTAACATTTTTTAATTTTTGTTACCGTATTAATGATTTTTCTTTGAGGCTCCTTTTGTACAAATGGAACACATTTGTATGCTCTCTGGGGAAAAAAGTAAAATGGGTGGAATCCCATGGCATTGCCATGTATCTCATCATGTTGCCCGTTGATGTTGACATTGTTAGTTGATAGTGATCAAAATATTGGTAGTCTATCAGGGCCTTTAGTTTCACAATGTGACTTTTCATTGCAAGATGAAGCCATCTATATCTAAATCTATATCTAAATCAGAATTTCTAATCCTAAAGCTAACCACAACCTGAATCGGTTCTATCAACGTGTCTCTAAATGTGTTGATCGTTTTAACTACAAAACAAGCACAATTTCTCCAGTGGGGACTTTTATAGCCTATTTGATATTTGGACCTTAATAACATACACACTGCAAGATATATGCCCTGATTATGCTGTCGGGGACCATTTCTTGCGCTCGCTGATAAAACTCCCGATGTGACGCAAGATCGAGCTTTGATCGCCGAGTTTTTACTCTCGCTCTGAGAGAGAGAGAATGAAGGAGGGGACACGTCCTGTGTCGGTCTTGCACATCTTGCATGTTAGATGTCCAAATAAATATTGGAATGAAAACCAAATGACATAGCGATATGACAATTGATTAAAAAAAAAAATTACACTTGTAGTGTGGAATACTGTACATGGTGATCTGTTCACTCGTTTTTATCTTTAAAAATAGATCTTCTGCATTCAACAGTATTGGTATGATCTAATATAGCATATACACATGCATTAACACAATTTATGTCAGTGCTTTTGTTTTGCTTGTCCAGAGCGCAATAACATAACAAGGTTTTTGTGGCATGACACAAACAAAAGACTAGACATCTGGTGGACGCTGGAGCGGGTCTTTAACTGTGTGTGTGTGTGTGCGTGTGCGTGTGCGTGTGCGCGTGCGTGCGTGTGCGCGTGTGCGTGTGTGTGTGTGCGCGCGTGTGTGTCACATGTCAGGTGATAGGTGAGTTGATGGACAGGGTGCAGCACGTGTCTAATCTGACTGACAGACTGGCTAACGTTAGGAAACAGCTGATGGGTCTGGAGAGCGTCCACGCTGGGTAAGGATGTCTGTTGGAAAAAAGCAACTTGCACCCACACACTTTTCGAATCCATTGCTGTCCCCTTAATTTTCCGGAGCGTGTGTAGAGCCCAAGATCACATTAGATGGTTTCATCACGGATGAAAAATGGATTACAAAATCTTGGCATAAAACATTCATTTAAAAAAAAGAATGTCTTATGCATACAATATAGAGCAGGTACCTGACATTTTAGAACTTGTTTCATCCCAGCGATTACATGTAAGCTGTGTGTTAACACGTTGAGCGCCCGGAACCATTATCCAGATTGAGTTTCAGACGCACATGGTGTCGCCGGGCTTCATCTTAGAAGTGGCTAAGATTAGCCAAAACAAAGAACCAACGATGGAGAACAAAGGGGAGTTCATGTAGTTCCTACTGTGACTAACGATAGTGACGCTATGGGCCGTCAAAAACAGCACTTTGATTAAAATTCTATAGCTTTTGATTTTGATCATTGTTATTAGCACTCAGATTTTTTCTAAACATCAGTTATAATGAGACCGGACGACTTTATATGACAGACCTGCCGATTTACGGCAACACTGTCACAAACCAGACGAGATCATCCAATTTTGGGTTAATTAATCTTTGTCTTTTTGATTACACTCCGTCTCTGACCCATTGTGCTACTCTTTATCGGGACTTAAACAGAGTTCTCCGTTTATGCAGCTTAAAGTGTTAACAGTGTGTATGTTACAGTATGTTTGTTTTTGTTTTGTAGGGAGGAGTTTGAGACCCTGCTGAAGGGAGTGATTGTCCTGGAGGAGTTCTGTAAGGAACTGGCTGCTATCGCCTTCGTTAAGATCCCTGCAGACCAGGACTGACACCTGGACTATTAAATACACCTGGACTATTACAGGACTATTAAAACACCTGGACTATTACTGGGATTATTAAAACACCTGGACTATTACCAAAACAGGACTATTACTGCTGGTTTTCAACATCGTTTGAAGGTGGTAGAGGTCTACATCAAGTAGGACGTCAGAGAGAGATGAGAGTTGCTGGTCTGCAAAACACCTGCATAATAACTACATCCATCTAGTCCTAACAAGAGAGAACCCAAGGGCTGACATAACTGCCACTAGATGGCGCTACCCCGCTGAGCCACTGCGATATTTTCATTCTATAGGTAAAACTTACACCATATTTATAAGAACTGTTTTTCAACACCTCAACTTTACTTGTGCATCAACTGACTGACAGAGAGGTAAACTACAAATTTAACCAAAGAGGCCATATTGTTGGTCATGTTGTTCTCTCTCTCACAAATGTCATAAACGGCAGGTGATTTTATTTATTTTTGGAAAACAGTTCTTTAGATGATGCGATCTAAGATTTCCAATGGAATTTTTCAATCAAAAAGAGAGAAAAATAAGGTGACTCAGGGGTGGCCGGGGGTGACGTCTGTGACATGTGAACAATCCCGGTAATCTAATTTAGACCCATATTACCGGTAGTTACATGGGTATACTCCTGATCCAACAACCGGTCTAGGACCTCGGCGATGGAGTTTACGACATCCTGTGATGATGTCATCATACAATGAATGCAGTAATAATAACCCCTCATTAGTTCCCTTTTGATGCTTTGTGTGAGATTGTATGTTTTGGTTTTATATTGTCGTAAATGGATCCAGAATCCATAAGAAAAGAAAAGAAAAATAATTTTCCCAGAGATGTGAGGCAGAAGGTGTCGTCATCACCAGACAGCGAAGCTGCATTGTTTGTATTATTATTTTTATTATTATATTCATGATTATTTATTAAGACATTATCATTAATCATGTCTGTCTCTCTCTCTTCTCTCAGTAACCAACATGGGATTGGTGATTTAAGGTGCATTATGTCCTATAAATGTATTCTACCGTACCTTACCTTTAGTATTTTAAATAGTGTTTAACCATTTAAACCCTATACTGTATATTTATTTTGAACAGCACCCGCAAAGGCCTTCTTTTTGTTCGAGATGTTTAGCAAAAGGGCGTTGGTTTGTTTTCCGCCTGATACTTTGCTTAAATTTTATTTATTTTTATGCTTCAGTGTCTTGAGTCACTCAATACTGAGTGAGGCTAAACATCCTTCTGCAATTAATAAGTCATAAACTTGGAAGTTCATCAATCTTCTTTTTTTATGGCCTGTTTTCTGCTAGATTTCAAACCAGTTTAAACTCAACTAGAAAAATGCAACTTTCACAAAAACAACAGCACAATGGGGTTCAAATTCACAACAAGTGATTCAAATTCTTCAGATTTACTGGGTACCCCTGCGATAGCCTGGGATGACCAGATTGAAATCACTGCCTACAGATATTACTCTGGAATCTAAAGTATTGGTGGAACCATCATTTGTGAGGGGTTGATTGTTTATTTTTGTCCCCACAAACTCCCCCGTTGCTTCAAAGGTCCATTACTCTAAATTAATTATCCTCATATTTTACTACAGGAGGTTTCCAAACTAACCCTTTAAAGCTGTTAAAACCAAAAGTTCCTTACATGTGGCAACTCAGGCTTGCTTTTCTAATAACGGCCAGGTTTTTGAAATAAACCTTTATAAAGGTTTAAGAAATGGAAAACACTTGGGGAAAAAAGATGATTGTGTTTCGGTCTCTGTTTTATAAAGATGTTTTTCACTGTATATACAATGTGCTGAATTTGTCTTTTCATACCTGTATATTTTTTTTTTATCAGAATGTTTCTTGAACTATAATATTTACACACACACATATTTACACCGGCCACTTTATTGGGTACACAACTGCTCATTAACACTTAATTTCTAATCAGCCAATCACATGGAGGCAACTCAGTGCATTTAGGCATGTAGACATGGTGAAGACAATCTCCTGCAGTTCAAACCGAGGATCAGTATGGGGAAGAAAGGTGATTTGAGTGACTTTGATCGTGGCATGGTTGTAGGTGCTAGAAGGGCTGGTCTGAGTATTTCAGAAACTGCTGATCTACTGGGATTTTCACGCACAACCATCTCTAGGGTTTACAAAGAATGGTCCGAAAAAGAAAAAAATATCCAGTGATGTGCCGCATCATGGATGTGCAGCCGACAAATATGCGCCAACTGTGTGATGCCCTCATGTCAATATGGACCAAACTCTCTGAGGAATGCTTCCAGCGCCTTGTTGAATCTATGCCACGAAGAATTGAGGCAATTCTGAAGGCAAAAGGGGGTCCAACCCGTAGTGTACCAGATGGGGCAGCAGAGAAAGGAGGGGTGAGGGATTCCTCCCTCTCCCTCTAAACAGACCTACCAAATAATTGTCAAAAATGTTTTCTGTAAAACTTAATTTTGACATGAATAAGAACACTTTACAACCTATCTTTATAGTTCTTGTTCCCTATAACAGCCTGCAATTTCTATCAGCTTGGATTTCCCATCAATAATGTGCACAGTGGACGTGTTGCTGAAGGTCCCACAGTCATTTTATTTATCATGGTCATTAGTGAGTACCATTTACAGTATATGAAGATTGGTTGAAAGGTGGTGAAGTGTTTCTTTTCAAGGCCCTTTCATGCTGCAGTTTCAGGTTGTACAGTACTTTTTAAGGTGCTGTGCACGTACGCTCGCTGCTGCCCTGTGTGCAGATGATGCTGAAGGATGGATGACTCATCTGACCATCTGTTGCTGCCCAGAATATTCCACCTAAAAAAATAAGTAAAGTAAAATTTGTATTTATTTGTTCATCCCCTGGTGACCATTGCTTTAAGGAACGGTTGCCCTTATGTTTTTTGGCTGGCTGGGTCTGTCCATCCAAGTATAAGGAAATGGTGTTTGTGTAACTGCATGGCTCTGGTTTGCCTTACACTCTAGAATCACTGTCATTCAGGGGAGCTGAACTAGGAGGTATTCTTGGTAAATTCAAATCACTCTTGACAATGCAGAGAATATACATTACAAACGAGCCCACATATTATATGTCAAACTCCAGGCCCAGGGGCCAAATCATGAATGAATTACCTCTGGCCCGCGGGATGATAATGAATTGGCATTAGAACTGGCCCTTTGGTATATTACACACACTTTACTTTCTCATTTTACTATGAAAGCAGTGCTTGGTGAGGATCATAAAATGGGAAACTGAGCTTTAATAATGCATTTTGGTTTAAATGCACGCAGTTTCCTCTTTGCATTTACTTTTGCTGCTAAGAGAGATAGACTTTGGCGGAAATGTACTTTTTTGCCGTCGACTGGTGACAATTTTTCTATTTTGGCCCGCTGTGTGTTCGAGATTGACATCCCTGGACTGGCACATCCATGAAAAACCCTGTCCACTGATTGGTGGGGAGCGGAGGCCTGTGTTTGCCTGCTGTCCTCAAACCTATAGTCCCATAGCCTACTTAGCAGGTCACACAACAATGGGCCATTTATATGTGACTCAACAGTCTGCTGAGCCATACCCTTGGCCAGTACAATAGCCTGATGCCTCTGCTGTCGTCGCAGACCTTGCCTGACCCTGAAATGAAACCCTGTTTAAATCAGGAGCGGATCTAGGCATGGGCATGGGGGGGCAATGCCCCCCTAAATGCCCAGTCTGCCCCACTAAGAAGGGCTAATTGGGAAATGTTACATCTGGCCTGGGTCTGTCTTAGAGTGAAATGTAGGCCTACGTCCAAATCTAAATTGGATTGACTTAATTAATAATTTGAGTCAACCAATCAATAGGGCCTGCATGCAGTCATATATTGCATGTTGTGGGTATGTGAAACAGTGTAGACCAGGGGTTTTAAACAGGTGAAAACCTGACAGAATTGTTTCCCCAGGCTAAACAATGGAGAGTTGGTTAACCAGATGTAACTCTTTGTTTGAGAGCGTAAAAATGAAATTCATTTTTACTCTCTGAAGAGTTAAAATATTCATCATGTGAATTAGCCCAAGTCTTGGATCTGTAGGCCTATGTTTGATTGTTTTGCCCCAAATCCAGCCTGGAATTGTGGACAAAAGCAACAGACATCTTTAGTTTCGATGACATTTTTAGGCTAAAATGTCATCAAATGGTGGTCCGTGCACGTGCCTCAAATTATGAATAGCCTAAATAGTGGGCCCTAGTATCAAAAAGGTTGAAAACCACTCACCACTGATACAGTAGGCCTACTGTATCTGTATATTGCATGTTGTGGGAACGTGAAACAGTGTGTAGACTAGAGATAAACATTCTGTTGCTTTGTCGCCTCCCCGTGGCCAGATGTCTCCCTGCACCTGCAGCCCCTCCCCTCCCTGCGCAGCGTGAACAGCAGGTCTGACATCAGCAACACCCGCAGTCTCTCTCCATCCATCCATCTCTCCCCCAACAACCATCCTCTCCTCTCGCCATATCTCTCTGTCTCTCCCTCTCTCTCTGTGTCCGTCCAGTCCGTCCATCCACCCATCCATTCATCCTCTGCTCCCCCTAGCACATCCACCACCACCGCCATCATCATGGGGAACCGAGGCATGGAGGACCTCATCCCTCTGGTGAACCGCATGCAGGACGCCTTCTCGGCCATCGGCCAGAACGCTGCCTTCGACCTGCCCCAGATCGCCGTGGTGGGCGGACAGTCGGCCGGGAAGAGCTCCGTGCTGGAGAATTTCGTCGGCAAGTGAGTAGTATAATCGTAATTATGGTGGTAGTGGTGGAAGGTTTTAGGTCTATTTTCTCCATTTATTATTATTACAATATTAATATCGTTATAACTCCGCCCCTGGCTGCGTGCAAACGTGAAGGTTAAATTGAGCCTCCCTCGCTGCTGCCTGCAGCTGTGTGAGTATGTGTGCACTGAAGGAGATGCAGAGGTCTTGTCATCGTCGTGTTTTTGGCTGACCTTATTTGGCTTAATTGGGAATCCTAGAAATTGTTTTGGTTGTGTGTCTGTTAAGGAGGAGACCTGTCTTTTTTTAACCACCCCTCACTGACAGAGGTGCACCCCCCACGACACGACACACACACGGGGCACCCCCGTACAACCCCCTTGATGACATCATCCCGGTTCATTAGCCTGGATGTCGTTATGTAACGGTGACCATATAAACATCAGCAACAACAGCATTAATAAACACTGAGAATAAACAGCGACATCTCTCTCTCTATCTCTCTATGGACCACAACTAAGATTATTTTCACAATCGATTCATCGGCCGATTATTTCAACAAATAATTCATTCATTGGATTATGGCACTTATTTAGCCTTATAACCTTAGAAAAATATTAGGATTACCTGCTAGTCTGCCATTCAAATTAAATGCAAACTAAATTTAAAAAAAGAACTAAAGCATGAGGCTTATTCTGACTGCATCTATCTATCTATCTATCTATCTATCTATCTATCTATCTATCTATCTATCTATCTATCTATCTATCTATCTATCTATCTATCTATCTATCTATCACTGACAGTCAGTTATTATTAGGAAGGAAGTTTAGCAATTAGCTTATACCTGTATAGGATTAGAACATTGAGTCAGTGTTTTCCCATCATCATTGATGTAAATGCTAACAGCTAGATGCAGTAAAGGTAATCTACTTAAACAGGGGCTTAGAGCGACCACATGCTATTATATATAGTATTTTTCCACGAGAAGAAAGAAAATGAAATGCCATGACTTTGTGCTGCTGACAAACAATATGTGACATGTTCATGACAGCCAGTGTGGTGGAAATGTTAAATAGTAGGGGTGTAACAATGTAGTAACTGCACCGAGTTTGCATGCAGTTTAATTAGTTACTATCGATTTCAAATCATTGAATCGCATTGGATCGCAATCGCCAGAACAAGCCAATATCGTCCTTGTATCGCATGGTCAACAATGTACTGTGATGCATATCAAATCGCTGTTATAATGTATCGTTACACCACTAGTAAATAGTAATGTCGTTATTTTTAACGAGTTCTAACCACACCTATAGAGTACAGATGGCAATGTGTGTCCTTGTCCGTCTCAGGGGAATTGGACCGTGTGGTACTAGCTTTGATGCCATTAAAAAGGGCTCCTTTTGATCCTTCACTGGCCATTGATTTTGTTAAATTTAGGCGCGCTTTGGAGACCATGCAAATGCGATACTGGACAAGGGGCCCTCGTGGGGGTTAGCACGTCCCTGAACACACACACACACACACACACATGCACACACGCACACACAAAGGTCAGGGAGGTGAGATTGTATACAGTTCAGACTGATTTTATTGCACTAGGTGCTTTACATAGAATCTGATGATTCTGAACATCCCACATAATGATGCTTTGTATGGTGTCATTATTTAACCTTGCATTTTATTTTTATTTTTTAAGATACATCATAGGGAGGCCTAGTTAATGCTCACTCCACTTGCTTCTCTTCCAGGACCGAATATAAGACATCCCTGCAACGGCAACACTCACCTCATCAAGGAATTAGGCCCCGTCTACACATCGCTATTTTTATAACCATAGCTATTTATAGGCATATGCGTTTGCAGGGCGTTCGCCCAAAAACCTGGGTTTGCAACCTCCACTCCTCAAACACTAACCTAAAAATCTGTCTGTCTGTATGTCTAATCTACAAGTGATAATGTTTAACTTCTGTTGATCCAAGTCTGGGATATCAGCACAAAAATGTATTTGTAATTATTCATGATTTTTTGTGATCTTAAAAAGTTTGTAGATCAGATCAAAGTATAATTTATATAATAATTTGCACTAAAATGTATAACAAAGTATATCAGTAACTTCTTTGTCTATTTAATTGTCATATTCACATATTGTCATCTGCGGTGCGCATTACAAAGCTTAAAAGGCAAACAAATATAATGTCCACTCCTAATGTTCTAATTTCCCTATGCAAAAAAAACACAACTAAATTGTTTAACGCAATTTTAAAGTGTGACAATAATTCATCAATGTGCACTATGATGTGTGCCACATGGCTGGCCTGTGTGTGATCAATCTTGTCTCCTCCCACCAGAGACTTCCTGCCTCGTGGATCAGGCATCGTGACACGTCGCCCGCTGGTGTTGCAACTCATTAACTGCCCCACAGGTACATACTGTACAATACACACTGTACAATAGTTAGTTAAAGATGGAGTATCATTATTTTGGTCTGTTCCCAGTTTTTCACGTGTTATTAGGTCTCAGTAATTCATTAGACCTCCTGAGATCTTTTTTATGGGCTATGGTGTACAAAAAAGTATTTAGTATTTCTTCCTGGGTGCAGGGCCGTTGGCAGTGACACAGGCCAATGGAGTCAACACGAGTAGTGTGACGTCTCAACATAGCATGTGCCTAAACTCCACCCCCTCTTTACAAATGTCTATCTTTAGAGTAGACATAGAATACGCAAATCGACTGGCTAAAATGAACTTCAGCAGATAAGAGATGGAGCCTGCACACTGCAGGTAACATGACCTGGTGAATATCTAGATAGGCGATCGAAACGTTGTCTATTATTCTATTAATAAAGACAAAGACAAAAGTATTTTGTTACCTGCGTTGTGCAGGCTCTATCTCTTATCTATTATAGCTATCTTAACACAAAATCTATCTTCTATTTTATATATATATATATTTTTTTTTTTTTTCTGTGACCCACAAAATTTATATCTTGTACAGGACATATATTAGGCAAGTAAGCAGCAATAATAACATCAGTTCAGTGACACACTTCGGCTCAGAATGACCATAGACCATTTATTGCAAAGCTTTTGCATGGTAGTATGGCGGTGTGGCTCTGCTCGTGTGATATCAAATCAAGTAACGAGACATAGGTCTGATATCTCATTTGATATCTCAGATTTCTGTGTCTCGGCACCGAGACATAGCTTTGACCAGAGCCTAGCATAAACACATTACACCATAGATACAATCATTCCAAATACACACCGGACATACAGTATCACAGACCATAGAACACATAATGATCACAGATACCCATAACAGAACTAGACACCACAATGCTATAATCCACAAATCATGATCATCTCATAATTAGCCACCAGAACTAGTGCCGCAAGGAGGAGGCCAAGGAGGTGGAGGAAATTTGAACGCTTAAATCTGAACAGGGACACGGAGCCAGCTAGCAGGAACACTGAGGACAGAGTACTGACTGCTTATAAAGAACACCTGATTGAACGTGGGCGTGAGTGACTTGCTGACAGGCAATGAGACTGAGGGGAGTTGACATGGAGAGAGACTGCTGATTTAAAGATACAGAATGAATTACTATAACCATTATGCCCTCCGTGCCTCCATGAACTATCGCTTGCACTGGATTTGTTCTTGAAGTTGCATGC
>CM076972.1:20720306-20722806 GCA_039105355.1 Benthosema pterotum
GAGTGTAAAATGGAGTGAAAAAAACCCTGAAAACCCCTGCTTTAATGGAACCATAGGACTTTTCTGTCTGGATGTACAGTATGAGCTATCAAGATCAGATTGTATTTATTTTGTTTTTTGCTACTGAGTATGGGTTCCTGCATAACCTCTGCGTGCTGCCATAACTTCTATGTGCTTCGTACACTATTAGCTTGCTAAAAGTGTGTGTGTGTGTGTGTGTGTGTGTGTGTGTGTGTGTGTGTGTGTGTGTGTGTGTGTGTGTGTGTGTGTGTGTGTGTGTGTGTGTGTGTGTGTGTGTGTGTGTGTGTGTGTGTGTGTGCACCAGGGTTGAGGACCATTGGGGGTGATCACTAAGTTGGACCTGATGGATGAAGGAACGGACGCCAGAGACATCCTTGAGAATAAACTGCTTCCACTAAGAAGAGGTACAGTACACACACACACACACACACACACACACACACACACACACACACACACACACACACACACACACACACACACACACACACACACACACACACACACACACAGAGGACAAAGACCAAATGCTGTAATCTCCAACCAGGGAATCTCCCCCCTGTCAGGTGAAAAGAAGGCAGCTTGGACTCCTCATGCATTGAAGGAAGCATGAGGCTTGGTGGAGGGTGTGTAGAGCCCAGGATCACATTAGGGAATTGGCACTTGGTTTTATACAGTCCTAATGCTTCGCCGTTAGCCACCAGAGTTACATGGGATTGCCACGTCACACGCATAGACATCCATTCTATCCACTTCATTCAACGTGTGTGTCTGTGCAGGTTACATAGGTGTGGTGAACCGCAGTCAGAAAGACATCGATGGAAAGAAGGACATCAACGCGGCGCTGTCTGCCGAGCGCAAGTTCTTCCTGTCTCACCCCTCTTACCGCCACATAGCGGAACGCATGGGAACCGCCTTCCTGCAGAAAACACTCAACCAGGTGAAACACTCCTGCAGCCTCTCCTCTCCTCTCCTCTCCTCTCCTCTCCTCTCCTCTCCTCTCCTCTCCTCTCCTCTCCTCTCCTCTCCTCTCCTCTCCTCTCCTCTCCTCTCCTCTCCTCTCCTCTACAAATTAGTAGGGATGGGATGATATCCCTTAAGATGTTGATATTTTAAATGTGAAATGAACTTACATTGCGATTCTTAATCATTTTGTGATTCCATTTATCAATATATTGCAATTTTTCCCACACAAATACCTTTCTGAAACAATTCTAAACAATATGGACCATGAAAAGTTCAATCAGATACTTCAATGCATCCAGATAACAGTCAGTCAGTCTTTCTGACATTGACAAATTAATAAGTATTAGGACCTTACCGTTGTGAATATATGAACACCAATGATCTACAGTGTGGTTAATGTGATTTAGCCTAATATCAATACCAATAATGTAAGTATTTTGATGAAGTACTGCTGTAGTTGTGGATACTTGATCATGGGAAAAGGGGAAGCAGTCATAGCAAAGCAAGGTACACTTTAATGCAACATATTTTGTAGCATTAAAGTAGGTGTTTGTGTGAACATCATGAAACCACTGGTTTTAGAAAGTGGAAGGTGGTCACACACACACACACACACACACACACACACACACACACACACACACACACACACACACACACACACACACACACACACACACACACACACCACACACACACACACACACACACACACGCTGTGTGCTTGCGTTTCCAGGGACCACCAAACGGAACAGTCCATAAGGGGTTCTGGTGCTTCCTGTGTACAGTAGCCTTGAATCAGCATCTTAAGAATACTATCTTATTTTTTCTTTGTGATTCAAGTGAAACGGAATGCCATTCCGTTTCACTTCATTATTCAGACTGAGGCCAGGCTACAGTAGCCTACTTTTATATCAATTATTTCCCACCGCGGTCCGCGCGTAGCGAGGGCAGAAAACTCTGTGAGCCGCATAGGCGTGCATACATAGACGTCAAGGGGGTTTGAGCACCCCATAGTGGCCCTCTCTGGACCAACATGCCCTTTTTTAAAAGAGCAAAAAAAGACGCTGAAATGCGGTTTTCCATGCGTTTTTAACCCCCCAAAACTCAATTTTCCGCCGCCCGAATGCCGGGCGGCTAGAGTGCCCTCCTGGTTACATTTGAGCACCTGCTTGAAACTGTTTGTGCACGCCACTGGTGAGCCGTACTATAGTGAGTAGCAGGCTGTAGCTTATCGGAGAGCGGCGGTGGGACATTGTTTTTGTTTCCTTGTCACACGTGCGGGTAAAAAGTGACAGCGAAAGCAAACTACTATCTTCCAGTTCAAACACATGTTCAGTTCAACAGTTCCCAAGAAGACTATAGCCTGGATCACTATATAAAGTGGGTGTCTGTCGCTCCTTTCACATAGCGTAAAATCCAGTGGTCGGAACTGTGGCTCCGTCCAGCTGCTCCAACCAACATCGCGTCGAGTAAAGTGGATCAGAAGTATATTCAGTGTCTATCAAACGGG
>CM076972.1:20730306-20746143 GCA_039105355.1 Benthosema pterotum
GTAATAATATTACACTACTTATTACTTGGATGCAAAAGTAATATGTAGTATATTACATATTACTTTTTTTTATATTACTTTTGCACCCAGATCCCTGAAAAAAAGGAAAGTAGCTACTGTACAACTACACAATCTGTCAGCTTCTTTTAGAGTTGAATGAAAAATTGTTTTGAATATGAAGAATAATAACAAGAGTCACCAATCAGCCAACCATGCTGTGTCAATTGGGTGACTGTAGCTCTCTGGAGTTGTTGCCCCCACCACCCGACTATGGATAAGCAGGTGAAGATGGATGGATGTATTTAGATAAATGTATTTAGATAGACAAATACAGACATCCCGCCATAGAAAAATACTAACATATATTAACATTTATATGGCACACATGATCCTACCATAGATTACATAGTTGCAGTAGGCTGTTATTTCAGTCAGTGGATTGTTATTTGGTTACAGTTCCTGTCTGTCAACTAGGTTTCAATGCAACATTAAAAGGTATGATAAACATACATAAGCCTAAACTCTTTTTGATTTAATATTGAGTAGCCTATATGAGGGCTTATAGATCCAAATGCTTAATTGATGATACTGTACAAACAGACTGGCATCACGTAGCCTAATTAGTTCAGAACAGAACAGCTGTGTATGGGAAATCCCCTGACAGACAGCGCATCCCGACAGGCATCGAGTGTGGACATTTCCCCCAGCTATTGTGTGATAAACACATATTATAAACGCAAATGAAAATATCCTTGGATATCCTTGGATATACTTGGACCACAGTTGGAATTATTGCAATCGGGTGAGCATGGCCTGAGAGTTTTTCGATTCAAATCTCAACAAAGAATCTCCGGTAAGAGCAGAGCGCCAACTCCGTTCTCTTTAAGTGGCTAGTCTAAGGGCGGCTCTTCTACATAGACCCTATTGAGGATCAGGACAATAGGGACAACATGCTGCACAAACAGCTCTCCAGCGCTCAGTTTCTGACGCCTCAATGTCGCAGCGTTGACACTAGATGTCTTTGTACGTCTGCCTAATAATAATACCGCTGCTCTTTTTTTCCGATCAAACTAAATGGCATTAGCAAATCTCCCTTCCCCAATGCAATACTGTTGAACGCAGCTGCATGACAAAAGTAACGAAGTAATATTAGTAGAAGTAACTGTAATATTATTACTTTTTTCTAGGAGGTAGTGTCGTTACACTACTCGTTACCTAAAAAAGTAGTAATATTACTCGTTACTCGTTACTTGTTACTCGTTACCCCCAACCCTGTTTAGCATGTACCAAAAATGGAGCCCTCAGTGACTAAAGTTTTCAAATAAACGTAGTGAAGTAAAGGCCACCCACCTGGGTCTCTCTGCTGACCTGTGTGTATGCATGCAGGCGGAGAGCTCAGAGGAGGGGTCCTCGGACGGACACATCCACAGTCTGGACCCCCAGTTGGAGCGCCAGGTGGAGATCGTCAGGAACCTGGTGGAGTCCTACATGGCCATCATCCACCGGACCATCAGGGACCTGATGCCCAAGACCATCATGCACCTGATGGTCAATAATGTAAGTTCCTCCTAACACACCCCAAATGACCTGAGGAAAATGAGTTTCCTCAGAAAGATCCGTAGAGTGTAAGAAAAGAAATGGAAAAAAGTCTTACTGATACCGATGCATGCCTGAAAAAAGTAGCCAGACTTAGCATGTGCTTAAATACATATTTAGAATTTTCTTCAGATGACCAAAATTTCTGATATGAGAGAATGATGATGGATGATGATGGTCATGGAAGGAGAACCTTCTGAAAGCTTTATGGGAAAAGATGAACAACTTTAAAATATCAAAAAAAAAAGGGGGAAAAAAGAAAGAAAAACAGTCAGAATGACCTCTCAGGCATGCTAGGCATACGATGTATGCTTATTTCGTTTTTGTTGTTTTTATTTCCTCCTTTTGACTCCTTCGAAAAAATATTATGTTCTAGGTTTAATTAAATAGTGATTTACTCTGACTGACTGAGTTATACAGACAATCATTTGATTAAAAGCTCTCCTCTCTCCACAGACCAAGGACTTCATCCATGCAGAGCTGCTGGCTCACCTTTATTCCTGTGGAGATCAGAACGCTTTGATGGAAGAGTCCCAAGAACAGGTACAAGACACACACACACACACACACACACACACACACACACACACACACACACACACACACACACACACACACACACACACACACACACACACACACACTCACAGACATGAATATTTTAGGCTACATTCCCAGACTCACAGGTATCACAGGAATATGTGGATATTTCTCAATAAAACTAAATGCCACTATTAAATAGCAGGAGGGGGATTTGATTCTGCATTCACTGTATGTCTCGGAGTTCTGTGGACAGTTCATAAAAACAGGAGGGGCAAAACCAGTTTGTGACAGTGACCAGCGGGTCGCAGCTGGTGGTAAATGAGTCACGACCGTTAATACATGAGTCCTGACCGATAGTAAGGGTCGCTTACGGTTGGCAAAAATAAAAATAAAATGTTGGTCAAAATAGCTATTTTCTAAATGTGTAGCTTCTTGAAAATTAGGTAATTCACATGTTTAAATATAATTTAACTCTTGAGAGTGTAAAATGAAACCAAATGGACCCGTAAGGGTCCATTTGGTTTCGTAAAAAAAAAAGCACTAGCTTTTGCGCCAGGTGTTTTTCCACTAATTTTGGCACTAGGTCTGGAAAAAAGCTAAATATAGCGACAGATGCGCCAAGTTGGCAACACCGGTGAGGACCAATTATGATGACGATAACGTTTGAATTGTTAACGTTTGACAGGCCCACCACCGTGACGAGATGCTCAGGATGTACCACGCGCTGCGCGAGGCTCTCAGCATCATCGGTGACATCAGCACCACCACCATTACCACGGCGATGCCCCCGCCTGTTGACGACTCCTGGCTACAGGTTACCGGGATGCCGTCGGGACGCAGGTAACCCATAGCAACCGTTGGCAAGGGCAACCTGTCACCTGGTTGTAGTGACTGTATGAATGAATCTTTATTTTTGTGTCTTGTCGACGAAGACCAATCTCTTACGGGATTATAAGACACCAAAAGCATAAGCAAACAGTATCATAACACTTCCACACATAAACTACATAAAGTGTTATTCTGCTAAGGTATCAGGTATAGGTTTTCTTTGACCGTATATCCCAGGCTATCTCTATATATTCTGCTAGTGCAAATATCTTGTGTTCAAAGAGCCATCGAAGGCGTTCTGCATCACTTAACCAGATTAGCTCAATATTTTTACATCTATTAAACAACTTCTGATGTATAGCATGATACAGTGGGCAGTAGAAAACGAAATGCAACTCGTTCTCAACATTGTTTAAATCACAGTATATACAAGTACGTTCTTCCTCTATAGTACCAGCTCTTTAGCTTTTTATCGTTACTGTGTTACTGCATTAACAATCTCATTAACACATAAATGAACTAGAATGCAATTCTGCAATTACAAAGCGGGGTTGCTCCGATGATGTTGTAATGTTTTTTTTTTCATTATTTCCTGAATGTAACATTGAAATGATTTGAATGGTTGAGCAAGGAGCGAGATGTTGTATGATGTATGTCACCACCATTACCACATCAGTGACCATTAACCTGCACCGCGTGGGTGACGTCCGTCATACATCGAATCAAGCAAATGATTTATAGAGAAACGTGATGACGTAGTAAAAGAAAGTCTTACATCATCATACATCACCCTCCTTCGAATCATTTCGATGTTCTTTGGTCAGATGATTGTACCGTATATTATCATCACAAGGTGTGAAAAGGCTACCAGGCTGGATTTGGGGAATAGGCCTAAAACAGTCAGATCAAAATGACCATTAATCTTCTACATTCTCTGGTTGTTGTAGACTTGGGCTAATTTACATGATGAATATTTTAACTCTTGTGAGTGTAATTATGAAACCAAATGGACCCGCAAGGGTCTATTTGGTTTCATTTTCACGCTCTCAAGAGTTACACCTGGTTAACCAACTTTCCATCACTTAGCCTGGGCACCACCTGGGACTCTCTCAAGGACCACTGGTGGTCCCCGGTCCACTGGTTGAAAACCACTGTTGTGAAGCATGGTTAAAATGCACTACTTGCGTGCGTGTGTCCGTCCAGGTCTCCTATGTCCAGCCCCACCCCTCAGCGCCGGGCCCCGGGGCCTCCTCGCCCAGGGGCCCGCTCTGCCCCTGGGCCCCCCGGCCCCCCGTCCCGTCCAGGTGTGTCCCCCGACCCCGGAGCGCCCTCCGTCCCCTCCAGACCCAACAGAGCACCCCCCGGTGTGCCCAGGTAGGTACTACACACACACACACACACAACAGAGCACATCCGCGGAGTGGTAATAATCAGAAGGTCATCGGTGAGCACAGTTTGCGTGTTGAAGGGTCCCTGGGCAAGGCACGAAAGGCTACAGCGTATTTCAACCGAGCAATACCTGTGTGTGTGTGTGTGTGTGTGTGTGTGTGTGTGTGTGTGTGTGTGTGTGTGTGTGTGTGTGCGCGCGCTATGGGTACACAGTTTTCATGAGGTTAAGGTTAGATATGGAATTTAGGGAATGATACATATGATAACTGATATGATAGAGGTATACAACTAGCGATAACCGATTTGCAGGTAAGGATTGTGCAAAGACTTTGCACTGATATGGATATGTAAAAAGGTCAAAGTGACAGTAGTAGCAGGAGGTTGCCTTAAAATGATCCCTGGCTAATAAGACAAACTGTCTGAAATCACTAGCTGTACTTGCCATCTAACTAAAAGGTAAAGATAAAAGCCAGCACTTAGCACTGATTCTTTCATAAATAGACCATCTTTCACTCAACAGGAACTGCTCCTGTCGCATGTTGATGATGTCACATGCAGGTCCAGCCCTATGGAATAATTATATGGAATGCACATGCTAATAAAAAAAACATTTAAAATATTGCTTTGATGCTCATATTAAAGTTAGAATGTATTATTATTATTTTTTATTTACTTATTTATTTATTGGGCTATGCATTTCATAGTTCATAGAGCTGGTCATATTAGTTACGGTTAAAAATATAGTTAGGGTTAGAGTTAGGCATGGCATTATTAAAAAAGCAAGTCACAGGAATAGCAAGGCAGAGCCACCATGAAGAGCAGCTATAACTGGCCACTCACAGCGGTGACACTCACAGTGTCACTGGTTGTGGAATATCATCTCACATTAAGAGTCTTTTCACAACAACAACAAAAAGCTCAAAGGTCAACTGACTTTACCAGCTGAAGAGAACCGGTAACTCCGCCCAGACTCCCATCCCCGCCTCCTGCAGTATACGTCCAATAATCTTCCATAATGACCACATATCGGTTATTCTTTCAGAATCTCTATCAGTGACCAGTGAGGAGGTTTGCACCAATGGTACGTCAAAGATGTCTCTGCGACATCTCTGTTTTTGGCCATCATCTTGTGTGCCCTGCCCTCCATCATTGTCCAACCAGATCCCTGTGATCTCCATGTAATAACCCTGTTATAATTCCGTCTCACGTTAACGTTAACGACATGAGTTTACGATCCACACGCGCATGCAGGGGCTCTGCTGTGGATGCTGATGTCGAGAAAGGACCAGATGCAGAACAAGAGTGATTACTAATCTATTAATCTCTCTCTGTCTCCATCACAATCACATTCATATGTCCCTGTCTGTCTTGTTAACTAAAGGGGTATTTCACTTTATAACACTTCTGGAGTCACATCTACAGTATCCTACTCTGGCTTCTGTGCGCAATGCAGGCACTTTTACTTAGATTCACTGATATGATATTCCAATATTGCATTTTATCGGATTCGCTCTATTAGGAAGTGGGTTCCTAAATAAAGTTTTTTTTTTCATGTTTAAGTCAACCAGGCTGTTGAAAATAATGAGTTAATTAGTTAAATTAATTTTGTTGATTAATCTGATTAAACTCATGTGCGCACCGACTCAAACCTCTGGATGTTTTTGGAACTGCGTATCTCCCTGTAACCAGAGCTATAAAGTATACTGTAGCTAGAGAAATAAACAGATACTTTTTCCTAGATTCTTTTTCTTTTTTAAATGTTCAGATACTGTAAAGGAAAACAATGAATATTTTGGACATAGTTTCAATTGTGATTAGTCATGATTAAATTCATTTTGAAGCTGTGATTAAATTGATTTAAATTTACAATTTAGGCATTTAGCAGACGCTCTTAATCCAGAGCGACTTACAATGGTGAAAAGTTTACAATTTAATCTGGATTTACAATACATTGTAAATCAACAGCCCTAATAAAATCAATTGAAAACACATTTGTGAACTGGGATTGGGCGGGTCTTTTGTGTTTTTTCAATGCCAGTTGTAAGTTACCCCGGGTTTATACGTACAGTATATGAACTATGAAGGCAGCACGGGGCACGTCTAATGAATATCAAATATCTAAATATTGAATTGAGCAACTTAAAAAAAAAAACGCCTGGGTTGCTCATAAAAGCCTGAGTAGACACTGAAATGACCCCAGCAGAGTTAAATACCACTTTAATGTCTGGAGATCATATTACTGTGGATATACGGTAGCCTAGTGTAAATACATTGTTTCTCAATGTCCATTTGACCTCCCACAGAGTTACAGGCCTATTATTATTATTTCATCTGTACTAACATAACAACAGTTCATCTTCGTGCTATATAGCAGTAGTGGATTATGAATCACTGTCAGCCACTGGAGTAGTGTGTTGGTGTTCACCTGCACAAGCACATCATGCTCTCGCTGCATTTTGGTGTGTTCTGACTGGCTGTTTGAATGTTTTGACTGACTAAATGGACTCAGAAATGATAGAAAAAAACAATATACTGTATTTTCTGGACTATAAGGCACACTTAAAGGCCTTTAAATTTCCTCAAATAACAACATTGTGTCTCATCATCCAGAGCGATTCTATGTTTGACTGCAGCTTTCCATGTTGACTGCAGTAGCTTCTATTCTACCTTGTCTGTTGACTGCAGTAGCTTCTATTCTATCTTGTCTGTTGACTGCAGTAGCTTCTATTGTATGTAGACTGCAGTAACGTCTATTCTTCATTGACTGCAGTAGCTTCTATTCTTTGTTGACTGCTTTAGCTTCTATTCTACAGTATGTAGACTGGGGTATACTATTTTGACTGTGGTAGCTTCTATTCTATGTAGACTGCAGTAGCTTCTATTCTATGTAGACTGCAGTAACGTCTATTCTTCATTGACTGCAGTAGCTTCTATTCTTTGTTGACTGCTTTAGCTTCTATTCTACAGTATGTAGACTGGGGTATACTATTTTGACTGTGGTAGCTTCTATTCTATGTAGACTGCAGTAGCTTCTATTCTATGTAGACTGCAGTAGCTTCTATTCTATGTTGACTGCAGTAGCTTCAATTCTATGTTGACTGCAGTAGCTTCTAGCTTCTATTCTATGTTGACTGCAGGAGCTTCTATTCTATGTTGACTGCAGTAGCTTCTATTCTATGTTGACTGCAGTAGCTTCTAGGTTCTATTCTATGTTGACTGCAGTAGCTTCTATTCTATGCTGACTGCAGTAGCTTCTATTCTATGCTGACTGCAGTAGCTTCTATGCTATGTTGACTGCAGTAGCTTCTATTCTATGTTGACTGCAGTAGATTCTATTAGCTAGCTTAACAAACGTGACTATGCCAAAATCCAGCGAGAAGGGCAGTGTTATTTCTGCAGGCACACATATTCCCAGCTGTGGAAAAAATACTCATTTTACATCAGTAAAAGTATCATATCGAAACATGGAAATACATTTACAAGTAGAAGTTTATTATTAGGGTGAATTCCAGCCTGAGTTCTGCACATCTGAAATGACACTTAAATCAGTCTTGCATTTCCCTCCTGGCCAGCGTAGAACGCAGCAAATCAGACTGGATCCAGGCTACAGTACAGAATGTCTCATAGGAGTTTTAATAAAATAAATAAATGAAAACATAGATCGGCTATTTTGTCAAGTGTCCGGACTGTAGACAGGGCTGAAGTGGTTAACTTTTCAGCAAATGTTACTTTACAAACACTTCGTATTAGTCCAGTGGAAAGGATGACTAGGATGCTGTTACGCAGTATGACTTTAATATAACTGTTGTGTACACATAGAACCAAATGGATCTGTAAGCTTCCATTTGTGTCCATTTGTATAAGCTCTGGAGTTGCAGGCCCGTGGCGGCCCGTTGGGCTCTGTCGCTGCATAAATATCACATCTGTGTTCTGCATCATTATATGTCACTTTTCAACTGTCACACAAACAGTGTCATTATGGTGGTCATTGTTCTGTTTCATGGCTGTTTGTGTGTTTTATTTTTTTTATTTTAAGTAACGTTCCAATATTTTCTGTTTTCAGTTGATGTTGCACTTACTGCACTATTGCACTATTATTTGACTAAATTATGAATGGAATTCTGTTGTTTTCTCAGTTCTAATACCTTTTTAATGTGAAGGCCAACCATAGCTCTGAGCATGTGCAAATGGAACTGTTTGTACACTCTCAGTTACAGACTTGAAACGGTCCATTTTGGTATTGACCAGAGCCGGATCTACACATAGGCATGGGGAGGTAGTGCCCACTAAATGGCCTGACTGCCCCACCAAACATGATGGTTGTATTCCTACTGGATCATAGACATTATTTCCTTTTGGGCAAATTTTGCATTTTTATATGATCATGTAAAACTGCAAAATAGTGACTCATCCATATGCCTCAATTAGAATGTCATCACATCTGTTGCATTGATGACCCCAAACATGTAGATTTAACCACTGCAATCGTGATTTTTAGGTCATCTAGGAGACGAGATATTGAGTGTTGAGACATTCAGCCAATAATAATAATAAAAAAAAAACGTCATCAAACATTTTCTGATTGGTTTGGCTATAATGTTTCCAAAAATATATATACAGCATATTTGAAATCTCCGCCATCATCCTACAAAATGACATAAGGATGCATCCCGAAGGTTTTGGGGATGCATGGTGGTGCAGGCGAGGAAGCTGCACCCCCCCCCCCCCCCCCCCCCCCCCCCCCCCCCCCAGTGGGACAGGTTAGATCCGGGCCTGGTATCAACCGATATGGGATCAGGTATCAGGGAGGAAACAATTATATCGGCATACATCTCTAGTCATATCACCTCCCTTTCCAAAGACAGATTTGGTGTTCAGGAATGCTTGATTTGTTAATGTTGCATCGTATTTTGCGTCCATGTTTAGAGTTGCGTTAACGTTCTTCATGACATGATGTGAATGATTGTAGGTCGCTGTGTCCTCCAGGAACCTAAACAACAGCTAGAAAGCTGAAACACAATTAGCATTGTGGAATAATCATAATCAACAATAATATATATATATTTTTTTATTTGAATAAGAGACTACACATTGCCACCTGGTGGACACACCGCCTCGAGTTATATGCAGTGTTGCCAACTTGGTGTGTTTGTTGCTATATTTAGCTTTTTTCCAGACCCCCCTAGCGCCAAAATTAGTGAAAAACTCCTGGTGGAAAATCTAGTGCTTTTTTGCTGGTGAGTTGGGGCAAAATTGGTTGACAGGTGCAAGAGATAAAACCCTCGTTTTTCACCATTTTCCCTCCTATGATAGAGTCCTCCTTCCTTCCTAGAAAGGAGCATTGGTAACCAAATGGACCCTTATGGATCTGTAACTCTTGAGTTACAGATACAGATAATTCAACTCAAGAGTTAAATTATATTTAAACAAGAATGTACCCGTAGAAGAATTGCTATTTTGACCAACGTTTTACCAGTTATGCCATAAATTAGCCTGAGACACTAAACTCAACATCAAATGGTGGTCCTCCGTGGCTGAAATGCAGAATAAATAGTGGGCCCTGGTATGAAAATGGTTGAAAGCCACTGCTCTAGCGCATTCTAGTGCATTTTGGAAGTGTCACTATAGTGTATTTTGGATTTTGGCAGTTGGCAACACTGGTCATATGTGTTCAACGCATCTATATGTTACTGACTGTGTCCTCTCTGTCTGTCTGTCTGTCTGTCTGTCTGTCTGTCTGTCTGTCTGTCTGTCCTCCTGTAATCTATTGTGTTCATGTGTGTCGCCATTCTTCTTTCATTGTTCTTTGTGTGTGTCCACACGTGTGTGTGTGTGTGTGTGTGTGGTGTGTGTGTGTGTGTGTGTGTGTGTGTGTGTGTGTGTGTGTGTGTGTGTGTGTGTGTGTGTGTGTTTGTGTGTATTTTTGTGTGTATGTGTCTTCAGTCGGAGAGTTCCTGTATCACCATCTCGACCGTCGAGAACAGACTCTGAGTCCTCTGCCTAGTCCTCTGCCACACACACACACACACACACACACACACACACACACACACACACACACACACACACACACACACACACACACACACACACACACACACACACACACACACACACCACAACACACACAGCTGTTCAGTAGTAGGAATTATAGGATATACCGTATTTACACTAAACACAAACGTCATATCACGTATGTATCGCAAGCCAAACATTCCCAATAGTTCAATAAACACACACACACACACACACACACACACACACACACACACACACACACACACACACACACACACACACACACACACACACACACACACACACACACACACACACACACACACACACACAAACAGTATGAAAAGCACACTATAACCGTGGAGTGGTCTGCGCATCATGAACCAAACTGGTTCATTTTGGTGTTATCTGAAGAACCCTGATCTTCTGTCTGACTGACTGTACCCTGTGTACTGTGTGTATATATAATGACATGTGAAATACCATACAATCATATCGGGTCGCGTGTTGTTGTTGTCGTTGTTGTTGTTGTTTGTGTCTGGAAATTTTCAAAATGTAGTTTAGTCAAAGGTACAAATGTTTTTGCAATCATAATGTATTTAAAGTACCAAAATGTAAAAACACTCGTTATGCAGAATGTCTCTTGCATTTCAAGTTATCTTAAAGTTCAAACATATTTTGGAAATGGCAGATCTGCAAGCTCAAATCGTGTCGGGCTGACGTGGTCAATGCACGTGTGTGTATGTTTGTATGTATGTACAAACATGTATGTATGTACTGTATATACTTTGTAGATTTATACAGTCTATATACCAGTATGTAGTGTAAATCTACAAAGTAACTACAGTTTTCAAATCAATGTAGTGGATTTAAAAGTACTTATATTCGGGTCTGAGATGTAGTGGAGTAGAAGTAAAAGTATTAGACATTGGAAACACTCGAGTAATGTACAAATACCTCACAATTGTACTTAGGTACAGTGCATAAGTAAATGGACTTCACCACCACTTTTAACACTATAAGCTGCCAATACAGAGAACTCCGTCCGCATAAAGAGTCCCACAGTGTCTCAGGGACGGAGATTAATCAAAAAGACGGCGATTAATTACTCCAAACTCCGGAGGCTACTGTATGATCTCGCCTGCTTTGCGACAGTCTTGCCATAAATCGGCAGGTCCGTATCCAAAATCGTCCGGTCCCATTATAACTGTAAATCTTTGAGCGTTAATAACTCCTGATGTAAATCAAAAGCTATACAATTATAATCCAAGCTCTCGTTTTTGACTGCCCATCGTGGTACTATCTTTATGAACTCCCTTTGTTCTCCATCGTTGGTTCTTTGTTTTGGCTAAATCTTAGCCACTTCTAAGATAAAGCCCAGTGGCGACGTCACATGTGTTGATATAGAAATGTTTATGGAACTTCTCTGGGGTTTCGATGTTCACACCCAAAGTGTCTACTCACTATGAATGCACGATGACCTGCCGGTACTGCCCCCAACCCCACCCCCAACCGAACCCCAACCAAACCAGCCTATAGAAACACTTCCTCAACACTTAACTATGTTGTAGTAGTAGTAGTGGTAGTATTACTTGTGGTAGAAGAAGACTTATATTCTATTTTAATACATTTATCGACCGTGACCCTTTTGTTGAGGTGACATTTGAGCCCCCTGGAATCGTTTTGGACTATTTGTTCATTTATTCTTTCTTTCTTTCTTTCTTTCTTTCTTTCTTTCTTTCTTTCTTTCTTTCTTTCTTTCTTTCTTTCTTTCTTTCTTTCTTTCTTTCTTTCTTTCTTTCATTCAGTCGGCAGAGTAAAGGTAGCCCTGCCCACGGAGAGAGTCCCCAGTCTTCTATTGATGGTTAAGCGCACGTACATGCGCACGCAGGCACACACACACACACAACACACACACACACACCACACACACACACACACACACACACACACACACACACACACACACACACACACACACACACACACACACACACACACACACAACACACACCGGACAGCCCTTCACATCATATCCAATATGACCGATTGTAAAGCTGTTGTGTTTATTTTTGTGTGTTTATTAAGCATCACAGAGTCACTTCTAGACAGTGGGGGAAGAGTACTCTTACATCTTACTCAGTACTAGTGGCAATACCACATTGTATAAATACTTAGTTAATAACAAAAAGACATTTTGACGCAGTATAGATTTTTGCTTAATTGGCTAACTGTTTTACAATTATTTGAATCTGCAATGTACGTTTGTACCTTTTATTGTATAACATTTTCAAATGATTGTATTGGAGTAAAGAGGTATAATATAAGGTCTGAAATGAAGAAGTATAAAGTATTGAAATGTGACATACTGTGCTCAGGTAAAGTACAGTACAGTACTTTCCTTCCACTGCTTCTAGGTTTGACCAAAACTCCTGATGGAGGAAATGACAGCTATGTATGGCATTAAAATATAACAATAAGCTTTGATAATCCTGTCAGATGATGTAAATTTAGTTGACCTTGTAATCATGTAACTACTTTCTGGGTAGACTGATCAAGCACAAGTGGGTCTGCATCTGCGCGCATGTGTGTGCGTGCTTGCGGTGCATGGCTAGTTGTAAAAAGAAAACAGAGAAGTAGAAAACAAACAACTGAAACCTTATATCAATGTTTAATGTTGTTTTATGTTGATGATTTCTTAAATGTATGCCTGGTTTTATACTTTGTGATATGACATTGTCACACTGAAGGAGATCAAATAGCCATAGCCTAATGATCGAGTAAACGACAACTGCAAGACGCAAGAACAGTTTTAGATTCCGTTTCCTGTATTTCTAGTGTGACACCATCCTATGGCAAACTATAAATCAGGCTCAACTTCTCTCTGACTGTGGCGCTAATTTAAGATGGGCTCAAATTGAGCAGTTTTTAAGCCTTAAGTTTGTTTGTTTGTTTATTGATTGATCTAACACCTCAGATGGCTACATTGCTGGAAGAACTGAGTTTTTTTAAGCTCCGTCAATGCTACCATTTCTATTTATTTGTTTGACTGTAGCCTATTTTAATGTATGTATGTATGTATGTATGTATGTATGTATGTATGTATGTATGTATGTATGTATGTATGTATGTATGTATGTATGTATGTATGTATGTATGTATGTATGTATGTATGCATGCATGTATGTATGTACTGTATGTATGTATCTACTATTTATTATATTATAGTATTTATTTATTTATTTATTTATTTATTTATTTATTTATTTATTTATTATTTTTTTGTTTTTATTGTTTTTTTGTTTTTTTGTTTGGTGTTTTTTATTTATTCATTCATTCATTCATTCATTCATTTCATTCATTCAGTGATTGGCCTGTTTATTTATGTATTAATACAGTTTACTGCCAGCAATGACAACTTACTCGTTGTTAAATCTAAAATGTTGATCCTGTTATTTTGTCCTTTAGTTTGAAACCATGCTGGAATATATACGAATTGTGTCGAACAGAGCAGTTAAGAGAGCAGTCATAACAGACCCCAGAGCAGATGTTATAGCTCTTTTATGTCAGTAAATGTTTGTGTCATTATTAGTGACATTAGTGGTGATCCGTGACGTATTTGAAATGTTACATTCATTGATTGAGTAAATTAATATTGAGACGTTGTTCACCTGTCAGAAAGACTGTTCTGTCAAACCACTGTTTCCCCAAACCATTTTTTCTTTTCTTTTCTTTCTTTTTTTTTCATTTTCCTTTCTTTTCTTTCTTTTCTTTTTTTCCATTTTCCTTTTTGATTTATTTTTTTATTTAGCTTGTGACCTAAAATATTAATTTGGGGTTGATCTCTTCGTGTCCCAAAATTGCAAAAAGAAACAACAAAAAAACAACAACAAAGCCCTATTTCATTAAGAGTGAAAACATGAATATTTAATTTTATTGTGATTTATTTATATATTTATTTGAAACAGTAATAATAATAATAATATAAGAATTGTTTGTATGAAACATATAAAGAAAAGAAAAATATTTAATTGTGACGCAAAAATGGGTCCTGATCCATTGTTGGGGAAACACTGTTAAAGTATAACTAATGTATGAATCTAGTATATATCTACTATGTGTGTGTGTTCTTAGCGTTGTTGTGACTAATTGTCCCCTGTTTACCAGCAAACTGAGCTGAGTTCACCAACGCACCAAACATTCACTCATTAGCTGTTGACCTGTGGCAGTTAGCTTGTTAGCATGCTGTGTTCTAGTGTCTATATTATATGGTCGTTTGTTTATAACTGTGGAAACTAAACAAACTGTATGTTTGTGAGTAACGCTAAACTGCACAACAGCGTTTGATTCTGCAAAAAGGTCGCTGAACGTGAACGCAGCTCGTTCCCCAGTTAAACCCCCAACCTCCAAACTCCTGGGATTGTGCAAAATACACTATAATGGTAGAAGAAAACAGATATATTATAAATAGGCCGACTATATGTATAATGTTTACAGGTTAAATGACATGTGATCTAACGTATATGTCCGGAGCATATACTGTGTATGGAATTAAATATATGCAGAGAGCAGCAACCCATGGCAAGGTGTGTGTGTGTGTGTGTGTGTGTGTGTGTGTGTGTGGTGTGTGTGTGTGTGTGTGTGTGTGTGTGTGTGTGTGTGTGCGCGCAGGGCGCACACGTGCGTGCGTGCGTGCGTGCGTGCGTGCGTGCGTGCGTGTTCTTACAGCCATGTTGTGTATTGTTGTGTTGTGCTATTTGGGATCATGCAATGACATGTCATGAATAAAGTTTGTGTGTGTGAATGGATCAAGTGTTTCTGTGTTATTCATTTGATCTTTTATGATCTGATTATAACATACATACTAGAGCTGTAATTCAATTAAAATGAAATATTCCATCGCAATTAATCACTTGCTTGCCATTAGTTAATATTTGATTAATTACAGTTTTAATTTATTTTTGTACGTTCTGAATATACCTTAAATAAGTGGTTTTCAAGATTTTTCATATCAAGGTCCATTATTTATTTTGCATTTGAGCCACAGACCACAATTTGATGACATTATTTATACATTTCTAGACCTAAATTAAAGCTGTATTCAATGGTACAATGGTACCAACATGAAATTTCTACTTTCTCTAATTGTGTAGAGTTATTTTAAATTAACTTATACACATGTCTAACAATTATTCACCTGAATTTGGTGAAGTTGTACCAATTGGCCCCACTTGGATTTTGTTTTTACTGTGAGTTAATTGCACATTAAATAAATAAATAAAGTTAACTTATCGCAGAGTTAACTCGCAATTAACTAGTTAATGCTGGCAACCTACACGGCATGTAAGTTTAGTAGTAAAAAGGTACAATATAAGGTCTGAAATGAAGAAGTATAAAGTATTGAAAAGTGACATACTGTACTCACGTAAAGTACAGTCCTTTCCTCCACTGCTTTCAGGTTTG
>CM076972.1:20746643-20771643 GCA_039105355.1 Benthosema pterotum
CTTGCTCAGCATGCTTTTTTTCATCGTTTTGAGCATTTTTGAGCATTTTCGAATAATGTCGAAATTTTGAAAAAAACGTAAGGCTATAGCCTTACCGTCTTTCATGATTTTGAGGATTTTCAAAAAATGACAAAAACTGACAAAAACGCAAGGCTATAGCCTTACGGTCTTGCTCAGCATGCTTTTTTTCATCGTTTTGAGCATTTTTGAGCATTTTCGAAAAATGTCGAAAATTTTGAAAAAAACGTAAGGCTATAGCCTTACCGTTTTTCATGATTTTGAGGATTTTCAAAAAATGACAAAAACTGACAAAAACTGTCAAAAACGCAAGGCTATAGCCTTACGGTCTTGCTCAGCATGCTTTTTTTCATTGTTTTGAGCATTTTTGAGCATTTTCGAAAAATGTCGAAATTTTGAAAAAAACGTAAGGCTATAGCCTTACCGTTTTTCATGATTTTGAGGATTTTCAGAAAAATGAAAAAACGCAAGGCTATAGCCTACGGTCTTGCTCAGCATGCTTGTTTTCATCGTTTTGAGCATTTTTGAGCATTTTCGGAAAATGTCAAAATTTTGAAAAAAAACGTTAGGCTATAGCCTTACGTTTTTCATGATTTTGAGGATTTTCAAAAAATGACAAAAAGCATAGCCTCACAGTCTTGCTCAGCATGCTTTTTTTCATCGTTTTGAGCATTTTTGAGCATTTTCGAAAAATGTCGAAATTTGAAAAAAAAAACAAAAGTACTAAGCTATAGCTTACCGTTTTTCATGATTTTGAGGATTTTCAAAAAATGACAAAAACTGACAAAAACGCAAGGCTATAGCCTTACGGTCTTGCTCAGCATGCTTTTTTTCACTGTTTTGAGCATTTTTGAGCATTTTCGAAAAATGTCAAAATTTTGAAAAAAACGTAAGGCTATAGCCTTACCGTTTTTCATGATTTTGAGGATTTTCGAAAAATGTCGAAATTTTGAAAAAAACGTAAGGCTATAGCCTTACCGTTTTTCATGATTTTGAGGATTTTCAAAAAATGACAAAAACTGACAAAAACGCATAGCCTTACGGTCTTGCTCAGCATGCTTTTTTTCATCGTTTTGAGCATTTTTGAGCATTTTCGCAAAATGTCGAATTTTTGCCGTTTTACCGTTTTTCATGATTTTGAGGATTTTCAAAAATGACACAAACTGACAAAAGCAAGGCTATAGCCTTACGGTCTTGCTCAGCATGCTTTTTTTCATTGTTTTGAGCATTTTTGAGCATTTTCGAAAAATGTCAAAATTTTTGAAAAAAACGTAAGGCTATAGCCTTACCGTTTTTCATGATTTTGAGGATTTTCAAAAATTGACAAAAACTGACGAAAAACTGACAAAAACGCAAGGCTATAGCCTTAACGGTCTTGCTCAGCATGCTGTTTTCATCGTTTTGAGCATTTTTGAGCATTTTCGAAAATGTCGAAAATTTGGAAAAAAAAAAAAAAAAAAAACGTAAGGGTATAGCCTTACGTTTTTCATGATTTTGAGGAAATTCAAAAATGACAAAAACTGACAAAACATGACAAAAATGCAAGGCTATAGCCTTACGGTCTTGCTCTGCATGCCTTTTTCATCGTTTTGAGGCATTTTTGAGCATTTTCGAAAATGTCAAAATTTTGAAAAAAACGTAAGGCTATAGCCTTACGTTTTTTCATCATTTTGAAGATTTTCGAAAAAATGACGAAATCTGGCAAAAGCGCAAGGGTATAGCATTACAGTCTTGCTCAGCATGCCGTTTTTCACCGTTTTGAGCATTTTTGAGCATTTTCAAAAAAATGTTGAAATTTCGAGAAAAAAAATGTATTTTTATAATTTTGAAGATTTTAGAAAAATGATGAAATCTGGCAAAAGTTCAAGGGTATAGCATTACAGTCTTGCTCAGCATGCTGTTTTTCACCGTTTTGAGCATTCTCAAAAAAATGTCGAAATTTCGGGGGGAAAAAACGCAAGACTATAGCCTTACGTTTTTTCATCATTTTGAAGATTTTCGAAAAATGACAAAATCTGGCAAAAGCGCAAGGGGATATCATTACAGTCTTGCTCAGCATGCCGTTTTTCACCGTTTTGAGCATTTTTGAGCATTTTCGAAAAAATGTTGAAATTTCGGGGGAAAAAACTCAAGGCTATAGCCTTACGTTTTTTCATCATTTTGAAGATTTTCGAAAAAATGACGAAATCTGGCAAAAGCGCAAGGGTATAGCATTACAGTCTTGCTCAGCATGCCGTTTTTCACCGTTTTGAGCATTTTTGAGCATTTTCAAAAAAATGTCGAAATTTCGAGAAAAAAAACGTATTTTCATCATTTTGAAGATTTTCGAAAAATGATGAAATCTGGCAAAAGTGCAAGGGCTCAGCATGCCGTTTTTCACCGTTTTGAGCATTTTCGAAAAAATGTCAAATTTTCGGGGGAAAAAACGCAAGGCTATAGCCTTACGTTTTTTATCATTTTGAAGATTTTCGAAAAATGACAAAAAATGATGAAAATGGCAAAAACGCAAGGCTATAGCCTTATGGTCTTGCACAGCATGCCGTTTTTCATCGTTTTGAGGATTTTTGAGGATTTTAGAAAAATGCAAAAATTTCGAAAAAACACAAGGCTATAGCCTTATGTTTTTTCATCATTTTGAGGATTTTCGAAAAATGACAAAAATGACAAAACCTGGCAAAAACACAAGGCTATAGCCTTACGGTCTTGCACGTTATGCCATTTTTCATCGTTTTGAGGATTTTCGAAAAATGTCGAAATTTCGAAAAAACACAAGGCTATAGCCTTACATTTTTTCATCGTTTTGAGGATTTTCCCAAAATGACGAAACCTGGCAAAAATGCAAGGCTATAGCCTTCAGGTCTTGCACAGCATGCCGTTTTTCATCAATTTAGGTTTTTTGAGGATTTTCGAAAAATGTCGAAATTTCGAAAAAAAAACGCAAGGCTATAGCCTTACGTTTTTTCATCGTTTTGAGGATTTTCGAAAAATGACAAAAATGATGAAACCTGGAAAAAACGCAAGGCTATAGCATTCAGGTCTTGCACAGCATGTCGTTTTTCATCAATTTGAGGTTTTTTGAGGATTTTCAAAAAAGGTCAAACTCTCGAAAAAACGGTAAGGCTATAGCCTTACCGTTTTTCGTTTTTTGAGGATTTTTGAAGATTTTCGAAAAATATCGAAACCTGGCACAAACGCCAGGCTATAGCCTTACGGCCTTGCACAGCATGCCGTTTTTCATCGTTTTGAGGATTTTTGAGGATCTCGTTTTAGTACATGGTCTCGGACAACATACTAAAGTATGCCGTTTTCATCGTTTTTGAGGATTTTTGAAAAAAATGTTGAAATCGAAGAAAAAACAAAGGCTATAGTACATGCCTACATGGTCTCAGACGACATACTATAGTATGCAGTTTTTCATAGTTGTTTAGGATTTTTGAAAACATGTCGAAATCAAAGAAAAACCAAATGCAATAGTACCGGGTCTCGGACGACATACTATAGTATGCCGTTTTCATCATTTTTGAGCATTTTTGAAAAATGTTGAAATTAAAGAAAAACCAAAGGCTATAGTACATGGTCTCGGACAACATATATAACTATAGTATGTTGTTTTTCATTGTGTTGAGCATTTTTTTAACAAATGACAAAATCGGAAAAAAAAAAAAAAAAAAAAAAAGGCTATAGTACATGGTCTTGGACAATATACTATTATAGTATTCCGTTTTTCATCGTTTTTGAGGATTTTTGAAAAAATGTTGAAATCGAAGGGAAACCAAGGGCTAGTACATGGGCTAGGAAGACAAGACATACTATAGTATGACGTTTTTCGTCGTTTCCACTTGCCTCGTCCTGCAGGCGATCTAGAACGTGGTTGTTGTCAACAAACATTTGTTGGACTCAGGACAGGCGTGGCTAATGTGGCTAGGTGAGGCAGCGTTTTAGCCAATCACAGCGCGGCAGTCTCAAGCAGTTTCATAATGAGCCAGTAGAGTGGAGGTGAGGTTAGATTCTTTTTAAACAAATCTGTTCACACAGTGTTTGTACACACTAAATTTGCCTATATTACCATTAAAAGTGCATTCAGGTATTACAAATAAATACACTAGTTACCATCTGACATTATATGTAAACATATAGGACAAAATATGTAACATTGAGCTCACACCGCAGGGATTCGAACCCTGTACCTACTACCAGAGGCTCACAGCAGTACCAACTACCGGTGTGTTGTGCATATTTACATCATGTCCTACATGATAAATAAAACCATCCGAATGGTGGTGGTGGTGTAGCTCCACCTACATACACATTTTAGTGAAAGCAGAGAACCGTCCATAACGTCAGGAAAACGTATAATGCGGAAGGACAGATACATCAACAGTGATTACTTCATAATTATTTATTTCTTACGATGTCTTCATTATTATCAATCATTGAGCGGAGAATGGTGTGGGCGGAGACCAGACCATCATTTTGGGAGAGAAAGAAGCACTAGTGAATGCACAACAAACGTTAACGCTACACAAGTCCAAAGTAGCTTATAATGGCAACTAGGGCGGATGTAGAGCTGGCCATGTTGTAGAGATGTGAGTGGCATGCTGGACACACACACATGTAGTTACAAATTTTGCAGCATGCAGTTACAAATTTTGCAAGTCACTCATTGGAAGTGGTTGGCACCACTTCAAAAATAATGAAAACCTTCACATTCAGGGTTTGATTTGTCAATACAATTTCTTAAGTATTTCAGCCATGTAGTATTGTAGTATACAAAACTACATGTGTGTAGGATGCATACATGTTGTATACATCCTCACACTGCTCAGCTGATCTGCAAGTTCACAATTTGAGCTTGTATAATCAAACATTTTCACAGCAAAACAATAGAAATTTTGATTATGATTAGAAAACATGAATGCTATGTGACAATGTGATTAACATACATTTTGAAAGAAGTTGTGGTACAATCAAAAATATGTAATATTTAATATGTAAGTAATCCGAAATTTCTCAAAGGGAGTGCACATAAAACAAGGAAGAGTTAGAGCTCATCCATTTGGATCCTTTTGGAAATACCGGTAAATAATGCAGAGGGTTTAAAAAGATCCAGCTTGTGTTCATCAAGAATGATGCCAAAAGAGTATGGAATTAAAACCATGCCATAATTAATTCGTAACTGTAATTAATAATCCGTAACTGTAATTAATAATCCGTAACTGTAATTGTGCTCCGTGTCTCTGCAAAATAAATCCAGTATTAATTAGTATCTGTAATTTTTTTCTGTATATCTGCAAAATAATCCGTGTCAAATTTTGCATGTGTAGAAAACAATTTGTAAGTTTGTATTTGCTGTTTGTATCGCTGCAAAATTTCACAGGTGTAGAAAACAATTTTGCAGTGGTGAGGTTTGTATTTTTTGTATTTGCAGCTTTCAATCACTGCAAAATCGTTTTGTACCTCTGCAAAATAAATATTGTGGTCTGCACAACGCGACATCTGCTGTTCAAGTACAACACCACACATCTACAGTTTAAAAAAACACAGTTCAAAAAGTTACGAATTTTGGCAGTGTCTTCACTTCACCGCGGAGAGCCAATCAGCAGTTGGCTTACTCAGCAGTGCACCATTTTGATTGGTTGGCCAAAGGAAGCAGTCTCGCCAATCCCAGTCATTCATAATACATGAATATGAGATCCCATTGTTGGGAAGTACAGAGGTCTAATGGTGGCTGTTCTATAGCCCAGCACAGCTTTAGTGATCTTAAATCCCTTTATTTTAGATTGTTTTGTGTAATAGTAATGCATAAACATTGCAGAGACTTTAGACGTTTCTGTGCAATGGTTTAAAACTGCACGAGGGTATATGCTTAAAGTATCTTATTTAAACAGGGACAAACTCTGACTGCAGTTTCTGCCCCTCAATGTCGCCCCTCCACCCTCTGACAGCTGTGTGATTGCTGTGCTAGCACACAGCATTAGCATAACTATAGCAGTTCTGACAGCAGCTATGTGATTGCTGTGCTAGCACAGCATTAGCATAACCAGCAGTTGTGACAACAAAAGAAGAACATTTGAGGAAAACTCCACTATTTATATACTATCGTTTTGACAGATACCATTAGTCTGTTGGCTTGTGTATAATCTAAATATCAGATAAACGTGCATTAGCGACAATGTAACCAGTGTTATTTTAGCAATTCTATTAAAGCTAACAAATATAAGACTTCCGGTGCTGATCACTTCAAAATAAGACAATTCACTGGGAGACGGCTTGGTTGCCATGTAGTGCCATGTAGTTGAGAGAACAACAAGCAAACTGGTCTATTCAAATGACTGTTGCAGCTATAGTCAGTGTTGTAGTGGTACGTTAAGAAGTGGGGGGACGCCTCTTAAAGGAAAATTCCACCCATTTTACGATTTTTTCTGAGAGTGCACAAATGTGTTCCATTTGTGCACTCTCAGAAAAAAGGAAACTCATTAACATGGTGAAACACATCTTGATGATGTCATTAAGATGTATTTCACAATGCTAATGATTTTTTTTCCTTTTGCCCAAAAATATTTTAGAAAAGTGGGGGACGCTGTCCCCCCGCGCCCCCCCTCCACTACACCCCTGGCTATAGTAATTCGTAATTCGTAAACGGTTTCATTCAAAAAAATCATTAGCATGGTGAAATACATCTTAATGACATCATCAAGATGTGTTTCACCATGTTAATGAGTTTCCTTTTTTCTGAGAGTGCACAAATGGAACACATTTGTGCACTCTCAGAAAAAATCGTAAAATGGGTGGAATTTTCCTTTAAGAGGCGTCCCCCCACTTCTTAACGTACCACTACAACACTGACTATAGCTGCAACAGTCATTTGAATAGACCAGTTTGCTTGTTGTTCTCTCAACTACATGGCACTACATGGCAACCGAGCCGTCTCCCAGTGAATTGTCTTATTTTGAAGTGATCAGCACCGGAAAGTCTTATATTTGTTAGCTTTAATAGAATTGCTAAAATAACACTGGTTACATTGTCGCTAATGCACGTTTATCTGATATTTAGATTATACACAAGCCAACAGACTAATGGTATCTGTCAAAATAATAGTATATAAATAGTGGAGTTTTCCTCAAATGTTCTTCTTTTGTTGTCACAACTGCTGGTTATTAGCTGTTGTCAGAACTGCTATAGTTATGCTAATGCTGTGTGCTAGCACAGCAATCACACAGCTCTCTGCAGTCAGAGTTTGTCCCTGTTTAAATAAGATACTTTAAGCATTACCCTCGTGCAGTTTTAAACCATTGTACAGAAACGTCTAAAGTCTCTGCAATGTTTATGCATTACTATTACACAAAACGATCTAAAATAAATGGATTTAAGATCACTAAAGCTGTGCTGGGCTATAGAACAGCCACCATTTGACCTCTGTACTCCCAACAATGGGATCTCATATTCATGTATTATGAATGACTGGGATTGGCGAGACTGCTTCCTTTGGCCAACAATCAAAATGGTGCACTGCTGAGTAAGCCAACTGCTGATTGGCTCTCCGCGGTGAAGTGAAGACACTGCCAAAATTCGTAACTTTTTGAACTGTGTTTTTTTAAACTGTAGATGTGTGGTGTTGTACTTGAACAGCAGATGTCGCGTTGTGCAGACCACAATATTTATTTTGCAGAGGTACAAAACGATTTTGCAGTGATTGAAAGCTGCAATACAAAAAATACAAACCTCACCACTGCAAAATTGTTTTCTACACCTGTGAAATTTTGCAGTGATACAAACAGCAAATACAAACTTACAAATTGTTTTCTACACATGCAAAATTTGACACGGATTATTTTGCAGATATACAGAAAAAAATAAAGATACTAATTAATACTGGATTTATTTTGCAGAGACACGGAGCACAATTACAGTTGCGGATTATTAATTACAGTTACGGATTATTAATTACAGTTACGAATTAATTATGGCATGGTTTTAATTCCATAAAAGAGGGCGAAATGACATAATATAGTGATTGTATAATATGTACACAATATGGAGGATATGTACACAATATGGAGGTCAAATATTTTTAATGCCTTCTTTGTTCATGCAAAATGAATCTATTACTATTATTATGAATCTATGACTATTACTCTTTTGAAGTGACTTAGTGTATATTGTACCGGTATGTATACTGTATACTTCATATGCCATTTGCAGCCAAGCACTATTATAATAATGATATGCAGGATTATTACATGATGGAGACTGGGGTGTACATACCCATACTGCTTATGTCAGTCAGTGTAAATGTCACATACCTACCTATCCCATCAGCAAGCATGCCAGTGATATCACTACAATCATATTGTGTCCAACATTGTCCAATTTCAAACATAGATCATGAACCACTGTAGCCTACTATAATATGCCAACTAAACCATACTGGAAAGAAAAAAGAAGAGAGCAATTTCTCTAAAATGGCTGATGTGCATAGTGAGCTTATAGTTTGGCTACAATATCAATTTATCCATGCTCCATTTATCCATGGAACATGGATACATTTTCACAATTCCAGGTGATTGTCAGGGTGGGGGCTCACCCAGTTCAAATAAGGATTATTGTGGGGAGCCGCAGCCTGAGATTTTCTTTGTATAGAGCAGGGGTTTTCAACCAAATGGACCCTTGCGGGTCTATTTGGTTTCATTTGTACACTCTCAAGAGTTAAAATATTCATCATCTTGACACAACTAGAAGATTAATGGTCATTTAGTTCTGCATGTTTGCCTGTTTTGTTTCCCAGGCCAAAAGCAAAAGAAATCTTTAGTTTTGGGGTCTGTGGGGCTAAAATATAATCAAATGGTGGTCCCTGGCTCAAATGCTGAATAAATGGTGAGCCCTGGTATCAAAAATCTTGAAAACCCCTGGTATAGATGAGGAGTTCCTCTTCTTTGTCCCTTGGATGGATGGTTCTTCAGGTGATCTACTGGATTCCTTTTGCTTTCAGTTCATCTTTGACCCGGTTCAGATAGTCTGGATCCGGGTAACCATAGCTGCAAACCGACACATTCATAAATGGTATTGCATGCTAATGATGGAGACCCTTACAGGAATACAATTAATGCAAAGATTTAGACAAAGAGCACAAGCGACTCAGACATAAATGACAGTATACTGTACATTCGTACATGGTGATCTACAGGTACATCTTACTTTGGTGCAAGACCTGAAATTGTTTACCATTGAGCCTGCCTTATTGCTCATCGATTTTTTTAGGACCAAATTCGTGTCAGATCATGTGACAAGCTGAGACCTTTGACATGAACTAAATGCTATACAAGTTGAATTATATTAATAATTTAACATACCCATACAGATAGTACGTTGTAAGTTGGACGTTTTCAAAATTTAAAACCCCAGTTTACTATGACCAAAACACCACGGTTTCCGGTTTTACCGTCTAATTAATATTAACGTAGCCATGCATTCATTTTATTACATTTTGTCAATCAGAGATAGCTATTACAGCCTACCGCCCATAAGAGGCGCCATTAATGTATTGTAGGTCATTCGCAATTTGGCCTGACTTGTCCCTCTGTGATTACCGTAGTGTTGTTGTGACGTGTGAGGCCCTAGCAAGGGGGCAGCCATTGCATACATGCACTGCAGTCTAATCTATGTATACACTACAACTCTAACGTCCGAGTGATTTTAACCATTACAGTATCTAATGGTGTGACAGAAACTAATCATGAACAAACCTAAAATAAGCGCATCCATAAATGTTATGCAACGACGTGCTGTAAGCTTGCAGATCGGCTATTTTCTGCACGATATATAATTAAATCCAGCTTGGGGAGTTGGGCCGGAGCAGCAGTTGACATACACTGAGATTAGTTTCGCACGGACAGACAGTTGCGCACAAGACGGATTGATAAATCAGCTGATTGGATCATGGAAACTAGCGTTATTTGATACTGCCATTCTCTACTGTTTTCATAAACAATAATCACAGCACCTAATGCTGAAACGGTGTAGCCGGAGTAAAGGATGACATCCTGGTTAATTAATTAAATCATTACTCACCGTTATACTGAATTACCGTCCAATTCTAACAGATAGGAATAAAATACATTGAATTCATAAGGAAAAACATAAGGACATATATCATTTACCAGGTGGGGCCTCCGTGCGTGGAAGTCTTGTGGTGAATGTCGTTCCAGGTCACCAGGTTGTCCCGTCCGCTGGTGGACGATCGCCCACAGTGAAGATCAATCTCTGTTGGAAGGCCCTCTGCAGCAGGGCCAGCACCTCACAGCCCTCTGGGGAGTCTGGGAGGTACGCAGTGCGGGACGCTCCCAAATAACTCTGGCCAGGACTGGGGTGCTCCTCCTAAACAGTGAGGGGACATGCATTATTATTATTAGCCACTTCTCAAGGTAAAGGCACTCTGATCTGCGTTCCGCCACGTAACCACCCATCTTAACTAATTATAATTATTGTAATAATTATATTACAATAATTATATTACAAGATCCTTGTACGATCTGTGACCTTGAATATCTGCTACTTCTGAGAACCACAATTTTACATTGTAAAGCATTTTATGAAAGCGTATGTTACTGTATCTACACGTTACATATTATAAAATCTGAATACATTTCCTGGTTTTAATGGCTTAATCAGCGATTTGTCTTACCGACTGGATGCCGCTTGGAATGTGGTATCCAATGACGATGGTTCCGTGCCTCTCGTATCCGGGCAGGGAGGACGTGGTCTTTGAGACGCGCATGCTCCCTCCCTCGGGCTGCGTGCCTTTCAGAGTGCCGTACACCGCACCGCACGTGGGACACACCGGCTTGTAGTCGAAAGCCCTCTGCAGGCAGTCCCGACAAAACACGTGCTTGCATGGCAGAACCTTTCTCTCAGAGTCTTTGATGGTGTCCATGCAGATGGCACACGATTCCTCCTCTGCAGCTGGCTGAGCACTACGCGCTGGGGAGGTGCTTGGTGATCTGCTGTCCACTGCATAGGCCTGTCACGGTCGTGAAATATATACAGCATAATCAAAGGTTTGCACACATTTGCACAATTCTGCTATACTGAAATAAAAAATACTGACAATTTCAATTCCAACAACAAAATGACTAACACTAAGATGAGGGAGGGAATAGTGAAATAATATGTTTATGCTTGGTCATGCCGCACATGGGTGCCTTGATCTGAACATAGCATGCATATTTTGGGGACACAACAAAATGACCAAAGTACAGTATAATTCAGGATCAGGCCTACCGCAGAAGGGTGGACTGGACTTCTACGTTTGTCTTTGGAGCTGGGGTACGCAGATTTGTGTCTGAGAAAGTCTTCCAAAGCAGAAATGTGCCCAAACGTCCCAGTGACTGTCACCTTCCTGCTGCCCCCCTCTGGGACAATGATAAGCTGAGTGAATCTCTTCTGCAGGTCCTTGTGATCGAGTGGATCTACGGTGAGAGACTTCCTCTGCAGGTCTGTGGCGATCCTCTGGTAAAATGAGACAAACTGTTCTCTGACGAAGTGAGTACGAACAGGGTTCGACGTGTTTAGATGGTGTCGCGGTTTGAACGTCACAAGCATTTTGCCGGTAGATTTACTGCTGCGTGCCATAGTAGCGTTATCGAAGTTGATATCGGTTTCACTTCTGTCTTCCATCCTCTGAAGTTCCTTGGAATGTGTTTGCCTGATGTACTCCATAATAACTCTGTCCACCTCGATAGGTTTGACAGGGGTGGAGGAGAAGTGCTTGTGTTGGTCATTTTTGGGGCTAAGATGTTTGGTGCTAATATCGGGCGCATACGTTAGCGTGGACAACTTTAAGAATAGGTCTTCCATGTCCTGGTAGGATCCGTGGACATCATAACACGATCCTTTTTTCACAGCTTTGTAGACTTTAAGAATGTCCTTTAGGTGGCGCCCATCTTTGTAATGGTCCGGGTAAACGGTGACAACAACGTCTGTAATAATCTAGAGAGAAAGAGAGAGAACTTGGTTTAAAAGTGTAGTTCTACATGGTATCCATTATTGTAATCAATTAGGCCTGTCACAATGATTACATAATAGACCTGAGGCTGTTCTCTGAAGTAAATATTTATTCAAAATGGCACAAACAAACAAACAAAAGAAAAAAGATGTACAGAAGATATACTGTACATAGATGGCTTGAAAGATAACCCCCAAAAAACATCATGTCATGAATTAGTTAAAACATCTTGATTTATTCATTATTCTTTGAGGGCACAAGCCCCTCCTATATTCAGCTCTGGTGTAGATTCTTAATTCAATTGTAATACAAACATTAATTGCCATTGGCAATGCAGGAGAATGACATTTATGACCCAACACAAATATTACCCAACACAAATATTACATTCCCATTGGAAATGAATGGATGGTATGCGATGATATGAGCGCCTCGGGCCTCACTTCACACGGGTGTGATCTTTTATTTATTTATTTTTAAGTGACCAAGCAGTGACTTGGTCACTTAATTGATATTGCTGCTTTTCTCCTTCTTCTTCTTCCGCCAAAAATAGCTGTTCTGGCTGAACCGTGCAGTCGTTTTCGCGAAAATTGGTAATCTGGTAGAGGGTGATGCCAAACGGTGATGATGCGAAGCCTGTGACCACTGGTCAAATGGTGGCGCTACAGCACTCAACTGAAATTGCAAACTTTAAACACTTATAACTCATGAACTGCTTGACTCTCAGAAATGTAACTTATATTCCCTTATGCGTCTGCTTATGCCGAACAACTTTTGTATTCTGACTTTTGACCTCTTGACCTTTAGATGAACCGCCATCTTGAATTATATGTAAAACAGTTAAAATGTCTCTTCTCCTACAATCTTTGATCAAAATGCATAACAACGACCTACACATGAACTTTGAAGCCATACAAATATGAAAATAGGTGTGAATTTTGTTTTAAGTGAAAAAAATATGTTTTTACGAGCCAATGAAAATTGCTTGTTTGTGAAAAATGATTCTAATGCCCCTAATCTACACATGCAGCGTAATCTGCTTCTGATATTTTACAGTTTTGTAGAGGGGGATGCCAAATAGCAGCCAAAACCAGTCTTACTCCAATTGCTCAAATGGGGGCGCTATAACAATTCTTTGAAACTGAAACATTTGAACAACCATAACTCGGGCCTCGTTTGGCCAAAAATCATGGGACTTGTTTCTACATGTTCCTTGATTCATGTGGAACACATCTGTAACTTTGACCGGTAAGCTCCACCCCCAGAGTGTCTGCCATTTTAAGCAGTTTGAAAAATGCTCATGCCTGATTCTCTGCCTGGATTTTTGATCAATTTGCATGACACCTGCTACATGAGAACTTTGGCCCCATCCGGACAAAAGTTCGAAGCAAATTTGTTTTCATCAAAAAATGACGTTTTTATAAGCCAATGAAAATTGCTGCTTTGTGAGGAGTCTTCTTATGAATCACATTAATTGTTAACATTGATGTGGAGGCTCTTGTTTGAAGCATTTTTATCATAGATAATCATTGATTAAGGGTAGTTGTTTGTTTAAAGGATACACTTCATAAAAACATACTGCCGTAAACCAGTATACTTTTATATTGTAAGTAGAGTTTCACATCAGAATGTGGCAGATTGTCACCCCACATGTCCTATTGCTTCAGTTTTCTTTATAAACTGATTTGTCTTGTGTTTTGTTTATCCACTGCTGCATGCTGTTGCATGATCTAAAATCCAATTTTAATGCAACGCACCAGAGCCATTTAGAGACGGGTTGCGCCAATGATGGGGTACACAGTTACATTGGGTTAGTCACGTGATCAGTGGTCACAGTGAGCCTAACGGTGACAAATCATAGTCTAGTGTCTGAAACACATTGTTTGAAGTGAGTAAGATGAGATGTAAAATGACAGCCGGTTTGAATTATTTTACAGTAACAATTAAAGTCTCTGCAATGTGTATGATTTGCTATTACTTAAAAAGACCTAACATAAAAGGATTCAAGCTGGCTTTTACTTTGAGTCCAATGCATTTCTGCCTACTTCTCAATAGCACTGAGTTACACTCGCATATCATGAAAGTGACATTCACGGAAATGTCACTTTGTGATTGAGATGATAAAACTCAATGTTATGGTAATGGCACCAACTCAGTGGCCTTGTGGTTAGTGTCTGCCCTGAGACTGGGAGACTGGGGTTCGATTCCCGGCCAGGTCATACCTCGACATTCTAGATTTCCAGTAGTAACCTACCCAACGAAAGCGTTGCATTGTACAAGCCTTGATCATTTCATGTAACAGTGTAGTGGTTAAAACATTGTGCCAGATTATGTTAGATTAACTTCTTGAACAAAGTGGCCATTAAACAACTGTTTGTTAACCTAGTGTCCAATCACATTTATTTCACAATTTCTTCTAGTTGTACTTGAATTGTACTGTAATTCTCCAAGCTTTTATCAGTTTTGTTGTAGGAGGCCATGTTGACATGTAGGCTACTGTAGGAATTTTACATTTCATTTATTCATTCACTATTGTATGGACCCGGGGCAAAAGCACCCCCCTCAGATAATTTCTCAAAAATATGTTCCTTCTTCTGCATATTGTTCTGACTCCTTATTGCTGCTTGCTTGGTCACGTTTTATTGCTGCTTGCAGCTATATTTATAAATGTTTTTGCTGATGAAAACAAAAACAAAGTATGAATGGGTATCTTGTTGGAGGACTTCTTCCAATTTCTCCCTAATGGTTGACAAGGTGTACTGCTGCTTAAGGCTCACACCCCAATGTCTCACCTACGCCCACCTGGATAGAAGGAATTATTTACAACTGTAGCGTTGTGTGTGTAATTCATTACAGAGTTCCGTTGTGTCCTCTAGTTAAATAACATCCATTTTGAAGTTATGGCAGAAAACGTGTGTGTTTAGTCAAACACACAGAGCGGAGCCCGTTGGGCAGGGCACTGTTCTACTTGGAACGATGCAAGTTGGGAATGTTTTTGCGGATGTCAGAACATCATAGCTAGTTTGGGCCCTGTCCAGTGAAATGAACAAGTTGGCCACTATTGTAAACAAGTGTATGCTTAACTAGTGTGTCCAATCAGCTTTTTTCAGATTTGATGAAGTTGTACTTGAATTGTACTGTAATTCTCCAAGCTGTTGTCAGTTTTGGAGCAGTGTGTACCGTACTAGACTTGTACTGTAACTCTCATCTCCAGTGTTGTAGTGGTACTTTTAGAAGTGGGGGGACGCCTCTGAAAGGGGAATTCCCCCCATTTATTTTTCTGACAGTGTACAAACGTGAACCAAATGGACCATAGCGGGTCCATTCCATTTGTACACTCTCAGAAAAAAGGAAACTCATTAACATGGTGAAACACATGACATCTTGATGATGTCATCAAGATGTATGTCACCATGCTAATGATTTTTTTCAGACCCAAAAATATTTTAGATGTGAGAAGTGGGGGGACGCCGTCCCCCCGCGCCCCCCCTCCACTACACCCCTGCTCATCTCTGTTAATAAAAACAATCATTCATTCATTCATTCATTCATTCATTCATTCGTTCAGCCTATGCAGACTAGGCTTTTGTGCTGGGTCTGGGTAGCGGTGTACCCTACCGACTCAGGGCTGAGCACTGCCCTCCCTGTGGTGGTGTGGAACACATTTGTCAGTGGATCTCACGGTTCTCGGGGTACGTGGATTTCAGACGTACATGCTGTACGTACAGAGATGTGGAGCATATAGTAGCCTACTGTAGATAAATATATCCACTTTCCACAAGCTTCATACAGAAAGCTTGTGGTCCAAAATGACTTCTGTGAGAGAAGTAATGTTCCGATACCGACTGGTATCACATACTCGGCCGATATGGCCCAAAATGACTTGTACTTGGTATCGGGAACCAGCCTGATTCGTTGAAATTAGTACTTTCAATTGAAAGTGATTCATTGTTAATAAGAAAAATAAATATTTTGCAATTTGATATTTTTTCAAAATGATTTCAGGCTAGTAACATAGTGGTAACTGAACATTGCAATTTCATTACATACTACATACATACTATAAGCCACAGTTAAATAAGTTGTTACTCAACAAAATAATGTACTTGTATTGGTACTTGCCTACTTGGTATCGTTGGGTAATAAAAATTAAAGTACTGAAAAAATGGTATTGGGACAAGAAGCAACCAGGTAACCATGAAAACAAGCCCAAAGGATATTCAAAAATAGCCAATGCAGAAGCTTACAATCAGAGTTGGGGGTAACGAGTAACGAGTAACGAGTAACGAGTAATATTACTACTTTTTCAGGTAACGAGTAGTGTAACGAAGTTACCTCCTAGAAAATAGTAATAATATTACAGTTACTTCTACTAATATTACTTCGTTACTTTTGTCATGCTGCTGCGTTCAACAGTATTGCGTTGGTGAAGGGAGATGAGCTAATGTCACTTTAGCTTGATCGGAAAAAAGATGAGCAGCGGACTTTTATTAGGCAGACATACAAAGACATCTGGTGTCAAAGCTGCGACATTGAGGCGTCAGAAACGTAGCGCTCGAAAGCTGTTTGTGCAGCTTGTTGTCCCTATTTATTGTCCCGATCCTCAATAGAAGTATATGTAGAAGAGCCGCGCTTGGACTGGCCACTTAAAGAGAACGGAGTTGGCGCTAATGCTCTGCGCTCTTACCTCTCCGGTGAAACTCGTTGATTCTTTGTTGAGATTTGAATCGAAAAAATCTCAGTCCATTCTCACCCGATTGCAATAATTCCAACTGTGGTCCAAGTATATCCAAGGTATTTTCATTTGCCATATGGTCATGCGTTTATAATATGAGTTTATCACACAAAGGCTGGGGGAAATGTCCACACTAGAAGCCTGTATGTATGCGCTGTCTGTTAGGGGATTTCCCATAGGCTACACAGCTGTTCTGATTACGCGATGCCAGTGGCTTAATCATCAATTAAGACACTGAAGCTATAAGCCCTCATATACTCAATATTAAATCAAAAAGATCTTATGCTTATGTATGTTTATCATACATTTTAATTTTGCATTAAAACATATTTGACAGGACAGAACTGTAACTAAATAACAATCCACTGACTGAAATAACAGCCTACTGCAACTATGTAATCTATGGTAGGCTATATGTTAATCATGTGCGGCATATAAATATTAAGATATTTTAGTATTTTTTTCCAGGGTGGGATGTCTGTATTCATTCATCTAAATACATTTATCTAAATACATCCATCCATCTTCACCTGCTTATCGGTAGTCGGTCGTGGGGGCAACAGTCACCCAATTGATGTTTGGCTGATTTGTGACTCTTGTTATTCTTCTTCATTAGATTCAGCTCTAAAAGAAGCTGACAGATTGTGTAGTTGTAGCTAATTTCCTTTTTTTCAGGGATCTGGGTGCAAAAGTAATATAAAAAAGTAATATGTAATATACTACATATTACTTTTGCATCCAAGTAATAAGTAGTGTAATATTATTACTTTTCTGAGGGGGTAATAAGTAATAAGTAATATATTACTTTCCTAAGTAATATTCCCCAACACTGCTTACAATGTAAAGCTTCAACATGTGCAATGCTTGAGCTTAAACATGAGGGGGGGGGATTAAACATTTGAAATATTTTCTGAAACATATATTAGACACAACACAAATCTGGTACAAATGCATTGCAGAGTACAATTGTACAATTTACTCCACTCGTACAACACATCTGTAGCTGTACAGAGCATGTAGCATGTAACTGCAGGTTTGCAGTATGAGCACAGGTGGTCATTCGATTGGTCGGGAATCCCTGGTTTTGTGTATATGATATTGATTTTAATAGCCTACTTTTGGACTTTGACCCAAGCACGAGGCACCTTTTAATACTGGACAGCTTGCGTACTGTAAAGAGTCAGATACTTTTAACAGCGAGTACTTCATCCATCATTGTTTATGGATAGTTTTATAAAGCATACAGTCTGCAACCCGAGCTTTCTCCCGTAGGCAATAACATTATTGCATATGGGCTCGGGTAATAGCTTTCATAAGCAGGTAACGGTTAATTCTTCTGTCAATTCTTCAATAATAGCATTAACAGTAATATTTACCTCCCGTGGTGGTGAAGCTCTAGCCATTGTGCAGCACAGGTTGCTAGGGAGACCAACTTAGTTTTCCTTGTCTTGGCTTTTCTTTGCCTTTCTTTTCAGATCAGGCTCTAAATTTACAGTTTGTGAACTGTGAACGGTGTTTTCCTGCTGTCTCCCAACAACAACGTGTTTGCAGTTACATTTTAAACACTGTTTGAGATCACTACTAAACCTAAACACAACAAACAGCTCTGTCTCTCCACTTTCGTTTTCTCCAACAGTCAAGTCCCATATGGGCGCGAGGCGTTGCGCATGCGCCGCTGTTACTCCCCACGCCACACCGTATGTGCAGTACTAGGGTTTGTCCACCAGAGGGCAGTAGAACACTGCTTAGTGGCAGTGATGGTAAAGTAATTTACCGTAGGCCTAGTGTCTGTATCAATGTCACACTGGCTGACGTAGAAAGCTGTCACAAATAAAAGTCATGTGGGTGTTGGGGGAAAAAATGCCATGAATATGTATCTTTAATATGTCCCATTCCCTGGCAAATCTACAAGTTCTGAAGCGCACAACACGTCAGCATCTTTTAGCTTGCAATGTAGGCAACATACTTTCAAATAGTCAGAGTCTACAGGGGCTTAATAGGGGAGTCTATAGAATGGCAGGTAAATGGTGCATTTATATAGGCCTATAGCGCCTTTATCCAATGCACTTTGCATAGCTTGCGCATTACATTCACCCATTCACACACACATTTATACACTTATGGCAGTGGAAACCATGCAAGGCATAACCAGCACATCAGGAGCAATTTAGTTAGGGGTTCAGTGTCTTGCTCAAGGACACTAATTCTGCGGGAGCCTGGGATCGAACCGGCAACCTTGCGGTGACTGTCGCGGTCGCAAATGAGTTCGCTGGCTCTCGGCTTAAGTGTATAGAATCTGTCACAATCAACAAACTAAAGGTTTCAATTAATTGTGGAGCAAAAAAGTAATTCTGTACAAATTGGAAACACTCCCATTTTACTACCACAATTACTACTATGTCATTAATATATCTTTAGAGATACAACAATACAAAGATTCTCTCCATTCTGTGTTTCCAATGGAGTCTGACATCATCAAATCTGTTTCGCCATTTTAATGTTTTTCCCCATACTTTTTTTTTTTTTTTTTTTTTTTGTATCCATACAACAAGTTATTAAAATTCGAAAATGGGTGAAATTCCACTAAAGTGAATGTATTTATTTCGAAGTCAGTAGTAGTTCCAACACTAGAAAGTTGTCTAATGCGTGTGTAGCCAGTAGTGGTGGTTGGACCAACAGAGGGCAGTGACATGTTCTGTCCACACGGGGCACTGCATTCCACACAATCACAATGCATGGATTTCACACTACAGTCTTCTAAATGTGTCATATAGTAGTAATATTGGTGGTAATTGTGAATCTGGTGGATTTATTCATTCATTTTATTTTTCTATTGCAAATCAAAATTGCATTTCTATTTCAAACAGCCATTCACCAACATGTTTTGTTTTATTCATTCATTTCTTTATTTGCCCATGTCTTTTGTTTATTTATGAAATCTATTCATGGTAGTTAGCAGACAGAGAGAGGGGGCAGGTCTTGGCTGCATATGACAAATATAAACACAAGAAAGAAATACTACAACCCCAAATTCACAAGAATATTTCTTGTCTTGTTTGTAGTATTTTTTCTGACTTTAAATAGTATAATACTGTATTAATTAATGGTTTGGCAACACACCACATCTAATGCTATTGGAGTCACGTGCACACAGAGAGAGCAAGCGAGGAAGAGAGAGAGAGAGAGACAGAGAGAGAGAGAGAGAGAGAGAGAGAGAGAGAGAGAGAGAGAGAGAGAGAGAGAGAGAGAGAGAGAGAGAGAGAGAGAGAGAGAGAGAGCCTGTATCTATTCAGCAATATCCAACAGTGAGTCTCTCATGAAGACTGATACAGGAGGCTGCAAACCGTTTGTGGAGATGGACAATCCTCTAAGACACATTGTGTGTATATGCTCTAGGCTGGATATAGGCTTAAACTGTCAACAGTAGATCTGTATTTTCATTCTGACAGGTTAGAGTTTTGGATATGAGGTTTCACCTCATATATCCAAAACTCTAACTTGTCAGAATTCAAAATCAAAATATATCAAAATGAATTTCATCTCTGTGGACAGAGACGATATTCATTTCAAAAAAGTAAAAAAAAAGAAGTATACTGTATATATTTTACATAAAGAGTATATATTTTAAATAAAGTGTACTGCTGTACTAATTACTAAAAGTATGGATTTATTTTATTCTTAACCACAATTCTGTAACTTAGTAAAAAGCTCCTTATAGTTACAACTGTACTTGTACTGTGTTGTCCCCTTCACCAAATATAGGTTGATCATCTTTTGTATGTGTGCCCAGTTCACATTCACTTTGAACAAAATAGGCTATAGTTTAGATTTTGAAGGTGTGATTTTAATAGGCGACATTGTTGGAATAAAAACAAGCTTCATCGACTCTACTTTTGACATTAATTTGAGTAAAGAATCCAATATATAACTTTAGATCTTTAGATGTCTAAAACATGACAATTACCAAATCAATGTCACATGCAAGTGCAAATATTCAATTAATGCTACCTCTAATGAAGGCAATATATGTAACAAAATGTATGATTGCATGCGAATATTTACTGTTCTTATAAAATAACTATTGCCATGAATATTGAAAACATAATAATAATAATAACACTAGTAATAATAATAATAATAATAACGTATTTTTGTCTTACCAATGTTGGTCATTTGCAAATCTTGCTGTGACTAAATGAACGAATACATGAATTAAGGACTGACTGACTGACTGACTGACTGACTGACTGACTGACTGACTGACTGACTGACTGACTGAATGAATGAATGAATGAATGAATGAATGAATGCATGCATGCATGGATGAATGAATCAATTAATGAATGAAGAAAATGAAGGAAATAAAGGAAATGAAGGAAATGAAATGAGGTCTAAAATAAAACGTCATTTGGCACTAATATCTGATTGTCATCTGATATAGGCCCGGGTCTAATTCTGGATGTGTGCTATATATTACTTCTTATAGGAAATGACGACCATCTATATCTGGTCTTAACTGGCAAAAGGGAAAGTCGTGTTGGATTTAGCCGCAGCCACACAGTATTATGTAGATCAGATTGAGTGGGATTTAGACATCTGTCGAACGCAGGCCAATAGAATGCACATTAGTGATATTGAAGGGAGCCATATCAAGGAAGGATTAAGTACAATTCATAATCTGATCATCCAGGACTCAGCTGCACCACATGAATAAGGCACAGTGTTGAGTTATATACAGTATATAACATACATAGTAGTCACAGCAGCACAGCACAAAGTGACAGACTATGAACTTGTAGTTCAGATTTTTTTTTTTTTCAAATGACCAACATTTAAATGTAATGTATAGTGTGTGTGTGTGTGTGTGTGTGTGTGTGTGTGTGTGTGTGTGTGTGTGTGTGTGTGTGTGTGTGTGCGTGTGTGTGTGTGTGTGTGTGTGTGTGTGTGTGTGTGTGTGTGTGTGTGTGTCAATACTCTTTGACATACTTCAATGTGGTATTGGTACTTTAACAAGTGGTTTTCAACCAGTGTTCTGGGGACAACCAGTGGAGGGGTTTCAGGTAGTCAAATGCATCCCACTCCAAAAAAGAAATTATTGTTAAACATCTGCAATAGCCCACTTACAGTAATTTACAAGAAGTCTACACAATTGAATTGTTATGTTGATCAACGTTTTCCCGCTGTCTCTCGTGGAATGGCATTGTGCACAAAATCTTAACTAATGACAACAAACTATTCAAAGTCTTGGTTGGGCCTGAGAGGCAAAAATCTCTTGGTGGACCATGGCTCAAATGGCAAATTAAATAAACAATGACCTTCACATGAAAAAGGTTGACTTCAGTGAAAAGTGTGAGTACTAGTGGAACTAGAGGTTGTAATGTGACAGTCAGACCCAGACCCAGGCTGCTGTCATGGTGTCAGACAATGACTTTATCCAGCCAGCCGCCTCTTAATCTGATCTGCACGGCATGCTGGGACGGAATAATTACATTACTCACTGCTGCCTGTTGTTGTTTTCCTCTGGCCGTGTAAAAAATGACAGTTGCAGTGTTTGACATCAATGATTCATGAATGATTCTGAGCTCATGCTGAGCTGTACTTGAAATACATGTACTGTAGGTAAGTAAGTAAGTAAGCAAGTAAGTGTGTGTGTATGCGCGTGTGTGCATGTGCGTCAATACTCTTTGACATACGGTACCTCACTTAGATACTTTTCAACTTTTCAACCAGTGTTCTGGGGACAACCAGTAACTTAATTTTGCTCAAACATGTAAATTCTCCATTCATTTTCAAGTGGAATTAAATCTTTGTGTATGGCACAAAAATACTGATTTGCTCATATGATGTAAATTCTCATGTTTGGAGGGTAAACCACAGCTTACTGTATTTATCGAGAGAGGATTGTCATCAGCAGAGGTCAAACCCAGGGGGCAGACCCCGAGCAGGGGTCAAAACTAGAGGATGTGTGCAGAGGGCACCCCCCCAGAATCACTACATGTCACCAGAACACCTTGTTGGCTATCCTTTTCATCTGATTGGACCAGAGGCCAGTCACTGCCCTCACTGGCTGCCTCTATCTCCCATCATATGCAGGTGTGTACTAGCCTGGCTAAATCCAGACCGAATCAGCTGTTGGCAAAAAAATGCCTGTCAGCAGCATATCTGGAATAGCTCCATTGTATGGCCATTTCCAATACTCCAGAGAAATGTGGTGGCCAATCAGGACACAGTATTCAAATATGTTTCGCATATGTTTGGTGTGCTTGTAGTTTTAGTTAGCCTCATATCCAAGCTTCCACAGGATATCTAACACGCCCACCGACCCATAAGTCTGATTGTTCAGCTGATGACCAAACTATTAGCCCGGCATGGACCAGACTAATATCGCTGCATAGATATTAGTCTAGAACTTCAGTGTTGAAGTTTTATTTCTGAGGGGAAATTGCAAACAGATTCCAAAGTAGAAAAAAGGACTTTAGACTTTGATTGATCCATCAAAATTTGGGTTCAAGGGAAATCTAATTCAAACTGAGGAGTGCCAGACCTAATCTGGTCAGGGATTTTCTTTTCTTTCCTGGCAGTTTGGGCTGATTTCCAGGCTAACCAAATGTACCTTTACGGGTCCATTACAGTACGTTCCATTGGTTATTGGAGTTATACATACCCGTGCAGGGCATGTGGAACCCACTCAAGGACACTTGCGATCCATTTGTGTAGCAGAGTGTATCCAATGAGCCAGGAGCACCCTGACTCTGGGTCTGTTTGACCCAAATGTAACAGAGCCTTAATTATAGATCGGTTATTATATGAGAGATGAGGTCGAAAAAGGGTGAAGTGTTCCTTTATACAGTAAGCAAAATAAAGGCACTTTTCCCACCTCTGCTTGGTTGTCCTAGCTATAACAGCAGCTGTACTGTTAGGCCTCGGGGGGCATACGGAGTGGGAGGTCAGGGTGGGTGACACGTCCATCTAGCAGCACCCATGGGACCCTAAATGGACTGAGTGACATTTCAGCTTGGAGTGGGGAGCAGTCCCCATCACCCCCGTCCCCCCCGTCCCCCCGTCCCCTTCGGCCACAAGAGCAACAACCGTCAGCACAAATGTCTACCTACGTGGTCATAACAAGGTTGTTTTTTTTTTAACTTTCTTTGGGGGACACCCAAAACCCACCCACTCCCTGAAATCCTGGTGTCTTGACTGACGCAAAGTAATTTATTTTAGTGATCCAGCAATTTTCATGTCATGGACGCCACATTGACAAATCTGTATTGTATATATATATATATATATATATATATATATATATATATATATATATATATATATATATATATATATATATATATATATATATATATATATATATATATATATATATATATTTTTTTTTTTTTTTTTTTTTTTTTTTTTAAGGCTGTTGAAAATAACGACTTAATGGGATTAAATTAATTGTGTTGATTAATCTGATTAAAAATTTTAACGCAATTAACTCATGCGCGCACTGACTCAACCCTCCAAGCATTTTGTCATTGAAAAAAATGGGTAGAGCACGGTTTTACGGAGACATATAGCTGTGTCTCCCTGTAACCAGAACCAGCTTGAGAAATCTACAAGCATTGGGAGCTTGTAGATCAGCTATTTTGATAAATATTTGAAAGACAAACATTTATTTTTTCACAGATTCTGTTCAAATCCTGTACAGGAAAACATGGCGTATTTTGAATATAGTTCAAATGGTGATTAATCATGATTAAATTATTTTTGAAGCTGTGATTAATCTGATTTAAATGTTTAATAATTCCACAGCCCTAATATTTATATATACAACATACTTGTACATTGTCTATATTGAGGGCCACTACAAGACACTATGGGAGCCTTTGAAGGCTAGTTCATTGCGAACACAGTGAGCGAGGCTACTAAGTAAGCCAGTCAGAAATGTCTGAGTGAACAGCGTAACAGGCCTATCACAACTATTACATAATGTTGTTTTTCTCTCTCTCTTTTATTCTGAGATATTTAAGGTCCTTAAATTGTCACTTGTCACCTATAGGGAGCCCACTGTTTGGTGCAGGTTTCAGACCCACGGGTTAAGAACCCCAGCAAGACTAGCACACTGCGGCTATCAGGCTAATGCTATACTTTCGAGACACTAACCAGGCTCCCCATCACTCAGCGTGTCATAACCCCCCCCCCCACCACACACACACACACCACCACCACCCCCGCATCCAGCTAAAGAGAAG
>CM076972.1:20776643-20806643 GCA_039105355.1 Benthosema pterotum
CCGTGCTACGACCTTGTAGTTCTGCTATATTGAGAAACGTGTCACCATGTCTCTGTACAATGCATCTGCTCATCACATAAAGAACATCTTGACATTATTTGTTTTTAGAACGTCCATCCAGTATAATCTTTTGTTGTTTTTGTTTTACCTATCCTTGTGTAACTGTGACGCATGCAATGTTTGATTACAATGCTTTAAAGGTAGGGGAAGTGATTTCACTTTTGTCAGATATCACCCCAAATCTTTTTTTTTCTGTTAAAATGCTCTATTATAAGGTGTGCAGACCATATATGGAGTTTCCCCCTCCCCCACGTTAGCAGAGGAGCTAATAAAAGTTCCCCAGGTGGAGGGTGAATTCTCCTCCAATCAGGATCGAGCAGCAGGTTCACATAGTGTAGCTACTCTTGGGCGCCCCTAGTGCACCAGGCTGGTACTACACGATGAATTTCAAATCACTTAATTACCTACCTTTAAACACTTGATCATTTTTATCAAACGTTGGGAGAGCTCCGTTGTAACTGGTGCTTGTCTGTGGCTTCCGTATTAAATGCTCTCCACCAGAATACGACTGGATTATACTGTACGTTTACGATGCGACTGGTTTGTACGTCTTTGGTCTCAGGGTCCATTTGGTTACTAGTTTATTGTTCAGGAGTGCGTTCACTCATTTCATACATTCAGTACATTTACCAGAGAACCTGGGTTACCGTGTAACCCTGCGCTCTGAATTACAATTGATTTTTCTAAACAATCGTAATATGCTCTTAAAGCTTAAAGTACATTTTAGCTCAGTACTTATACTTTCTGTTACTTGAGACAATTATAATTGGATTCAACTCAAGTACACTCTGTTTTCCAGCTGTCTTGTAGCCTGTGGTCGTTCCTTCCTAAATTTTGCTCTGCTATCGAAGGTTCTACAGTTATTCCTTTATCATTCAGTATGGAGATAGTTTTAAAAATATCAACCACGTAGGCTATTTTCAACATTAACAATGCTGCCATTAATTTATTGTAAAAACAAACAAAAAAAAATGACCTTTCTGTTTAGCATAGAAGGGAAGGTGTTCTCTGCGTCCCAAAATCATACAGTCATATCACAGGTTTCTAGGGTTGTGCAAGCTCTATCGTTTGGATTGTTTACACAACAAGAAACAGAAGATGTGTGCCAGAGTCCCGAGACAAAGTGAATGAAATAAATCATGTGTTAACTGGAGCGGTGCAGGATGTGGGTGACTGTGGCTCAGGAGGCAGATCATGTCATCCAATGGTCTGTTGGTCAAAATGTCCTTGGGTAAGACACTGAACCCCAAATGGATGCCGAAGTTCTGGTTGGTATAGTACAGTAGTCTATGTACTGTATATTGCTCAGATGATTGAGATTTTAATTAGTTTTAGTCATAGCATTTTGAATGCAATCAAACACAGTCAGTTTTAGTCATATATTAGTGATCTGAAATGTTTTAGTTTTAGTCTTTAGGTAAAAGTCATGAGATTTAAGTTGACTAAATGGGAAATGTTGCCTTTTATCCAATTAAGGGGCTTTACACAGAGGATTACATACACCCATTCACACACCAATGGCAAACAAAACCCAGCACATTGGGGTTCAGTGTCTTGCTCAAGGATGATGCTGACTTTGCGGGAGCTAGGATTCGAACGATTAGCATCCAGCCACTCTGGCCCCAAAATCTACAGTTGATCTAGTCAACAAAAATGTATTGGTGGGACTTGATCATCGCAATGCCTGATTTTACACTTGGCGGAATGTTGAAACTAGCTAATACATGATTATTTTTGTGATCTTGTAAATAGGCTATAATTTATTGTATTTTTACTCATCATAGCCTTCTCCCCTAGCCTGGTACCACACTCATTTGCCGTTGGCAACATATACATTCAACATAAATATGAATGTTACGTTTCCACAGAGTTGCACTGAAGTTGAAGTTGAACTTCAACGTAACGTAGCCTGGTGCCCAGGCTACTTCTCCCCTGCTTTCTGTGTTGCTTTTCAAAGAAACGGCTAAATGTATGATCTCAAACTCCAGGTATAACTACAGCTAGCCATGCTGCACGCCTCCATTCAGCCCAACAGGCTGAATAAAAGACTGAATATCAGCTAGCGTGTTGGTTTTCTTTTTTTCCCCTCCCATCCTCTCTCTCATCTCCACTTGGTTGGTTCACAGGGATCACTTGTAACTGCAGACAAAGCATTAACACAGAGTGGGTCGTCCTCTTTGACTGGTTCAGCCACTGATAGGGGAGGAGGGAGGCAGCCAGCGCTGGAGCCCAAGGCGAAAGCACTGTGCTCGCAAAGGTTTTTGAATCGCCACATGTTGGGACCGAGAACCTTGTATCTCCACCTTTCAACCTAAAAAATAAAAATCTAAATATTGCCTAGTGTACATACAATCACACTTGCAATTTGCAATTTCTTACAGGATGCTTCCCCCAAAAAACAAAAAAATGTTTTTTTTAGGGTTAGTGTTACTCTCCCAGTGAAACGCTTGCATTCATGGAGAATGGAGATATAGTTTTAGTTTGAGACAATACTCAACATGCACGTGAACAAGAGCAAAACCATATTCACCCCATTCAGACACATGAGGCCAATTCTACAAAAACTGCCTGAAAAGAACAGGTTGCTAAAGATTAGAGTTTAAAAAGTAGTATCAAAAATAGCAGATGATAATATTTTAATTGAAAAAGTTTGATACTGTTATTTCTTACAGTTTCAAGTTGTTCCAAAAAAGTTCAAAGATAACGGATGTACTCATAGTGCAGCACAAATTGATGAATTTGTACAGAACATCTGCCATATATTAATAGCCAACAAAAAATGTGTGGCCACACACAGTCGCCACAGAGTTGTGCATCCCACAATGATGTGATTTCTGTGATAGCTGCTGAACAATCAAAAATGTGTGAGATCATCACTCATCATCTGTTTTCTGCCCAAAAGGACTAGATTTGAAGTGTTTGTAATAGATTAGTTTGACTCATCACATTCCTTACTTACGTTACTTAAAGCTGAATGAAAATATACATTTTACCTTGTTAATGGTGCCCTGACATTCAACACATTCTACGGAAGATGAAAACTGAATATCAATCATTGTGAGATGTTTTACTATGAGACACATTTTGAAAACATATCATGAAGACATTAAATGGCAAAGAATTTCTATTCTGCAGTATTATTAATATCATCCACTATTAACGGATGGGTTTTAAAGTGTGTCTGTGTGTGATTAATACTGAAACAATGAGATAAAGAATAAATAATGACGACATTGGGCATTTCCCTGAACATTTCCTGGAAGGTAACAATATTAGACATACAAGCTTTACATCCGACAGCGACAAAATGAATGTTTGGTAAAAAAAAAAAAAAAAAAAAAAAAAAAAAAAAGAGAGAGAGAGAGAGAGAGACAGAGAAAAAAAAAGTAAAGAAAAAAAGGCCATGGTTATGTGTGCCACCGGCGCCTGGCTGGGCTTGAATCAAAACGTTGTCTTTTATTCTAAAAGCCATTAGCAACCCCTTTGACACTATACGCCATAATAAAAATACACATTTTATTTTGGGCAAAAAATGGGATGAAAACATTCATGCACTTCAGAGCTCTTCCAGATTGAAGTAGCAATTTGGGTATTTCATTTATTCTCTCTCTCTCTCTCTCTCTCTCTCTCTCTCTCTCTCTCTCTCTCTCTCTCTCTCTCTCTCTCTCTCTCTCTCTCTCTCTCTCTCTTCATTTTGACTGTGTGGATTGGCTTGTGAAGAGACCTGCTCACAAAGACTACCTATTGTCCATTCACAATCATCATTCTTTAATGAAGAGATGTGATTTCACCTGATGATGTGTGTGTTGATGTTTGTGTGTGTGCGTGTGTTCATGCATGCATGGCGCGGTGTGGGTGCGTGTGTGTGTGTTTGCAGGTACTGCATACTTGCGAAGTTGTGAGGTGGCCCTAAACCTCTTTGCCTTGTTATATTGTAGATGCTATATCCTCAGGCTTTAAGCTTAATGGCACAAACGTACAACATGAAAATGGTAATGTCCTCACAAATATAGCAATACATGCGTCTGTGCATGCGTGTACTGTACATGTAGTCTATATGTGTTAATGCCCGTGCGCCCGTATGCCAGGCTGTGTGCGGTGGGTATAATGGCATACCTTTGGGGTCCAGGGGTGTATAGACAGCTGTAATCCACATGTTAGCGTATGTAGCTTGGGGTCCCCCATGGCACTGATTCAAACACTTGTATTTGGCAGGCCCGATCTGGCTACCCAGAGACCTGTCTGTGACATGCTGTAGCCCCCTGGCTGCCTTCCATCTGCGTGCAGGTTCACCGCTGTTGCCATGTCTGCTTAATATAAGCCACTTTAATCTTCTCTCTTTTCCCTTCTGCATGTCGCTTGCAAAGATTACTACTGTAGTCATGCCTTGATCGGATCACCTTTCTGAAAATATTTTGTGCCAGGGATCTCCTGACTGCTCCACCTCCCATGGCCCCCACCCTGCATCAGATACCAGAATGGGATTGTTAAATAAAAGATATTCCAAAATGTTCACATTTTCATCACAATCTACAAGCATTAAGATGCATTGTGAGTTTGCAAATAGCTAAGTCTCAAACAGTCATTTGTGTATATTTGCATGTTAGCTCTATACAGTGCTCATCTGGCTAGTTAGTTGCTTCTTTTGGCCTCGTTTCCATTATTTGCGCATAGCCAGACAACTATTCCACAATGCTGTGCAGCAGAGGTTCCCAACCACCGGGACACGGGACATGTAGGCCTACTGTACAACTGTGGGAAGCAGCAGACAGGTCCTGCATGCAGGAGCAGTTTTCATAGACCCTGGCTGCTTATTTCTCTTACAACATGTGGCAACACTTCACTTCAGTGACAGAGAGAGAGAGGCAGCTCTGTGTAAAACAGCATCACACAACAACCCAAGCACACCAGGCTGCCTGCCGTTGGCCCCACGCCATCTGAAACTTTAATGCCCTGACATGCTGGGCACGGGTACCCTGCACTATCCTCCCCCCATCCAGATGTGTTTAGGGAATACCTACTGTATTCCACTGTGCTGTATTGCTACAGGCAAAGGTTGAATGACCAAAGGCTTCTGGTTGGGGCGTTGCAAAAGGCAAAAGTGCTCAGGCAGCAGTTGGTGTCTGTGTCAAACACTGGTGGTGTTGTATAGTGGCCTCCAAATACAAACATCTCTGTTCTGATGGTGGTGGTCAGAGTGAGGTGATGAAGCAGGTGGTGGGGTCAAGTGCCTCCGGTCCTGATTAAAGACCAGACCATTGTGGTGGTCCAACCTGTAGATGTCATTAGTGTGTCCTCCAGGTACTGTATACTGACAGGGTTTGCAAAGCAATCCCTTACAGTTACAAGTTACTTTTTAATAAATGGAGCCAGTAACGTAAACAGGGTTACTCAATTTAAAAAGTAAAGTAGCAGATTAACTCCAATTACTTTTGGATTACTTCTAAGCTCGACTCCATTTAATTAGAACCGCAAACCCCATTCGCAATACCTGCATTGCCACAATTCAGATTAGAATTTTTAAAATGTACTTTAAGACCTTTAAGATCCGATTACATAAGCCTGCCCTAGAGCATAGCAGTGGACAGCAATTTTCTGGACCAACTGAAAAATCGGCAATCGGCATTCATTTTACAAAAAATATTAATATCAATCATTTCAAGCCTATAATCAGGATCCTGCTGAGTCATGAGCACTTGGATTTCTTTTTTTTTTCTTTTAGATTTTTTTCTTCACAGAATCTTAACAGAGCAGAAGTAATTTTGGGGGTATGAATTTGAAGGTGCCGTCTGTCTCCACACAGTACATGACCTTCGTCCCAAGACGTACCGGTATAGGCTGAGCGGTGGTGCTCTCACAATCCCTGGGTTTGAACCATTTGTGCGTGTCGACATCAGATGCACAAAGCACTCTGCTGCAATAAGGCTGCTCTCCCCAGAGCTAACCTGTATTTGACTTGCGTTAATGAAGTGGACTTGTTGAAAAGTTGACTTTTAGGTTCAATGAATGCCCTTAAAGCCCAATTGAAGCTCAATAAATTGCAGATCAACAAGCTGTAAGATTGTTTATTCTCGGTACGAATTCGGGAGAGTACTGCATTGTGACCTGCCCTCTTCATCCAAAACTATACTGCGATACCTGTCACAAACTGTGACACACAAAAATTCACACTCGCCCACACACACACACACACACACACACACACACGCGCGCGCACACACACACACACACACACACACACACACACACACACACACACACACACACACACACACACACACACACACACACACACACACACACACACACACACACACACACACACACACACACACACACACACACACACACACACACACACACACACACCCAACGCAGCACTCTGCAGTAAGCTCTCAATTATTCAACATGTGAAGCCTGCCGTCCGTCAGCTAGAGGCCTGTGTTTGTCTGAGAAAACATGTTGAAAATAGGTCCACGCGCACACACACAGACACACGCACACACACACACACGCACACGCACCCACACACACACACACACACACACACACACACACCCCGATCTCACAGTCCCATTCAGTGGGTGTCATTTGTAATAACAGTAATTATTAACGTCATAATTCCAAATCATCAGTAGTCTCTGCACTGAGCAGAGGTTTGGATTCAAATTAATCTGCCTTTCGTTTTCACTACCCCAGTCTTTTGCCAGGGCAATTTACAGTTTACGATGTAAAGATTTAGCAGCCACTCTTTGCCACTTATACAAGTGTGAAATCAGAATGAGCATACATGAACCCTCCAAGAGGACAGAGGAACTTGTCTTCAGTCATGGTATAACAAGCATAATGTCAGCATGGATGAGCACTCCATGGACACAAGGAGTGGTGCAGGCATCCCAAGGTGTCACGAAAAACACTCCTCATCATATTTGTTAGTGTTTTTTGTGCAAAACGAATGCTTGGAATGGCTCATAAAAATCATGATCCACAGAATCATGAAAACCAGCTAGTTAAATGACTTACTGTATTTTACTTAAAGCATGTGACAAATTAGTGTGAAAAAGCCCTAAGATCCCCCAATGTCAGGACTTGGACAGCATTAGGATGCATGTCTCTCCCCGAAGCTAGTCGATCTACAAGCTCTCGAGTCGCAGGCACATTGTGAGCTTGCAGATTGCAGATCTTCGGCACACAGCCATAAACAACTCCATAATCAACTGCTAGATTTAAAATCGTATGTATAATCGTATATATATATTTGTATATATATTCAGTATATCAGTGAGAAACAACAGAGCTACCACAACAAGTGACGTCAGGGAAATTCAAGTCACTGGCCAGACTCAGTTGAGAGTGACATTCAGAAGTAGAATGTTGCAAAATGGATCTGAATTCCAGGCTATAAAATATATAAAGAAAATAAATGGAATGTTATTCAAAAGACTATGATAACAACTAAACCAAAATGTGCTTTCAAAATGGACCCTGCATGGTCCACAGTATTGTGGTCAGTTTGGCAGGTGCAGCAGTGTGATAGAGTCCATGGCAGTCCATCTGTCTTTGTGCTAAATCAAAACCAGTTCACAAGCCCTACCGTGGCCTTTAGTTCACAAAGCATAACCCCATCACTTTCATCCTCAGCAGCACTCTGTTTGCTCAGTGTGTGTGTGTGTGTGTGTGTGTGTGTGTGTGTGTGTGTGTGTGTGTGTGTGTGTGTGTGTGTGTGTGTGTGTGTGTGTGTGCGTGTGCGCGCGCACCATGCAGCTACAGTATTAAGGATCAAACATCCTCATGATTAATAGTTTGAATATACATTACAAGGACCATTGTCCTGGTCCTCACAAGAGAAATGCTTGTTTTATGGTTGAAACAATATTGATTAGATGCGTACTTTTGTTGTGTGCATGTGTATAATGGTAACAAAAACAGGTAACAGGGTTTAAAAATGTTATAATATGAAATTACTGTGTGTGCTTGATGTGTGCACAGGAGCTAACGGTATAAATGTATTTGTGTTGCAGAAGTTTGTGTGCAGTACAGGTACACCTTTGACCTATACACACCTGTTTGATCTTGTTGAGTGATTTATAGGATTTTCACTGTGTGTGTGTGTGTGTGTGTGTGTGTGTGTGTGTGTGTGTGTGTGTGTGTGTGTGTGTGTGTGTGTGTGTGTGTGTGTGTGTGTGTGTGTGTGTGCGCTTTTGTGAGTGAGTGAGTTACGCGCCTGTAAAACGCATGGCTGTCTTAGTGAGCATACAGGATGTGTTTTTGTGTGTGTGTGTGTGTGTGTGGGGGGGGGGGGTGGTGTGTGTGTGTGTGTGTGTGTGTGTGTGTGTGTGTAGTGTGTGTGTGTGTGTGTGTTTTGGGGTGGGGTCCGCAGAGAGCAGTGTAGTGTCAGTCTCATGTTTTAACTGGATGTGACACTGAGTCTGTTCCAATCAGTGTTGTGATGCAGCCCGGCTGCTAGGTCTAGGACAAGACCACCGCAAACAACAACGGTCTGTGTGTGTGTGTGTGTGTGTGTGTGTGTGTGTGTGTGTGTGTGTGTGTGTGTGTGTGTGTGTGTGTGTGTGTGTGTGTGTGTGTGTGTGTGTGTGTGTGTGTGTGTGTGCGTGTGTGTGTGTGTGTGTGTGTGTGTGTGTTCATGTTTCTCAGCCATAGCTACCATGCACATCTCTGTCAGTGTTATGCAGGAATATATCTATCTATCTATCTATCTATCTATCTATCTATCTATCTATCTATCTCCTGTCCGTTCGTCCGTCTGTGTCTCCATCCATCCATCCGTCCGTCTGTCTGTGTCTCCATCCATCCATCCATCCAATTTTATTAATCATATAAATGTAAATAAAAAAACTAACAGACATACCTACAAAAAAACAAAAGACGAGGAGAAAAAAAACAAAGAGGTAAGAAATAAAGCGTGCGGCTGGCTGCCTCCAGGCTGCAGCCTATAAAGCGCGAGGATGTCTTAATGTTGCATTTAGAGTAAATCAGGCAGAGAGAGGGGCTGACAGCTCCTCTTCTCTCCCTGTGACCTAAATGCTGGAGAGAGAGAGAGACAGAGAGAGAGAGAGAGAGAGAGGAGAGAGACAGAGAGAGAGACAGAGAGAGAGAGAGAGAGAGAGACAGAGACAGAGAGAGAGACAGAGACACACAGAGAGAGAGAGAGAGAGAGAGAGAGACAGAGAGACAGAGAGACAGAGAGAGAGAGAGAAGAGAGAGAGAGAGAGAGAGAGAGAGAGAGAGAGAGAGAGAGAGAGAGAGAGAGAGAGAGAGAGAGAGAGAGAGAGAGAGGAGAGAGAGAGAGAGAGAGAGAGAGAGAGAGAGAGAGAGAGAGAGAGAGCCACAGGAGAATACAACAACCCAAGCCCCCGTCGCCGTGCGCCCGCCGCCTGCCTCTCTCTCTGCTAAATGCACTCTCATATTAATATTTTAAAACTTACCCATAATGCTACTGGTGGTGGTGGAGCGAGGGGGTGGGGGTGGGGGAGGAGGAGGGGGGAGGTGGTGCTCAAAAGGGAGAGATCCATCAATTTGCTCGCGAGGTTTCCCTCCTCCTCCTCCTCCTCCTCCTCCTCCTTCATCTTCCTCGCTCCTGGAAAACTGTAGGAATAGAGGCGGGGGTGGAGGTTGTGGTGTGTGGGGGGGTGGGGGGATTTGCACGTTTATTTACGTCGCTGTCGGAGAGGAGAAACCTTGTATCTCCCACATTTTAACTTCATGATGTTTACTGTTTTCGATACAAGTTAATTTGTTCCCAAATACCTTGTCATGCTACAATGTTGCACATAAGAGCAAATGATCTGAGAGCTCACAATGCATCACAATGTGATGCATTGTGAGCTAAATGTTAATGTTAGTTTGTTTTGTTATTTATTTTTTTCTATGGGGCGGCAGTGGCTCAGAGGCGAGTCACCAGATGGTAACTGCAAGGTTGCCGGTTCGATCCCGGGCTCCCCCAGGGTTAGTCTCAAAGTGTCCTTGAGCAAGACACTGAACCCCTAATTGCTCCTGATGTGCTAGTAGGTACTTTGCATGGGTGAAAGTAAAGTGCCTTGGATAAAGGTGCTATATAAATGCACCATTTATGTTCTTGTGTGTGTGTATGTGTGTGTGTGTGTGTGGGGGGGGGGGGTATGAATATTGAATTATGAAAAGTATTAAAAAGAAATAATCCTACTCCCATTCCCTGAACCCTTTGGACGTATACAAGGTTTCTCCAGCCGACAGCCATGATTAGGAAGAACGGTTCATTACAGAAGCTCGCAGGGCGGGCCCATAAAAGCAATGCACATAAACAACACGCCTTACATACAAATGCGTGCAGCTTGCAGCAGCAGTGCACCGCACGGCGCACACAGCAGTGCAAAGATTGGCATATAAGCATGTGCATTAATAGTATACACAGATACATGTGTACAAACTGTGGTCCATAGCTGAGTGGTTGGTTATTGAGCCCAGAGATGTTGTTTGTCCCATGCAGGTATGATCCCAGGGCAGCAGTGTGTCTGTGTGTCCCTGAGTGAATGAATGACTGCTCACTGCTGCTATCTTTTAGGATGGGTAGAGAAATTGCACTCTTCCAGATATTATACCTGATCAGTAACCAAAAAATGCTTAAGGAGTTGAAACTGTATTTCTACATAGCCAGTGCTGAAACTTGTTTACCTGAAAATGTTCTGTTTATTAAGAGGGAAAAAATAGATAGGCAACACAGTGAAAAACTGTGCCTCTATGTAGAAATAGATGTACTAATAAATGTATTTGGCTATGGGTCCCTACCTGCAAAGATGTGTTGCAAAACAATTTCAATATTTTTTTCCGTATTTTTCTAAATAATTTGAAAACAACCCATCAAGATAGTTTTCGCAAGGAGCATGGGTTCGCGCCCCCCATGGGGAACAGAAATGACAGAGCCCACTGGTGGTGCTGGGATCGTAGTGGGAGCAAAAGGTGGTCCCTGAGAGGGTTCCAGGTAGTCCCCAGCTAAGTTGGTTAACCAGATGTAACTCTTGAGAGTGTAAAAATGAAACCAAATGGACCCGCAAGGGTCCATTTGGTTTCATTTTTACACTCTCAAGAGTTAAAATATTCACCATCTTAGTTAGCCCAGGTCTACACAACTAGATGATTATTGGTCATTTTGATCTGTATGTTTTGCCTATTTTGTTTCCCAAATCCAGCCTGGAATTGTGAACAAAAGCAAAAGAAATCTTTAGTTTTGGATCTGTGGGGCTAAAATGTACTCAAATGTTGGTCCGTGGCTCAAATTCTGAATAAATGGTGGGCCCTGGTGTCAAAAAGGTTGACAACCCCTGACCTAGACTACAGCATGAAACCTCTCATGTACAGTATATCTGATGGAACTAACTCCGCAAGCTATACGTCTCATTCATAAAAGTACATTTTTGATGTCCTGAGACATCATTTTCACTAAGTGACCCAATGAGTCACAAGATTATATCATCAAGATTATATAGAGTATATCATGCTTTGCGAATCTTGTAATGACCAACAGTGAACTGTTAAAGGCCTATTTAGTAGTATAAAATAGAATGCAAGCACAAACAAGCTCACATACACATTGCGACATCTTTGTTTTTGTCAGTGTTTCTTTTGAAAAATAGGTTTTATTACTGCAAAATGTAAAAAACAAACAAACAAACAACAGTCTTCAATCAATTTAAAAAAGGTTCTGTTACAGAAACACTGTATTAATGTGATTTTACCACCAGTGCTGAATGACTGCCAACACCTCCCCCAGCCGTCACCTTGGCCAACAGTTACCTCCAAGCATGTTCCATGTGAAATTCATTAGCATATCGTTGACGGTGACCATAATTGCTTAATGAGTCGTTAATAACCGGCACGCCAATTAGCATCAGTGGCATAATTATGTGTAGTGGTGGGAGCATCCATTTGTTTGGGAATAATTAGCGAGTGAGGACGACCACCACACTTTTTTCTGCAAACATGGATGAAAAAAAGAAGAAGAAAAATAAAAACAGCTCAATAATAACAACAACAAGCTGAGAGGTGGAGTGGATGAGGTTCTGCTCGGGAATCTGTCGGATGGAAACCCTGCAAGCATTTCTTTGGAAAACCTGTGTAAATCCTGTTATGTTCATACAGTATATGGAGGTCCCTCGTGTCACCAACATTAAGCCCATATATAGGGGTCCATATATGGCCATATTGTGACAGTCTCATGATAACCAGTGTGGTTGCAGCAATGCAAGACTTTTAAATGACTTCATCAAATGGTAAATGGTGCATTTATATAGCGCCTTTATCCAAGGCGCTTGTGCATCACATTCACCCATTCACACACACATTCATACACTGACTTATGGCAGTGGAAACCATGCAAGGTACCTACTAGCACATCAGGAGCAATTAGGGGTTCAGTGTCTTGCTCAAGGACACTTCGACACTAACTCTGCGGGAGCCTGGGATCGAACCGGCGACTTAACATATTAGATCTACATACAGTGTGTATGTTGTTTCAGCAGTACATCCAAAATGAGCTGATCTACAAAGATCACAACACCCTAAATTCATAGCAAGTTTGTAGATTAGCTATTTAATGCATAAAACAGTGCTTAAACGTTTAAAATGGTCAATGGCGCATTTATATTGCACCTGAACATGGTGCATTACAAAGTGCATTATATTTGGGACCTACCTCCATAACGCACGCACGCACGCACGCACGCACGCACACACACACACACACACACACACACACACACACACACACACACACACACACACACACACACACACACACACACACATTTGTAACAATGGTAAAACGGTTAACTAATTATCTGTGGAGTAAAGCAGACAAGCAAATTCGGTATGCTTCATGTGATTTCTTTTTAAATATTGACAATGAAAAGTATATATATACGTATATATAACGTATATACTGTATATATATAACGTATATACTGTATATATATAACGTATATACAATATGTATATGCTATATATTTATGTATTTATTTTTTCACAGCACGTGGCTTTTATGTCCCTCAGGTGATATTGTGTGACATGTTAGCAGTCCCTTTTAGCCATGCACCTGATAACCAAGCGAGTGACAACAGAGACGCAAGCCTTTGTCCCCGAGCAGCCAATTCTCTGGAAATAAAAAGTCCATTTATGAAGGGAGCCTCCCGAAGCCATCGTAAAAAAGGAAAAAAAAAACACTGACTGAATACAAACATGTTGAATGTTGGCTCAGTCATTTAGGGTAGAGCCGAGACAAAGACATTAGAAACATTCTGTAAAGCCGGCAGCACTTGAGTGCAGTCTGCCTGCCTGCCTGCCTGCCTCTCTGTCCTCTGCCAGGCTTTTTTTTCTCTTTCTCTCCCTGCGAAACACAATTATGTGGTTCCATTGGCAAACACAGGCGCCAAACACCACGTCCATTTTGTTCCCCCCTCTCTCCTTGTCACCAGATGGTTCCATTGAGGTATAAGAGGCAACGCACGCACGGCACAGCGGAACTGACTGTCTGCCACCAGTGTTTGCCCACCTCTTAGAGGACCTGAGGTCGTAATGGAGTCTCTAATGATTATAAAACACCTGCTGGGGGCGAAAGGGGGGTATAAAACAAACAACCTTAAATACCTATGTGATCAGGATGACACACCACTGCCCCCATATGCTGCTACACAGTACATTTACTTATAGGCCTACCTTTGACTCCAATGTGAATTAAACGCTTTAAGCTACAGTGAAGGCCCACACAAGCTCATATACATAATCTTGATCATCTTACTCTCATTATTACAGACATATTGCTTTTGCAAAAGCTATCATGACAGAGCAAATTTCACTTGCTAATTAGCCTTTCATATATACTTTACTGTTTGTTGTATTAATGGTTCATGTTTTCTCATATGAGTAGGTCTATGTCATGACAGAACTGGATAGAATAATTGTTTCCATTAGGACAGAATTATAACTTTATACTTATACTTGACATTTAACAGAAAACCCCAGCATTCCTGACAAACATACAAAATGAGTAGGGCATTTAACAGAAGCACATTAAGAGGGCTAAGACAACCTGGAGACTTGATGTTCAGTAATTGGGTATTATGATCAAAATAATAAGAAAATTCAAATCACAAAAAATGTAAAGTTTCATGCCCTCCTCTGTCCCACCTCCTCAGCTATCACCGTTCCCAGGTATGTAAATTTGTCTCATCCCAACAGAATGTATAGGAGTACAATTGTTGTGATGACTAACAGATTATTGTCGCAAATTATTGTGAGGTAGCCCTTGTTAAGGCACCCTACAGGCCCACAGCACTTTGAGAAGCCCTGGTTTAGACAGTAAGACACACTCAGGTTTCCAAAAATGTGAGTTATTACAGTTGTTTAAGTTCACAAAAATATACTTTTAAATTCAACTAGAATAATTTAGTAGTCACAATGACAATTTGCATTAGGACTACTACAAAAGATACATTGAGCAGTTAAGCTCTATCTTATTATCGGCGCACACACAGATCTATGAACACGCGTGGCAGTGGTGATATATAATCGGTTGTTTGTTCAGAGGACTGTTTGGACAAACGTCAGCAGCGTGTGTGTGTGTGTGTGTGTGTATAATGTTTCTTGTGGTTTTGGGAGCTAGCTCCCATCAACAATGGGGATGTTTGCACAGAGCTCTGAGCTCTGACAGGGCTGGAATACACTGTAGTTTAAGTACTCAAGTACAGTTTTTTTTATATATATATTTTTTTACCCCACGATTTTGTAACCAATTTTCACCCAGTGCCAATTCCTAATGTGATCCTGGGCTCTACACATCCTCCGCCAACCTGGGGAGGCAGCGGACTGGCCTCATGCTTCCTTCAATGCATGAGGAGTCCAAGCTACCTTCTTTTCACCCGACAGGGGGGAGTTTCCCTGGTTGGACGTAGCGCGTGGAAGGAACACGTTATTACAACCAGTTCCTGTCCCCTCCATCAGGCGCCCCGGCTGGCCAGGGGGAGGTAGTTCAGTGCCCAGAATTACTGCATGTTTTTGTGAGGGTATCTATAGGGGACACGGGGAGAACATGCAAACTCCACACAGAAAGGCCCTTTCGTCAACCCCGCCTCGGGTATGGGCACTGATGACGTGGAGGAGCAGACACGCCGCCAGCACCCACAGCAGCGCCCCTAGCGGGAATCGAACCCAGGACCTTCTATAGCTGTGAGGCGACAGCACTAACCACTGTTCCACCGTGCCCCTCAAGTACAGTTTTGATGGACTTTGATTTTACTTACTTCCATCCATCTTCCAAAAGATAATAAGCTACTACTCCATTATCATATCTCAGAGGTTTAATAACAGCTATTTCCAAATATTTTGTGAAATGGGGACATTCTGTATAATGAATACTTTAGCCACGCTACACAATTTGCACATGCATTTGCGGAAATTAATACCTAGCGATTGGCCACCCCAGTTCTCTGGAGTATGAAATGTACTATTCCAGCTTTATTCCAGATTTATCTACTGACAGGCAATTGTTTTTGCCAACAGCTGATTCAGTCTGACTTTAGCCTGCTACTGCCGTCTAAACAGATGAGACATTTCAGCATGATTATTTGCAAAACTCCAGAAAGGAAAGAAACCATTGAATATTCATCGATAATATTCACACAAAAAAGATACACGCAAAAAATGAAAAAAAATGTGTTTGTGATGTCACAATCCCTTTAATGCCAATCAGTCCATCGGTGGCTTGTATAAACTGCTCATAGAGATACATTACTGCCTCACAGACAGACAGTCTCAAAGACAATCCTCAGTCATGTTCATTTTGGCCTGATAATACATTCGATCATGAGTTGACAAGCATGTCACATCATCACATGTACGCTCAGACATACACGCACAACCATACCCTCACACTTGCGTGCGCGCGCACACGCACGCACGCACACGCACACACACACACACACACACACACACACACACACACACACACACACACACACACACACACGCTCTCTCTCTCTCTCTCTCTCTCTCTCTCTCTCTCTACATCTCAATCACATCCAGGCTGGGCATCAACCGCCCCTTTTGGCTGAGCGGGGCGCACGGGAGGGGGCGGCGCTGGCTCTCTGACCTCTGTGCTAATCCTGTTTCACAGACCAGCTCCCCCGCTGAACACCACACAATGGTGGGACCCCCCCCCAACCCATACCCCCCATGTACCCCCATCCAGTCTCTGACAGGCTTGATCCAGCAAATTAGTATGCTTTAGTAAGGCCATGACCAAAGGCCTTGTTACACGCCCCGCCCACCCAAAATCAATGCCCAACACCAATGGATGTCATGTTTCTTTTGTCAGTATTTGTCAACTGTTCAATATTTAAAAAAAAAAAATCTGAATCACCAATTTCACTTGCCACTCCGACGACCATGCATGTCAGAGCCACGGTTGAGTCTGCACGGATGAGTCTTGTAGGATTTTTGGTATTTCATCATAATAATGTTTATTTTATCCTTTATTTTCTTTTGAAATTTAGTAGCTACTATAGCCAATAAATTCTTACCCCCTTTTCTACCCAATTTATAATCATTTGATTTTTCACCAAAAACACTGATGTTGCCAGTGCTGTTGTTGTATCTTAATGACTCCCAGTGGAGGAGGCTCCACCGGGAGGATGTACATTGGGAACACGGGCCCAGGGGCGGATTGGCCATCTGGAGTACAGGGAGTTTTCCCGGTGGTCTGCGCCACCTAGTGGCCTGGACAAGATCCAAAATGCACTAGTGGCACTTCAAAAATGCACTAGAATGTGCTAGATGCTCGCCTGGAACATACAGATCAAAATGACCATCTCTAGTTGTGTAGACTAAGTTGGGATAATTCACATGATGAATATTTTAACTCTTGAGGGTGTAAAAATGAAACCAAATGGACCCGCAAGGGTCCATTTGGTTTCATTTTTACGCTCTCAAAGAGTTACATCTGGTTAACCAGCTGCCACCCCCCAGGGTGGCCTGGCAAAGGCAAAATTGTCCCGGTGGGAAAATATGTGCCACTCCGCCCCTGCACGGGCCTATTGGTAGAATGGTAGTGTACACCAAATAAACCCAGTTGCTCCAATGTGAATTCAAAGCTTTTGTTTTACTGCCATAAAAGCAAATGTGGCTCTATGTACATCTGTTATGTTTGATTATTATTATTATTATTATTATTATTATTATTATTATTACACATTATTATTATGTTTAATAATATATATTTTTAATCTTATAAAGGTGAGACAAACTCACATTTTTTCTCATGGACTTTGTTTCCCATTTCCAGAAAACACTTGCTTTCCTATCCGGCAGCAAGGATATGCTACTAGGATTATTGTGGATTATGATACATGTAATCCGGGACGTCTTGTGAAAGTCTTACTTTTTGTGTCCATTATACCATCTCAGCGTTGTGCAGATGGCTCATGGAGCGTCCACTGATTGGCCCAGGGGCTTGTCCTTCCTTGACCCCGCCACACTGCTAAGTGCCGCGCTCCCTGTGTGTGTGTTATGGACCCCGACAAACAGGGGTCACACAGGGTGTCGAGGTCGGCAGCAATCTGGCCCAAATCGCCGTTGCTAAAATCCTACAGTCTGAGCCGAGATTAAGCTAAATTTGAAAGATCAACAATCCCATGATTTATTAAATATGTTTTTAACCACTGCAACCAGTGCTAGTTTTCTAGCCAAAGCACTGCAAAACATAACAGACAGACAGACAGACAGACAGACAGACAGACAGACAGACAGACAGACAGACAGACAGACAGACAGACAGACAGACAGACAGACAGACAGACAGACAGACAGACAGACAGACAGACAGACAATCTAATCCACTGTTTCCCAAACAAGAGGTAAGGAACCATTGGTCGTTTGCATATTTATTGCAACAACAATATACTGTATATATTTTTGCTTGTAGTGATGTACTGTGAGCTTGTAGATCTACTATAGGCCTATATATTCACATTTCTCCATTAGGTCACAGGCTAAAACGTTTGGGAACCACTAATCTAATCCTCCTAAAGGGTATTAGTATAGTTTCCTCTTGTCATTCTTTCATCCAAGCACTTGTTTGTGACTCTATAGCCTGTGTGGAAGGAATAAGGTTCTAATAGGGGATCATACCATGTAGATGTGGAGGAGATTGACAGTTTACATGCAGTCATAATCCCAGGCTTATACCTCAAACACTACAGGTCTTCAAAACGACAAGTGTTAGAACATCTGTCTGGAATCAGATCATACATGTATACAATACAAATGTTTAAAAGGAAAATCAAATCATGTACCAGGGTAAGATCCTTCTAGGGATTGGGGCCAGATTACTGCAGTTAGGGGTGAAGCCCAGTTCAATACAAGACCAGCTAAAACCATCAAGACCCAAGCAAGCACTAAGGCTTGCATTCCATTGGGTTCCTCCATTTTTCATTCAGATTCAGGTTTGCGCAAAAGTTAACAAAACAAATGTATTTCATTAAAACTAGTTAAAATAGAGCTGGACAATTAACTCCCGGACCGCCGAAGTCGCGCTCGTTGTTTTCTTACCGTGAAATAACGCACGCCGGTCACAACGAAGGCGCAGAACACAACGAAATGTAGATTTCATTCTTTAATCCATCTATTAGTCCGAGCGCTTCGTCTGAGAAAGATCCTGTGGCTGACTTTCATTTGGGACAGAATCGGCAAATGGGTCATTTTTTTTTACCCATTCGCACCTATTCAATCCAATGCATTCAAAAGCCTCTCCTGAGAATCTGCCCCTGAATGTTGTGGGTCGGCGGTTCGAATCCTGGCTCCTACTGTCTGCGTGTCGAAGTGTCCTTGGGCAAGACACTGAACCCCAAATTGCCTCCAATGAGTTGGTCAGTGTGAGCTGGCCACCATTGGTGTGTGAATGTGGGAAGTGGGGACGCTGGCGTCAACTGTTCGCCGCTCTACTACCGATTGTATGAATGAATGGACCATTGTAAAGCGCTTTGAGCACTTGGAAAAGCGCTATAAAAGTGCAATCCATTATTATTATTATTATTATTATAGATCCACTAGGGCTAGACGTCACTTCCTGACTTTTGACCCGGAACTTTTTGCTCAGATCGTGAGAGGACAGGTTAGTCAAGACACCAGAAACAGCATGACGTCCTCGCACATCCTGTTTAGGAGATCTGACGCTTCAAAATAAGGGTTTTTACTGATTGGATTGGCTTTAGGCGTGGCATATAGCAGAAAACGACGAACACACGCTCGCGGTCAGTGTGTTAATATTCCTACCCTTGAGACAACCAAAGCCATTAAGCAATTGAAAAGTGGCAAGGCTGCATGAATCGATGGGATCTATAACTACAATGTAACATCTCGTCTGATGCCAATTTAGTCAGGGACATTGCAGAATGTATAGGCACTAAATATGTGTTTACCAAATCATGGTAATGACCAGCCTCCCAGTGGCTTATACCAGTAATGTCCACTGGAGTGCTTCTACCAGTGCTGCTTCCACACCATATTCAACATCCATTAGTGTGACTTCGGCACTTGTGCAGTCGGTGGCCATCAGCATAGAGCCTCTACTGTTGAAATCACAGCTGCGCTGGGTGGGATATATTGCCAGGATGGAGGTCAGGATCATTGCCTGCCATAAGGTTGTGAACTCTCATCTGGTCACCAAAAACATCCGGGGCCCATGCAAAGAAGAGATATAAGGACTGCCTAAATAAATCTTTCCGTGCATGCCACAGTGATCAGCACCAGTGGTCTACCATCACCTCCATGAAAAAGAGCAAAAAAGACATGCACATCCAACCCGTATTTGGGCAGGTGCCAAGCAGTAAATAGTAAATAAAGAAACAGCTCGCACGCTGAGGGCTCAAATGCTGAAAGGATACCTTTATTGCACCATCAAGGTGACTGTGAGGTTACGACGAGCACAATGCTCCTCCTCAGTCCTGAGAAGAGCATTGTGCATTGTGCTCGAAACGCCACATTTGAGCCCTCGGTGTGCGAGCTGTTTCTTTATTATTCCTCCAACCATGAGAGTTGGCACTCTTATCATCATACATGTTGTCAGCCAATCGTGTCATTCGGCCAATACATTTTGTTGTGTTCACTTTGTTCCAGGTGGCCAAATTCCCAATAATTCCTCTCCTGCATTTGCAAAAAGACATTAAATTGCATCACTTGGGTTGTCAGTTGTTGCCTGTCGCAATTTTCAGATGCTTCCGTCATGCAGTCTGATCAGGAGGAAGAGATAAGGTAGAAGAGAAGTGTCCTCCCTACTTCCGCTTCACCTTTGCATTCATGAAAGTTTTATAATATAAATAATAATTAAATTCAATTATATGTTTAAAATATGCTATATTTTCATGAAACAAAATGGCAGCTTCCTTGTTTCCTTACTTAGGAAAATGTTTTCCTGTATGTTTCTCAAATGCTACATTCAGGTCTTTTTTCCCAGCATATTACATTTTTTATATATACATTTCCGTCACATTAACTTTTTAACAACTTTTGCTCCTCTTCCTTCACATTGGATTTCAAATCACCAGGAATCCAATATGGTGGATTTGAATTAGCTGAATTAGAGCCTTCAAAACAGGTCTATGAGAATCCATGGTGCCTTAATTGTTTTATTCCATGGTTTATACAGGTAGGGACTAAGTGTGAGTTGCAGAGTTTAGCCTAGCTGTAGCCTACACGGCATATAAGGGCATGTCATGCAGGTTAAGCATAGAACTCATGCTCCATCGCACGACATTGATAGACAGTTGACCTGCGGTGTTGTGAGCTTGTAGGTCGGCTATTTTCGGGCGTGCGATACCGCCGTGCCCGAAAAAATGGGACCTTCATTCAGGCAGGGGAGAGGAGCAGCACCCAGAGAGATGCACTGTTCTATGGATGCACTTTGTCACAACAGATAAATAGCACCTCTCTCTCTCTGCCTCTGTGAGCTGGGAAGCAGCTTAATAAAGAATCAATAGCACTCAGTTGAGCTCACCGGGGGTGGATAGGGTGTGTGCTAATGCTCTGTGGACCGTCCCTGTGGCTGTCACGTTAGCATAGGTGTTAGCGTTGTAGCGCCAGGGCCAGTATCATGGTGGGGTTAGGGTGGCAAAGCCGCAGGACTGTGTTGGGCTGTGCGTCGCCAAGAGGTCAGTTGCTGCAGACCACACTCCTGTTCAGCCATTTTATTTGTGTGTGTGCGTGCGTGCGTGTGTGCGTGCGTGCGTGCGTGTGTGTGCGTGCGTGTGTGTGTACATGCGCAGATGTCATAGGCTTCTTGCTTTTTTGAAATAGTTGTATTTGGACCTTTTTATGCCTTTATTGATAGTGACCTGAAAGGGGGAGAGAGCCAGGGAGGGCTCAGGAGTCGAACCTATGGATCCGACAAACCTAACAATTACAATTGCTGGCATATCCTGGCAAACATAATTCGACCGTTAGATGCCAGGCTATTAAGAGAGGTATTTGGTTTTAACCAAATACTCCCCTGGATGTATAGTTCGTTGCAGCCCGCAGCAGGCTGGTGCCAGTCAGCCTAAATCATTGCACAGCACTTCATGGCTTTCTCCACTGATCATTACACATAATGACAAAGGGCTCCAACTATTGATTGTTGTTGTTCTTAGCATTTATTCTATCAATTAGTATTTCCAGTAATCAAATATTGATTTTAGCTTTGTGTTGTTGTTGTTTTGTAAATGTAGTTAATTTAAGGATATTTTGTATATTATTTTGAAATAATGACTATAATGATTGAATGAAAATAACGAATGTGATTTCTGTTGAAAAGGTAATTGTGTATTGTGCAATTGATATTATTTAATTATTTCTTTGTGGGAATTGACCGCCATCAAACAGGGAATTCATGTGATCTACTTATACTGTCAACTACCCATGCATAGTTCAGATGACCCATTAGTCCGAACATGCCCTTCTGCTCCCCTGGATGCGGTTATGTTTAGTGTTAGGGCTAGAGATAGGGTTAATATTTTCTGAACAATGAACCTTCAGACTATTGACATGGCACATGTGAAGGAGGCCTGATGGGCTGGGCTGGGACCAAAATTCGACCCGGTCATTTTCGTGCGAATTTGGCCCAGTCTGACCCTGACTTGGTGTGCAGATTGGACAAAGTTTCACTGAATATCATGTGGACATATTTATTTACAAAAAATAAATATTGAAACTGTTGAAAAATGCAACAATGTTACCAGGGTCTGTCAAAGTATAGCGTGTAGTGTCATTTCATTTTCATATAGATTGCACTTAGACTTGTTTGACGGCACTCTCATCGTATTGGTGTTAAAGTGCATTTTAAAACATTTAGTAAAGTTAACCTCACTCTGTACTTGGTCGAGGGGCGAAAGCAATCCTCGACCGTGACGGATATTGCGATTTTTTAGAACCTTCATGACCGTTTTGCATAACAATAGCGACAGTTTTGCATAAACTCACAACTGTGTTTCATAACAGTCACGGCTGTTTTTCATAACAGTTTTGATGGTTTGCATAATGGTCAAGAGTTAAGGTTATTTATAGGCATAGGTTTTACTGAGGTTATGTTTAGGGCTAGGGTTAAGGTCAGGTTTAGTAGGGAAAACGGTTTGACTGTTATGCGAAGCGGTCGACTGTTATGCAAAACAGTCACTATTGTCATCGTTACGCAATGGTTATAAAACCGTTGCTGTCGCAGTCGAGGATTGCTCTCGAAAAATAGCTAAATCTACAATCTCACAACTCTTCAGGATAGTTATGATGCAGGGTTCAAGTGGCAGACGTTTGAAAAAGAAAGCGATAAATCCCATCACACAAAGATTTGGTGACAGCACCCTGTAGTAAGTCGTATAAGGACCCCAGACCCCCAGTGAAGACCCTTGTGTATTCCCCAGGCTGGCGGTCCCTGCATGTGTGCTGAAGAGGCTTAAGAGAGACTCTCTTCTCTCATCATTGTTCATCTTTGGTTTCATGAATAAAGCCTAAATACTTAAGCTCACACGATGAGCGCCCAGGGATTCACCCAGTGCACCAATGGCAAAGGTCAAGCACCCATTGTTTACACAATACACAGCGCAAAAATCTCTCTATCACACACACGCACATAGGCACACAGGCACGCACACAGACACAGACACAGACACAGACACAGACACAGACACACACACACACACACACACACACACACACACACACACACACACACACACACACACACACACACACACACACACTGATCGGAGCAGATACACAGTGTTTCTCAAAGTGAAGTCCAGCTATAGGGACCCCCAGAGTGACCTTGAGGGGATTTCTATTTAACCTGTGGGTTGGGACCCTGGGAGGAGGGGGGGGGGGGGGGGGGGGGGGGGGGGCAGATGACAGTGAAGTGACAATTTAAGGACCCCTGCAGAATAGTTATTGTTCTTATTATAAATCGTGATCGTACAGATCGTGATTCATAATGTGAACTGCATTCCAAAATAAACAAATGACCCATGCTTGTAAATTGGCTCTTGGCACTGCTATTTTTTCATTTATCGGAATCGGCCTGAGAAAACATCAGCTGTTTCTCTGCAGGTTTTGCGCTTACAGATAGATACGTCTGTGCCTTTAATAAGCCCGACTTGTTCCTGGCAGAGCAGAGCTGCCCAAAGCATTGATCATCACTCAACAATGGGCTCGTATATTCAGTCAAAATGGCCTCGGACGAATTCCAAGGAACCATGTCGCCCCGTTTGAAGAAGATCATTAGCTTCTTTGATTTCCTTTCAAAAAAGTCAATATTGAGAGCTACATTCAAAGAAAGGAGTACTTCCCTCCTCCCGTCAAAGCCAATGAATAAATGGGCCCTTTAGATGAATGTCAGTTTGAATCAATGTTTCCACCAACTCCCAAGGAAAGAAAACAACAAATAGCAATTGAAGCTCTTTCACTATAGAGTTTTATTGGGCTGTGTTTCTTTTATTTAGTTTTTTATTATTTTATTATTATCTTGAATGGGGGTCCTTGTCCCTGTGGGAGCCCTGGGTTCAGAAGGTGGAGCAGACATTTTATAATTCTGCATACAATACCAGTATGTCCAAAATAATCTGCTCTTTTTGGAGAATTTAGAATTGCAGTAGCCAGGGCTTCTGGTGATTCAGAGACAGGCTGCAAAAAAGCATCTGTAAAGATGCAATAGGGAGATAGATATGAAGGGTCATAGCCTGCAATGGTGCCGTTTTCACCCTGTACCCTGTGATGTGTTGATGACATGGCATTATTGTGTTGGATACATACTGTATATAGCACCACAATAGAAATGGCTCTCAGCCTTAAAGGCTTTACAGATGGGGAGTAATAAATAACGCCTTATATTTCAATTTCTACTGGACCAGCGTTTTTTGCTTAGACAAAACACTCTGCGTTAAAGCAAGTGTGTGGCGCTGGGCATCATCACACAGCGTCCAGTGTTGTCTTTTGTGTGCGTGCCTCCATGATTTAATTTAGACCTCAATCCTGTGAGCTATTTTTTCTTGCTATGCGATTCTCAGCACTGAGTAGCACGGTGGATTCACCGTGATAAGGGGCTTTACAGACAGGGGAGTCTGAAACGCACGCATTATTGCGACGATTCTGCAGTGACACTCAGTGCTCACTGCTGACAGACGAGAATCGCGTAGCAAGGAGAAAAAAAAGAGCTCACAGGATTGAGGTTAAAATAAGCCGCGGGCGTGTGCACGAAACGAGCACACAGGCAACAAACGACACTGGACTCCGTGTGATAACGCCCGGCGTCACACGCTTGCTTTATCGCACTGCGTTTTCTCAGCATAAAACGCTGGTCCTGTTTAAAATGTACTAGAAGGCGCGATTTATTACTCCCCATCTGTGAAGCCCTGTGCTTTTGTGTCTTCAATCAGTCGGTTTGTTTGTTGGTTGGTTGGTTTGTTTGTTTGCTATATTTGCTAGTGCATGTATATAATACTGTACTTTATTTTCACCATACTGGTCTTTGTTTTTTTTGGGGGGGCAGAGCCAAAAACAAAAAACAAAAAGCAAAACAAACAAACAATACTCAAACATGGCTGAAAGTAGGGGTGGGGGGGCTTGAGCACCCCCTTTTTTCAGCACATGGACAGGAGGAGGAAAATACTTGTTATTTTAATCAAAACAGATTCCTGTTAATAGGCCTTAGACATATGCTCTATCGTTGTATCAGAGGCTAAGGTATCTGTGTCAGTTAGCTCATGCATGTGGAGAGGGAAGGTAAGCCACTTTTCCGTAAATGCATGCGTGCACCCAATGCGCATTCACACACATTTTGCGTGTGTGCGCATCGCAGCACCCCATATAGTGAACGTCCAGCACCCCCTACTGTCAATCCCGCGCCATGCTCAAGATGCAATAGCAGATAAATATGAATCCAATCCACAGGTGGCTGTATAATTGTTTCTTTTCACCATTTGAATATGCGCCAGCGACAGGGCCCGTGTCGCATCCAGAGCAGTTACCGGATCGCAGCCACAGGTTGAGAAACGCTGTGATCTATCTATATCACACAGGCCTCTCAAAATTGGCAGGGGAAGGAGTGGGGGGGGGGGGGTGACCTTGGCTCAATTTTGTGGCAGGTTGTTGCCACTGCTAAATGCCACCCCCCACACCCCCCCTCCACACCCGACACAGCGGGGCCTAAAGGCACCTGGCCGGACGGCCCCGGCTAGCGCCCGCCGCCACACAAAGCCATCTGTGGGTGGGGCGGGGGGTAATTACCACAAGGTAGTCTTTTTAAAAGGACCAGATGGGGATGTGGGGGTGGGTGGTGGGGAGGGAGGGGGGGTGCCGCTCCGACCCTCCAACCACCACCCCATCATTTTACTGCACAATTCCATTCAATGATATACTTAATCCAGCCACTGGTTAGCTCTATTCACCCACGCACGCGTGTACGCACACCCCACACAGGCGCGTGTGCACGCACGCACACACACACACACACACACACACACACACACACACACACACACACACACACACACACACACACACACGCACACACACCAGCAGCGCTGTTGTTGCTTGTTCCTTTATGCAAATACGTACCCCATACCCTCCATACCACTGTGCCTCCTCTTGTGAAGGAAAAAAACACACTAGAGATGGAGAGGGAGAGAGAGAGAGAGAGAGAGAGAGAGGGAGAGAGAGAGACTACAGGGGAAAGTGAGAGAGACAGCAGTGCCTCCAGGGAGTATAAAGACATTATTCATTCTCAAATTGTTTCCACCACGGTGAGTACAGTAACCCCCCCCCCCCCCCCACGCACGCACGCACGCACACACACACACACACACACACACACACACTGTCCTTGCTCTGTGAAAGAGCTTGGTTTTTAACTGGAAGAAAAGAGACAGGGGCGAGTGAGAGAGAGAGAGAGTGAGAGGGACGTGCATGGCGTCTGCACGTTTGTGTGTGTGTGTGTGTGTGTGTGTGTGTGTGTGTGTGTGTGTGTGTGTGTGTGTGTGTGTGTGTGTGTGTGTGTGTGTGTGTGTGTGTGTGCGTATGTGTGCGCATGTGTGCGTGCATATGTGTGCGCGCGCGTGTGTGTGTGTGTGTAGTTGGTGGGGGTTGGAGTGGGGGGAGGTAGACTTGTTTTACACAAGGTCAAGTGTCAGGGTTCAAAGTGCCACCGGCTGAGCGCAACATGACCACCTGTTATTTTTGGGGGTCTTGGGGAGGATGGAGGGGCATATCTTTTTTTCTTTTCTCTTATTCAATCCCCACCCATGCGCCTCCCGCACTCTCACTGTGCACGCGCGTGTGCGTGCACAGTGTCCTGCCCAGTATAGTGTCCCCAGAGAATACATAATTGGGTCCTCCCTCTCTCTTTATATGCGTGTGTTGCATTTTTATTCATTGCAGTCTCGCCACACACTGCCTGCACGCTCTGCAAGATTTATAACCACCATCAACCCTATAGTGTCCTAAACTAGTGTGTTGGTGGTGGTGGTGTGTGTGTGTGTGTGTGTGTGTGTGTGTGTGTGTGTGTGTGTGTGTGTGTGTGTGTGTGTGTGTGTGTGTGTGTGTGTGTGTGTGTGTGTGTGTGTGTGTGTGTGTGTGTGTGTGTAGGGGGGGGGGGGGTATGTAGATGTACAAGCTCTCAAGGTGTTGCTTTTGCAATGTGTCATAATTGTGACATAATTCAGTCACAAGTCAGGGAGTCAGCAGTGTATATGGAACAAATGGTTGGATTTGGTTCCATTTGTACACTCTCAGAGTTACAGTCCTAAAAAATAGTTCAGATTTTTTCAGAAGTTAAGCTGTATGAAATACTTCCCATTAATATGGTGGTGTCAACTGCTTTAATTGATGTCCAGAGTCCCGTGGTGGGAGTTCTGCTCTGGTTTTGGTGAAATATCAAGTAGTTCTGGTCAATTTTGGGAGGTCAATGGGGCCATGCAGTATATCAGGGGTTTTCAACCGGTGGTCCGGGGACCACCAGTGGTCCCTGAGAGGGTCCCAGGTGGTCCCCAGCTAAGTTGGTTAACCAGATGTAACTCTTGAGAACGTAAAAATGAAACCAAATGGACCCTTGCGGGTCCATTTGGTTTCATTTTTACACTCTCAAGAGTTAAAATATTCATCATCTGGATTAGCCCAAGTCTACACAGCTAGAAGATGGACAAAAGCAAAAGAAATCTTTAGTTTTGGGTTCTGTGGGGCTAATCTGTTCTCAAGTGGTGGTCCGTGGCTCAAATTCTGAATAAATGGTGGTCCCTAGCATCAAAAAGGTTGAAAACCCCTGCAGTATATGAATCAAAAAATAATAATGTAATATGACTCATTTCTAACGAAAACGAAAGATACAGCCTGATGATGGCCACATAGGCTGAAACGTTGCTTGCTCCCTTATTAAAATATCACTGCAATTTGAGACAGTGTGCTGGTGTTTGTTCCTTTTGACTAATTTCTACAATATTAGCACATCCTTTGTTCATTTTTTACCCCTCTCTCACAGGGAAATACAAATTGCCCTGGGAATATTGTCACGGAGAGATTGTTCTGTTAACATTAGCGTTTTCTCGCCATCAGTTGATATTATTACAGTACATATTATTGTTGGAACCCTGTTTTTTATTTAATGCCATTTTACATCTCACACATTTTGTGTCCAGCACCACTGAAGACCAACTGCAGCACAAAAACATAATTCTGTGTGGCAGTCAGAGAAGTCAAAGTTGAACAAAAGTCGAGGTAGAAATAGGTCAACATTTTACAAATTACACTCTAGTTTGTGGATTAATTTAATGAGTGGCCACCACTGCCCCCTAGCAAGTAATCAGATTCGTAATTAAGCATATCAGAACTGATGCATTCAATTACTTTTGCAACACTATATTAAAAATAGGTTTAAGTCCGAAAATCTAACTAACCCTTAGTTTTTATCATCTCATCTAGATGGGGACCCCCTGGAAGCCTAAGGCCCATAACATTAGAAACATTGATGAGAGCTTAAGTACCAATGCTCACTGCTCTTTTCTTGGGACATTTAGATTGTGTCAAAGGTCATGTCTCATCTAGACACCAGACTGACCCGGTTCAATACATCCCCTGAGCAAATATTATAATTATCCTCTGAACAAGAATGCAGGCAGTCTTTATAATTTCATTCGTAAGAAAAAAAATGACACTCAGCACTGTAAATCTGGGTTAAAATCTAGGGTAGGAGAGGAACATAGCTTCCAGAACTTTTAAAAGCAAGCACTCCTTTTAAGTACCAATATGTGACCGACAGAACAGCATTCACTTGTTCAATTTGACTGCAGGGAGCATCTATAGTTTGACTGGAGGAGGACTGGGAGTCGAGCACTTTGTCCAAAGCAGCAGCAGCAGCACATTGGGCAGCCTCCAGGCCTGCATGCTAGTGCTTTAAGTAGGCAAGGATTTAGTACGGTGGCCTCAGAGCCTGTATCTAATTGACTGTAGTAAAACAAAGTCCATGGGTCTGTGCTGAGAGCGGCTAGATGGTTGTAGGGCCGCGGGCGGACATTTGCTTTGGACTGCGGCGCTGCAGCATCTTATAAGTTACTGACTGCTGCGGGTACTTAATATATAATGCAATAGAGCTGCTCCTCCACGGTGCCATTTGTCATTGGAAGCGAGACACAGATTATGGCTCAGGGCAGTGCATCTGTCCTTAGTGGGGCTGCATGGGGAAATGGGCTAAAAGCCCATCCCCCCATCCCTCCACCACCACCCCCCATGCAGCCCAGCACCAGCCAATCATACTCCTGAGGTCACGCACACACACACACACACACACATGCACGCAGACAAACGCATGCGCGTGTTCCCCCTCGTGCTCCCCCTCCCTGCCTCTGCCCATGCACCCATGCCCACCGCAATCAGATATTTTGGCCATTGCAAAAGCAGAAGGATGAGACATGGACACGCGCACATGCACGTACACACGCACGCACATTCAAACGGAGGATGACGTGCTTCAGTGCACGGCATCTCGTAGGTCTCATTCCTCACAGGTGAATATAGTGTAGAATGTAGACTATAGACTGTAGATGTGTGCTGTGCCAGACTTTGGGGCTTATTTATTATTTGTAGGCTATTATCTTGATTTCTGCATGCACTGCCCTGTGCTTCCAAACACTGCAGGTCTGGGTGTGAACGAGGGTTCTATAGATCACAAGCACACACGCATGAACACCCACACTCTAGTGTGTAACATGTATTATTTCATCCATCTCATTCATTTGTGTGACAGCATAAAGTGTGCCTTGTCTTAGGGTCTATAAGGGCTCCATTTTCGTCACCGCTAAACCCCTTATCCCTAGACTTCTTTGCTCAATTTTTACCATTTTGAAAAGCATTTTTGAATAGTCCTAATTAGGCAATATTGTCTAGTTGCCA
>CM076972.1:20811643-20819143 GCA_039105355.1 Benthosema pterotum
TATTATTAATAGTATTACTTTCCTAAGTAACTGCCCTATTAGGGTGAGTGTCCATCCCTTCGATTATTTGAAATTGGGACTAACGCCTACTTCATACCCCATATGTTTCCCTTACTGGTAATTGTAGTTGAGTCAAAAGCATAATTGTCTTTAAAGTAGAGTGACAAATGTTTCTGGGCCGCGGCTCTGTCCCTTTATAAAAATAAATATAGACGAAAGCCACGAAACAATATAATAAAACTACTCAAACAACTACAGATACTGTACTCTGTAGTACAGTTAAAGAATCCTTGAAGCCACTGGATGTGACATTGTCGAGTCAATTGAAACAATTGTGATTTGTTTGTCCTGGTGGTTGGCAGCAGATGATGAGTCAGCAGATCATTCGAGGTGACAAATGTTATCTGGGAGGCCGCTTGTCACTGCTAAAGGCTACGCAGCCCCGGATGGACATAAACATTACCCGCTCAAATGCAGCGTAAACTGCCTCCGCTTAACCCAGTCAAACCTGCGGGCCATTCTGCAAATGACTTCTATGTACTGTATGTTGTTGTCAAATGTTCTTTTGTGCTGTGTGTTTTTGTGTGTGTATACACACATATATATATATATACATATATATATATATATATATATATACACATATATATACACATATATATACATACACACATATATATATAACAATAGTTATATAACAATTATAATTCTTCAATATTACATTAAGCTATTCTTGAAGGTAGGGTAAGTGATTTGAAATTCATTGTGTAGTACCAGCCTGGTGCACTAGGGGCACCCAAGAGTAGCTACACTATGTGAACCTGCTGCTCGATCCTGATTGGAGGAAAATTCACCCTCCACCTGGGGAACTTTTATTAGCTCCTCTGCTAACGTGGGGGAGGGGGAAACTCCATATAATATATGGAGTTTCCCCCTGTTAAAATGCTCTATTATATAATAGAGCATTTTAACAGAAAACATTTTTTCGGGGGTGATATCTGACAAAAGTGAAATCACTTCCCCTACCTTTAACACGAATGGAAAACAATTTAAAAATACCATGTATAGGCACCCTCCTTATAATAAACTAAAGTCAGCCATATTATATATCGTACTTATTCTTCATGCAATGCAGTTTCAGGACTTAATGTGCATTATAAAAATATGGGTCATGGTTGACGGCCAAGGGGGCCGTCAAGTATCAACACATCACCATGAATTCCACCAATGACCCTGCTGTCAGGGGCGGATTGCACATATTTCCACCGGGACAATAGGCCATGTGCTTAACCAGATGTAACTCTTTGAGAGCGTGAAAATGAAACAAATGGACCCTTGCGGGTCCGGTTTCATTTTTACACCTCAAGAGATATTCATCATGTGAATTAGCCCATTAGTCTACCAACTAGAGAATGTAGAAGATTAATGGTCAGATCGTATGTTCCAGGCGAGCATCTAGCACATTCTAGTGCAGGAAGTGCCACTAGTGCATTTTGGATCTTGTCCAGGCCACTAGGTGGCGCAGGCCACCGGGAAAACTCCCTGTACTCCAGATGGCCAATCCGCCCCTGCCTGCTGTCGATGGAAGAAGTGGACCCTCATGGAGGCCCCCGGCGCCCCGTAAACCCAACCAGACGGCCCACGTCTCCACACCACCAACACAGCAACACGCTTCCAAACAATTAGGCACAAGTGGCTGCCAGCCTCGGTCTGAAAGGGCAAGCGAGGGTCTTGGGGATAAAGCAACTAGAGGAGACCTTCTCACCCCAGCACCGCCGGGGGTCCCAGAAGATGTGCTGAGTGAGGGCAGGAGTGCACCGGAGGGTCCCCATGGGCCAGGGGTGGAAAAAGTATACTCAAATCTTTTATTTACAAATGTATGTCAATGTACTGTATACCAATACTACAATAGGCGTATAGCAGCTTTGTATCAACAGACAGAGTTTGTGTTTTATTTTTTTAGGGTTACTCATGTAGGCATATTGTGTAATAAAAACTCAACAAAATGTAAAGTTACTATATGCCCCCCAGTCCATAGGCACTTAATTCAATTTACAGATATTGGATGATTTTTATTCCATGATTTATACTGCATTTTCACAAGTGTCAATTATCTAATGTAATCCTGGGCTCTCCTTCCAACAACCTCTGGATAGCAACACACTGACCCCTGCTTCCTTCAGTGCATGAGCGTCCAAGCTACTTCTTCTCACCTGAGGGTGGATATGGCATGTGGAGTTTACGGTATTCCAACCACTCCATCATGCCCCCTTGGGTCAAGGACAAAACTACTCTAGGGGACACAGGGAGAACATGCAAACTCCACACAAAAAGGCCTTTTTGCCAACCACACCTAGAGAGTATGCGTGTGACTGTTATGCCGAGGGAACGTCCATGTAATGGCAAAACAGAAATACACTGTTCAAATGCACCAGGTTTCATTCACTCTAAACACTGTTAAAAAAGCTTCTAAATGACAACTTTTTTTTTCAACCCAGGTTCACATTTTCGTTATCAGATAAAGCAAAATATGAGTGTCTGTTATCATTATTATTATGGAGGAGAGAACAAGCCCCACGCCCCAAGCACCCACGGCATCTCTAGCGGGAATCGAACACAGTACCATCTAGCTGTGAGGTGACAGCATGATGGGCAAATATCTGAGCAAATTCATGTCAGGTTTCATGGGGGATCATGCGTTTTGTGAGTCCAGCCCGTGTTTGGGTTCAAATTGGTTATGTATTTTGCCATCCCCAGCAAGGATTGGATAGTCAGTCCCTGGGTTATATAGCGTTATGTTCCGGGGATGTACCTGTACTTGTACATCATGGCTGGCAGATGGAGATGGGATCCTTATGCTTACTTGCACTCTCCCATTTAAGTCCAAATCAGAGTACTTCTTCCCACCACTGCATGCCGGACTGTTATTGCTACCTTTTGACTAAGTTGTGTGTTCCATCCATCACAGTCACTCAGTTGAATATATCACTAATATCCAGAGTGAAATCCTAACGCATTACTTCCCATTAAGGTTTGTATTCACACAGAGATCTAATCGCACCTCTCACTCTAAAAGGTTTTAACACCGCCACCTCGCTCAACAAACGATCCACATGTTTACGCCTTCATTAATCCACTATTTCCTCTAATGCATCACTGACAATAACACTACGCGCGCGCGCGCACACACACACACACACACGCACGCACACACACACACACACACACATTTGCATGCACACGCACATGATGTGTACACTACACAAGACTCCCATGAGCTGCAGTGCTAAGTGGCCGCCAGACACATTAAAATCCTCAGTGTTTAATTTCACCATTTGCAATTCTGTTCTGCTGGGTGCGGCACCCAAAGAAACCAAACATATTGGTTCAAATGCAAGTCTAACACCCTACCCAAAACCCAACCCTAACCTCACAAGAAGCCATGCATGTCGGGGGAGCCATAGCTTAGTTTTAACCTGCCCACAAAGTAGTTCCAACTGGCCATGCATGTCAAAACCGATGGTGTTGTTGGCCGAATCTCTGTCTGACCATTATTAGCCAAACGTATGCACCCCCAGCCAGATTATTATTCATCATAGACGCTTGTCCAGTGTGACTTACAAAAGTCCAATTTATTGTGCGGGTTAGGTAAAAGTTAAATGATAAAATGGGGCTAGTTGGATCAATTGCATGTCAGACCAACTGTTCAGACTGTTCAGAAGGACTCAAATGCAGAAAGCAGCAGGCAGGAGGCGAGATGCAGTTTATAAACTGCATCTCAGTCTAAAGTCAATACCATTTCAAAAGGCAAAACAAGGCAGGCAGGAGGAAGGTAAAAATCTAATAACAGGCAAAGACATTCCAAGACAGGAGGTCAGGCTGTTACGAAGGCAAACTGACAAATTGTGATGTTGCATTTAACTCACTTATATAGTCACAAACTAATTGGGGCAAACAGCCAGCAGGTGAGTAGAAACAGGCCATTGGCTGAATGCAGATTACTGGGAATGCAAGCAGGCGTGGTCAGGTCTGGGGAAAATACTTTCAGAATCAGATTTGTTTTACATTGAAACCTGTTGGATACCATGCATTTAAACCATGAACCTAAACAGTATACTATCAAAAATATATTTTGATAGTATATTTTGATTATATAAAATTATATAACATACACTGTAGGACACAGTAATCAACGGAAAGAACACACACACAAATGATTTTGAGGCGGATCTGACAATGCCACAATAATCGTGACAAATAATTTTCATCCCATGCCTATAGTATGAACACACTATAGGGACCAAGATCGGTAAGGTGATTCACCAGCAATATTCTCTCTCTCACTCACTATTTTCTCAAAATATAAAATCTACTATAACGAGAGCTTTGTCTAAAAGACACATTTGTCACAGTCCTGAGTGCTCTGCACAAAAACATCCTCCGAAGACAGGAGGGATGTGAACACATGCAGTCAAAATAGAATTGTTTCTCCATCTCTCCAATTACGTCACAAAAATAAATAAATAAAGTAAAATAAAAATAAACAAACGCACTCTGATAACTCTCACTCTACCTTATATGTAAACTGATCTCTTGGTACGGTGTCTGAGGAAAACATGTATGGATGGACACATTATTTGGGTTTTGACATGAACAAGTCAACAACCTGCATGTTACAAAATGTCAAGATATAAAAACATTTTTACAGTATAAATGTTTTTTCTATATATTTTGTACTGAATGCAAATTAAGCAGACAGCAGTAAATGTGCGTTTGCATATTCCACTATACCCTGCCCTCCGCTTTAATAGCAGTATTACATCTTTTCAGTAGCGGTTGAAAGGCGATACGCTGAAAACTGTAATTAAAATGTCTAATTGGCATTTTTCATAGACGGAAGTAAATTACTAGAATCTCACCAAATAATTGATAAACAAAGCAATTATGGCGTGGCAGCTCCATTCTCACCGATAATTGCTGAGCGGGTGAGACTGGCATAGCAACACAGAATTACACTGTCTGCTCAGTGCATGGGGGTGACTGTGTGTGTGTGTGTGTGTGTGTGTGTGTGTGTGTGTGTGTGTGTGTGTGTGTGTGTGTGTGTGTGTGTGTGTGTGTGTGTGTGTGTGTGTGTGTGTGTGTGTGTGTGTGTGTGTGTGTGTGCGTGCGCGTGTGTGTGCCAATGTAGGTATTGTCACAAGGTCTTATTAATACATTGGTTCTATATTATACACATTGTGTATACATTTCCAAATCAATTCAAATCCCAATATGTAGCCAACATGCAAGTGTTTACAAATTGTATTTGTCCTAGTGTTCATGATAAAAGAGCACACTCTGTCTACTCTGTCAGCTTTTCATAGGAGGGCTGCTGGCAGTGCAGAAACCTCAGAAACATCATTAGGCAATATTTATTTTAAAAAATATTTAGATTTTTTGGTGGCTTCCATTTTCACATTGCAACGTTGCAGGAATAGAAAGCCTGCAGTTTCTATTACCTTGGATTTGATGATGTCACTGCTGGGTGGGTTCCTGAACTGTCAGTGGCCCTCCTATGAGAAACAGACAGAGGGATAAAAATAATTGTGGCATTTTATCAAGAACATTACGGAGGACCAATTGGTCAGTTACAGGACTGTGACACTGGAATATTTGTCCATGTTGGATCCTAAACGTGTCCATGAAAGAGACAAATGTCATCTTCACTGGTGGAAAGTAACAAAGTAACTTAATTTACTCAAGTGCATACGTTAGTACAGTTTTACTGGAGTATTTACAATTTGAAATACTTGTACTCCACTACTTCTCAGACCCAAATATCAGACTTACTCCATTAGATTTTAGTTATTTTAGTTACCAGTTAATTTGTTGATTCTGATTATTAATGTAATAATAATCAGAATCAACAAAGTAACTGGCAACTAATAATAATCAGAATCAACAAATTAACTGGTAACAAACATAAATAATATAATGGAGAAAAAAGTCTGGGGAAAAAGCAAGTCTGAATCACTTCAATTGTAGCATGATCGCATCAAAAGATTTGTATACATTTGAAAGCCTTCTGCTAGAATCATACTTTTCAAATGACCCTGTTGGTAAACTTTTACATAATTAAACCCCAGTGTAAAAGGGACACATGTCATTGTGTCCACACCCACACTGACTGGTGCTGCTTGCCCTCTGGGCTTTTCAATGCCTCACGGACATCCTCTGGCGTTCCTTCCCTCTCTCAGCCAAATCCAAACATCAACATTCCAAAGACAACTTCCAACTGGGTGCACAAAAACAGAGAATACCTGCATGAGGAGGGAGGGGCGGATCATTAACTATTCAGTTGAACTTATGGCAAGATATATGTCACTTTCAAACACCTTTAGGGGTAATTTAAACATATTGTAATGTGTATGTGTTGCCTCACATCTAGTGAACCGGAGCAAACCCCCCCCCCCATATGCTACAGTACGGTGGCTTTGCCACAGTACTGTAGCATGGAGGTGGTCTCCAACAACATGAAGACCACAAATGGAATCAATTGGCCGTTACAGCCGGGGTCTTACCTTTACACATGGCTTGTCTGCTGAGGGCGTCTCAATGGCCCCGTGTTTTGGGAAGACCCGCGCCAATCAACCTTGCAGGGGCCGGGCAGGTATAGGCCTACTGTCGAAATCCCAGACGTGTCTGTGTGTGTGTGTGTGTGTGTGTGTGTGTGTGTGTGTGTGTGTGTGTGTGTGTGTGTGTGCATGTGTGTCTGTGTGTGGAGAAGAGGTGTGCATGCCTCCTGACGCCAGTGAGGGGGGTACTACGCACACAGGTTATGGGTCGAGTTACGTGGCGACTTATACAATGTTGTTTTGGGGACGTAACCCAAAACTCGACTTATGTCCACACAGAGGGGGGTCCATGCTGCCGACAGGTTGGATCAAGCTGAGAACTTGTCGTCTGTCTGTCTCTTCCTCTTCATGTTTCTCAATGGGGGCAGTACAGACCCCTATAGGGGACATTCGTGGAACATTGGGGGGTGCTGGAAGCTACTATGGTTGCTTTGGGTTGATTAACCACATACAGTGCATAACGGTGTATACCGGAGCCCCTCAAGGCTCTATGCTAGTGTATTCTCTGTTTTGGTTCTACAATAAACTAATAATGCCAAGAAATATAATCAAAGTATCCCCCATGAGCACCACAATCTTTTGAGCCGGAAGTTGTATTTTGAAGAGCATTATTATTATTATTATTATTATTATTATTATTATTATTATTACCCGTATTGTGGGTTTTTAAGAAAAGAAACAGACAAAAATAAAGTAGACAATATTTATTGTTATTGTTACTAAGCTGCAATTAACTTAGCAAAGTATTGTGTGCTTGTCAATCTGCCCTTTTCTGTGAACATCTAATACCTAAAGTGTGACCCATTGATATGGAGCCATGCTCCCTGCAATAATCACTCAGATAATAGCTGAAATACCCTGTCTACAAACTTTCCTATCCTTGTTG
>CM076972.1:20824143-20856643 GCA_039105355.1 Benthosema pterotum
AGCAGACCAAAGAGCTAAATTGATGCAGATAACATACATGTACTGAATATGTATTATTTATGTGTTATAAAGGTTTTTTGTATAACAAAAAAAAAGTGGGCTCAATGTTATACAGGTTTTGAATATGACACAGACACGTTATTGCTATTTTGCTATTTTTTTATGAAGTTGTCAAAACTGATAGACCAATATGTTCAGAAGAACGGTATATAAAAACCTAACTGTCTGTTAGTGAGATATTACAATTTACAATTTAGGCATTTAGCAGGTATTCCATTAAAACAATTTAGGTATTTAGCAAATATTCACATAAAACAATGGTTAAAGCCTTAATCTGTGATTTTATTTTATTTTTGCCTACGGAATATTGTTGCATACAACATAAACCACTAAAAATTGACATTACATTTTCAGTGCCTTCCCCTTTTCTGGTTAGAGCTAAATTAACAGCCGTACTACAAAAATTAAGTTTGATATCATCAGATGACGTGTGTTTCTGTGCTGTTAGCATCTCTGGGAAACAATGTTTCATGTCAAATTGTTCCTCCTGTAAAGCTTTGTGTGTTGTGCTCCCGTCTCTTCATTTCATGTTTGAGCGTGGAAGTGATGTTGAGCGTGGGGAAGGTTCCCCAGTGGGTTGAGGTCATGGCTGATCCCCACGCGCTGCTGAATCATTGATATGATCAAAGTATTGGAGCATGAACACATCATGTGTTGTGGTCCGTGTTTTGACAGCTCACACATTAAAAATGGAAAGCAGGCTCAGAGGATTTTGCACACTTTCACTTGATTCGGATCTTGGGGAGGGTGTGTGTGTGTGTGTGTGTGTGTGTGTGTGTGTGTGTGTGTGTGTGTGTGTGTGTGTGTGTGTGTGTGTGTGTGTGTGTGTGTGTGTGTGTGTGTGTGTGTGTGTGTGTAGGGGGTCTGGGGCTGTAGTGAATTATGAATAAACTCATTGAAATATTATTATCTCCAAGAGCCAGGCCAGAATGGCTGGGTGGGCCCCTCTCCGTTGATGTACAGTAGGTGTCTGTCTGTCTGTCTGTCTGTCTGTCTGTCTGTCTGTCTGTCTGTCTGTCTGTCTGTCTGTCTGTCCGTGTTAGGCCCTGGCTACACGACTGCTGATCTTTTGTCAAACGCAGAAATATTCCTGCGTTTGGGCCTTTCTACAACATGCAAACGGCGTTTTCCGTCACTCAAACAGAGTTTTTGTGAAAAGAGATAAATAAGGGAAGATTTTCGAAAATATCCGGAGCCACGGAGCCGTGTAGACATGTGAAACGAAAACAATGACGTCACCACCATAGCCGCGCATGCCCATTGTCGCTTCTCATACTCATCAGCTCATGAAGTGACCAAACAACTTCCGAGGTGTCCCTATTCAGGCTGCATTGAACAGCGTGTGCGCTCAGTTTCTGACCCCTCAATGTCGCAACTTTTCTACTGGATGTTACATTAAAGTAGTCCACCTCCCGGAATCCCAGACTTTCATCAGTCCCCATCGTTCATCGCGGTAGGAATTGGACTTTATTTTCTCACATAAAAGGTAGCCTACTACTGGGATTATGAATAAATATTGACGTAAATGTGACGTTAATAGGGGAGGTCAATTCATGTTTGTTTAATAACTTGTTGTTTTTGTCAACTATAACAAAGGACGAAGTCATTTATATGTAGTCGACTAAGAGTAGAACAACAAAAAATAATTTAAAGACTAAACTGGGACTAAAAGGCAAAATGTTATTGAATAGCATATTTAAATAAAAACAACACTGTTGTGGAGGGGACTTTTATTGTTTTTTAATTCACAGGGAGGGTGATGATTTTTTTTGTGTGCAGTTCACATTTCCTCCATATACCTCCAATATTCAATTCAATTCACTTCAATAACTCCAATAACATAGTCCCTTACTACTACTAGGTTACGTGGAGAATTTATTTGGGTAACCATGGAAACCAGCTAACACCGGCCATTTCTGTGCCACCTACTGGCCTGGCATACATGTTGGAGCCCAAAATGTCCGTTTTGGGTTGTATGTGTTGACACGGATATCTTTGTCGTGTGGACAGTTTTTTTTTTTTTTTTTCAACGGAGGAGGAAAAGAACAGATAGAACAGTAGCCATGGCCTAAATCTCAGACATTGCAATGTTGCAATGGTTGCATGCACACACCCAGTAGACTGAGGGAGAACCTCAACCACACTTTTACACGTTTTGGCCTATAACTCTTCAATATGGGTTCATTTTCTCCCCATAAATGCCATGACCATTTCTAGGAAAAAAAAATACAGATGTCCAAAAGTCAGACATTGACACACTTCATTTCTGGAATCAAGAAAGAAAGAGGCAGACTAGAATCATTCAAGGCTCTACTTGCCACATACTTCCATTCCAAGGTTTGGGGACAGACAGGCCTGATTTGCTAAAAATGTCCACATGAACATTGCTGAGCCTCCAAAAGCATTTTCATTCACACCTATAGAGGGCGTCATAAAGGCTACAATGTTACAAGTAGCATGAACATGATACTCAGCATCTTTCAAACAAATGCTCTCCGGAGATATGTGACAATGAAACGATACAGGCCTTTGATAATAGTACCGTCTGCCTGTAATTGCTTTCACAAATGTCAAATTTATGCACTACATGCCATTTTGGAAATAACTACTTCCGGGCCTCTTCAGACTTCATTCACAGGTAGATTGAGCAGCATTCCCTTTTGGATGTATGAACAGGAATTGGACGGATTTTTTTTTTCTTCTTATTCTTCAGGTTTCCTGATGACTATACAAATCTGGCTACAACCTGAGCATCCGCTCCAGACCAGTCACTTGGTGGAAAGCCTCTTGATGTGAGGTTACTTCACAGGTGTTACCAATACTCTATACTAAATAACACAGAGGGTTATTTCCAAAATGCCATATCCATAGACCCTACAATATTTATGCAACACAAGAAATGAAATTGCATGTTCAGGGCGATCTATAGAGCACACCTCTAAAAAACTGTTTCTCTGCTGAAACTGAATGGCAATCATGAATCTGATTCTTGAAACAAATCACTATTAGCTAGCATTTTCAGCTTTTATAGATCTGCAGTTAGTTTGTATAAAGAGTTTAAAACAAAATGAAAGAGAGTCATCATAGACAAACATTTAGTAAAAATGGCAGATCTAAAGGCATTACATTAAATTTGGGCAGGAGCTCATTTGCAGAGGGCATAGATATAGAGTATAAGGTTGGTTAAATAATAATGAGCACAGCCCTGTGGGGTTCACTTCGCTCACATGTTTGCTCTTTGAAACTCACAGTACACAAACAACGAATTAAGATGTTTGTTGATCACACAAATTAAGGTCATGCATGTGGGATATTTTTATATACAATATACAGTTTCTCTCTCTTTTTTTCTTTCTTTCTTTAAGACAGTGTGCAGCATGCACATCTTGTGTAACCGTTCATGACACAACAGTCCCAAACCGGGGAAAAAAAAACATGCTGGAGTCTGGGGAGGGGGGGGAGTACAGTAGTGAACTAGTGATGACTCAGCAGAATAAGTCATGGAGTCTGGCAGGGGAAGTGACAGCTGTGGATGCAACTTCCTTCTCGCTGCTGTCCTTTCAGATGCTATAAAACTGTGCCTGTGGTTGTGTGTGTGTGGTGTGTGTGTGTGTGTGTGTGTGTGTGTGAGTGTGTGTGTGTGTGTGAGTGTGTGTGAGAGTGTGTGAGTGTGTGTGAGTGTGAGAGTGTGTGTGTGAGAGAGAGAGAGAGAGAGAGAGAGAGAGAGAGAGAGAGAGAGAGATTTCACGTCTTGCCATTGTACAAAAGATGAGCAGCCATTTTCAAAACTGCGAGGGCATACCGGTGGTGTGGGGCCACCGAAAGTTGGCCCTAAAATAATATGTGAAACAAAAATGATTTCAGTGCTAAAATATAACTTTAATGTTGATGCCAATAAATACAATTTCAAAGTATACTACAGTATATGTTTGCGCCATTGATCCGAGGTGGAACACAATGGATTGGTTGAGTGCATTGAGAATGCATGCAGGCTATGCATCTCACCACTTGAACAGTATAGAAAACGGAAACCAGAAAAGGTTGGAAAGCACTGATATGCATCTTTGTTCCATGGTGTTATCTGTAAACTCTTTTTGGCATAGTGTGTCTTTCCTCCTTTCCTGTCAAGCTACTGCCAATAAATCAATAAAAGGCAAAAGCCCTCAAACACAAAAAGAACAATAATTACTTGATTTCTCATATTTCACTTGCATACATATAAATAATATAAAGCAAGACATAAAAAGAACAAAGCTAAAACCCAACATAAGACCCTATGTATATGTATGATATGACATGTAATTAATGAAGTTAATAAATGTAATTATGAAGTTACTGGCATGATCAAGAATCAAGTTTTATTGTCACTGAATTATGATTCAGTCCTTTGGTAATTATGATGTAACTGATGGTTCTTGGTGATATTATGTTAAAGCAAGAGAAGACCAATATACAGTGATAACAAATACCGGTATATGTTTTTGTCTTAGCCAGTTAACTCATCATTTGCCAAAATAAATGTGTGTGTGTGTGCGCATGAGTGTGTGTGTGTGTGTGTGTGTGTGTGTGTGTGTGTGTGTGTGTGTGTGTGTGTGTGTGTGTGTGTGTGTGTGTGTGTGTGTGTGTGTGTGTGTGTGTGTGTGTGTGTGTGTGTGTGTGTGTGTGTGTGTCTATGAATGTAATGTACTTGAAAAATGCACACCAAAATGTTGTATTTATATTTTTTAGACAAAACTGAAAAATGTAAAAATGTGTAAATATCTACGAATCCCCACTTATACTAGGCTTGCATAATAGGTTGTATTGATTGATTACTTTATAATCATGATCTGCTGAAAAGATAACAGCAAAAGCCCCGGCAGAAGCTCATTTCCATTTTGGAAAGAAAGAAAGAGGAAAGTGAAAGTGCAGGACATGTTGCTAGAAAAGGGAAAGCCATATATCCAGGGAAAGTGAATGTGTGTGTGTGTGTGTGTGTGTGTGTGTGTGTGTGTGTGTGTGTGTGTGTGTGTGTGTGTGTGTGTGTGTGTGTGTGTGTGTTGTGTGTGTGTGTGTGTGTGTGTGTGTGTGTGTGTGTGTGTGTGTGTGTGTGCATTGAGTCTTTGAAGGCTATAATATGAGTTATGGTGGCCACACAGTGCAGTACAAAGGTGCAGGTACAATAACCATATGGGTCAATAAATCACTCATAAAAAGCCTTTCTGCTGCATGGAGTCCAGGGGAGGCTATATAGCAGACTGCTGCTCTCTATAACATGCAGGCCTCCGTTGCAAATGCACCCATATGTCTATCACACACACACACACACACACACACACACACACACACACACACACACACACACACACACACACACACACACACACACACACACACACACACACACTTTAATTTAAAGGTCTAAATCCAGTTGAATTGACTATTTGGCCTCTATAGTTTCCCCCCCCCCCCCCCCCCCCCCCCCCCCCTACACCATATGCAATATGGTAGGCCTATATAGGCAATATGATGGACCATAAATAGCTATGTAACTCTGACAGTGTAGGCCTGCAAATGGAACAATATAATATTTCTGCTCTGTCAGAGTCAGAATTAAGAGCCAGACCTAAAGTACAAAATTGAGAACCATTAAAGGGGAATTTAATTTTCAACATTATTAGATGTCATTATAATACATTATAAGAGTTATAACAATAATAAAGTCCCCTGTGTACTCAGATTAGAGTATAGTATGTTGAAAATGGGTGGAATTCCCCTTTACGTGGTTTAGTGGGTGGCGGTTGTACGGGCGCCAGAGGGCGCCTTTGTGCCACAGGGTGCGTGAAGGACGAGCCTCGTTAGCACTCTGATTTATTGTTCACAGTTCACACTCACACACCACTGCTATAGATTGAACAAACACACTTAATTATTTAGTATAAAAATGATTCTTCTTCGCTCACAGCAGACACACGTTCAAATAACAAAGCAGGGCTAGTTGTCCAATGGCCCCAACAGGCCTGCCATTTTTGGTGTTTTTGTTTACCTAAAGTTAAACGTTAATTTCTATATTTGCGTGTGATGATATTCATTATGCCACAGATCTCCATTTAATCTATACTGGGAAATTCCCAGAGTTCGTTTAACAATTTGACTTTGAGATTGTACCGTTGTGAATGGAATTACACTTGTTCTGAACTGTTCTATTGTTCATACTCCTTAGAATGTAAGGAATAGGAGTACCAGTGGACCAGTAACAACACATTGAGAACGTAGCATCGCCGTGTCGTCTGTCACTCAGGCAGGTTTTGAAAACGGTAATGAACACTAATTATTACTATATAGGCCTATATAGGCTACCGCATGAAGTACTACAGCAACTTGACATATGAAACAAATAGCCAGCCAACACATAGTACAAAATAAAATAAAGTAAAGTAAAATAAAAATAAATAAAGTAGGCTTAAAAAGGTAAAATAAATAAAATACAACTGATATCTGAAAATATCTCCCACTGAGGGATTGTAGATCGGCATAAAACACTGAGGGAGTTTTAGTCTGTGTGTGTGTGTGTGTGTGTGTGTGTGTGTGTGTGTGTGTGTGTGTGTGTGTGTGTGTGTGTGTGTGTGTGTGTGTTGTGTGTGTGTGTGTGTGTGTGTGTGTGTGTGTGTGTGAAAGAGAGCGCGCGCGCGTGCGTGTGTTCGGACTTTTACAGAGGAACAGCTGCTCTCCTCTTTATATCCAATCAGCTTCTCATGAAGATGACGTCTCTCTCACCCGCCTACGTCACCCAATGGGAGAGAGAGGGGGGGGAGTGTGTGTGTGTGTGTGTGTGTGTGTGTGTGTGTGTGGTGTGTGTGTGTGTGTGTGTGTGTGTGTGTGTGTGTGTGTGTGTGTGTGTGTGTGTGTGTGTGTGTGTGTGTGTGTGTGTGAGAGAGAGAGAGAGAGGAGAGAGAGAGAGAGAGAGAGAGAGAGAGAGAGAGAGAGAGAGAGAGAGAGAGAGAGAGAGAGAGAGAGAGAGGGAGAGAGAGAGGGAGAGAGAGAGAGAGAGAGAGAGAGAGAAAGTCCCATCATCAGTGTTAGGACCAGTCGCACAGACACACACCCCACCAGGAGAACGGATACACACACTCACACGCACACTCCTCACTCACATACACGCGCACGCACACACTCTGACAGACAGCCGCACACGCACACACTGACACACACAGTCACTCACCAACTCACTCACTGGTCTGCGCTCCCACATAGGCACGCACATACACCACCAACCAAAGTGTGCACACACACTGACACACACACCGGCCCCAAAGCGTCTGTTCCCCGGGCCGAGCAGAGCGCGGTGATCCCCCGCGTCGCTCTCAGTGCGTCCCTATACCGTTTCTTTTCCCGTCTTTTCTTCCACGCGGGACGCGCGGAGCGCGCGACGAGGACAGCGGACAGTTACGCAGGGCAGCGCATGCAGGACATCACATCGCAGGACATCATTGGACATCATAGGACAGCAAAAGGACAGCACGGGACAAGACAGGGCAGGACAGGGGGGTCGGGAAATAAGCTTTTTATTTTTATCCTTATAGGTGTGTGTGAAACGTTTCTAAAGTGGACCTAACGCCGCCTTACTTTTTGGATATGGGAGACATGGGCGACCCACCGAAAAGTAAGTCCTTAATTCACCCACACTGTACAGCGTTTTTTTTTTTTTCTTCTTCTTCTTTTTTGTACTATGAACATTATAACTATACTTTGTTGAGGACAGCCGTGTGTCCAGAAACAGATTGTTTTTTAAATTTGTTATTATTATTATCATTATTATTATTATTATTATTATTTACATTTGTGTAATACGGGAATAGACTATAGATATTAATTCTCCCTTAGAATCCAGTTGCTATAACAATTGTTATAATTTCATTCGCTGCTGTTGTTGTTGTTATTATCAGTATTATGTTGTTGTTGTTTTGTTGTTGTTATTATTACAATATTATTATATAGTAATATTATTATTCTATTATTATTGGATATTATTATTAATAACATCTAACAATAATGGCTACTGATCATGCTAATATTATATTTAGAGGCATAGATGATAATAATAATAATCGTGATAATCATAATAGCCTAATAATAATAATAATTAAGATTTGACAAGCCTTTAACAGGTGCCTGTCAGAACAACTATTAAAACAAGGATAAAAAAAATAAAACAAAAAGCATCAGCTTGCATTGTAATGTGTCCAGTCTAGACTATCCACACTTTAAGATTATAGCCTATTTTGTTCATTATTTTAATCTTTCGTGACACAAGGTCATAGCTGTGTCTGTGGTGGAAACGATTTTGGAAGAAAATAAAAACCGACCAGTCAAATAAGTCAACTATCTATCAGAGATGGGTTTTAATCCGACGTGTTTTGTGTGTGTGTTTGGCTCAGAAAAGCGCCTCATGTCGCTGTGCGTGGGCTGCGGGAACCAGATCCACGACCAGTACATCCTGCGGGTCAGTCCGGACCTGGAGTGGCACGCGGCCTGCCTCAAGTGCGCCGAGTGCAACCAGTATCTGGACGAGTCGTGCACCTGCTTCGTGCGGGACGGAAAGACCTACTGCAAGCGGGACTACGTCAGGTTGGTACAGTCATTTCACGGCTGGTGCGTTTCCTCAGCCGGGAGGAGAACCCGGGAGTGCTGGGTTCGATGGCGCAGTGGGCCACAGAGCCAATGTCATAGTGGTTCTTAAGGAGATGCTGTCCGGACTGAGGGGCTCTGGTGCGGGGTTCTTTGAGGGGGTGTAACCTTGGCTTTCTAATCCCCTTAGTAAGGGTCTGTTACAAGTCTGTAACTCTGACAGTGCAAGTGTATACAAAATGGAACCAAGTTGTGTACCAGTTAAAGAGGATCCTTCAAACGTAAAGGTTTTGAGGAGCACATTCAGCTATACTATGGTGGACAAATTATAGGCTATTATAGCCTATATTCAAGGAGCCTGTCAAGCATTCAAACGTGCAAATTGCAAAGGACGTTTTTCTTGCTACCACCCCCCCCCCACCCCCCCCCCCCAATAAATAAATAAATAAAATTAAAATTGAAATTAAATAAGTGAAAATAGCCATATAGCGGCTTTATTTGAAGGCTTTAATGGTAATGGGTGTTACATTTTTGTTTTGTGTCCCTCCCTTAACTAATATAAATTACTATAGATTACACAAACACATGTTCATTTGAAATCTACAAGTACCGGCTAATTTATTAATATTTGCATAGCCTAAAAGTAGCTTGTCGATGACAATCGATATAGATTATAAAGGATCACGCGATGGACGGATATAGACAAGGCTATAGCATTATGAAATCAAAATAGGCCTATACGATTGGGATGGATGGGAATTGTGTGGTGTGTGTGTGTGTGTGTGGGGGTGGGGGGGGGGGGGGGGGGGGGGTCCTTATCGTTGTGCAAATCTAATGACAAATATTACAAGCGTGACGTGAAGTCGCACAACAAATTAAGAGCAAATCGTTAATTGTTTATCCGGGCTATCTGTTGGGCTAGGCGGCACCATCAGGCTATAGCGGAATGGAGGGCATTTTCTCTCACTCTTTTATAAATAAACACGATAAGGCGCTGATAACATTGTGGCTGCAGTCTTATCAGAAAGTCTTTCTGTGTGGCATGCCTCAGTCAGGGCATTATTATTTTAAACAATGTTATCATCAAATAGCTGTTTAGGACTCTAAAGTCACACCCATAATGGGCTATTATTTTATTTGTCTAATACAATTTTAACAAACGAAATCATTATATATATATATATATATATATATATATATATATATATATATATATATATATATATATATATATATATATATATATATATATATATATATATATATATATATATATATATATATATATATATATATACATACATACACACACACACACACACACACACACACACACACACACACACACACACACACACACACACACACACACACACACACACACACACACACACAAATTGTAGTTAGATGTATAGGCCTCTTAAATTGCCGTGACTTTCACCACAACAGCATCGGACAATGGGCTTTTGTTAATTTATATATGAATCTATATTGTGTATAGTATACGGCAAACAGGATTGCTGGTGATGCGCTCAGTGACGGATTAACCTATAAACCAACCATAACAAACAACGAGAAGGGAAGGGGACTGAGCTTACGGGTAACCTACTTGCTTATTGTTTTCGACTGATTGCTGAACATATAATAATGACCAGGGCGACGATGATGATTTAGAACTTATATAAATAATTATCCCAATAAATACCCACAAATAATACAAGATTCAATTGACAGTATCCTATACATATCAAAAGTCCATTGTCGATATAAAATTAGGTCTTATATTATTATGAGCCGGGCGGCCTATTAATATAACAATATTAATATTAATAATATGATTATTATTACTATTAATAATGGTAATAATAATACAATCATAATTTGCATAATGTTTGTCAGCTGCTCGTGTGGTTGTAATATGTTGGCTCAGCTTGTGGCAGCGCTGCAGCTGCATGGCATGTGGTTCGTCGTTCGGGGTATGAATGAATTGAAGCCTTATAGCATTCATTCATGCTATACGACCGGCGCGGTGTGAGGAAGTCTAGCAGAAACTAGTGATTTCCTAAGTGAGATCCGGGAACCGATAGGGGGTCCTTGACGGAATTCCATATGGATGGGGTCCCCAGGTAAAATGATAGTTTGGAACCAAATGGGTTCTCCTGAGAGACGCCAGTGCATTGAACCAACGAGTCAATTTGGTTCCATGTGTACACTAGCCTATATAATAAATTGGGGGTCCCACTCCCAGAGATAGAAATGCCGTTGAATGGGCATCTGGGCCTACTAATGCATATCAAACTGGAGGGGGGGGTCCTTGAAATTAGAGTTGAGAATCACTATATCCGTATATATCTTCTGGGGTCCCTGGCAGTTCTCAAGCGGGGGTCCTCCACGCCGCGCTGATTAATGTCAATTTGGAGGTCCTTGACATGAAAAAGTTTGTGTAAGCCACTCTGAAGTAGAAAGTGTGTCAGTTTGCTTTGCCTCCAGCGACAAAATAAAACGCTTCATCCCAGCTGGCCGCGTGCCTGAGATATCCTATAGTCCTGAACGACACCTAATCCTCCTTCATGGTCCCGACTCCCAGCATGGGTCCCTTATTGTCCCGAGACCCAAAACACACAAATGCAAGAGGATTTATTTATCCAATAAAAGGCATATTCTTTTTTTATTTAATATATTTTTAAAGCATGTGCCTTGTGAGCTTGTAGATCTGTTGTCTAAAAAACAGTTATTTTTAAAGCTTGCGCTTTGTTAGCGTGTTCATGTTTCTTTTTATAGGGCATTTTAAACATTATTGGTGTATTGTAGGCTATTGTTGTATATTGTGTATAGGCCTATTTGTTTTTGTACATTGTTTTTCCCTCTAGATTATTTAAAGAAAACAATAATCTTTAAGAACTATAATACCGGGAGATGTTAATTATATTAATATTAATTCGCGACCCATGCACCCAACCTGGAAAGCACTGTCCCTTTTCCGTATTTTTCGCACACAACATCAACCAAATAATAACGTGGACCCCCGCCCATTGTATTCCCGCACCCCCTCTATATGTCCCCCATGTAGGCTATACGGGATAAAATGTGCAAAATGCAACATCGGCTTCAGCAAGAACGACTTCGTGATGCGGGCAAGGAACAAGGTGTACCACATCGAGTGCTTCCGCTGCGTGGCGTGCAGCCGCCAGCTCATCCCCGGGGACGAGTTCGCGCTGCGGGAAGACGGCCTGTTCTGCCGGGCGGACCACGACGTGGTGGAGCGGGCCTCCATGCAGGGCCAGGCCGGCCCTGGCGACGCGCTCAGCCCGCTGCACCCGGCGAGGCCGCTGCAGATGGCAGGTAAGGTCACCATGAAGCTATAGCATCATCATCATCATGCATGATGGATGGATGGGTGGATGGATGGATGGATGAGCATAACAGTACTTTGAATTAATGGGGTGTAGGCTATACGGCATCCTCTGTGGGATAGTCCGAGATCCGTGCAGAAATTCATGGACCCATTTTTATTTAATTACTATGCACCCATCCCGGGAGTTAGGCGGATAGATATAGGATTTTAGCATTACTGTAGCCATGTCAACTTTGTTAAGTGTGCGCGCGTGCGGGGGGCTGGGGGGTGGATGCTTCATGGGCACCTGCCCTCTGGCTCAAAGTGCCCTTTGCCCTTTGTTGTTTTTGTTTTTTATGGCCTGCCCCAACATCCTTAATTATTTTACAGTTCATGGTAATGGGAACGTGTATAGCATGTTTACTGCCAAATGACCTGGGCCATGCAGGCACGAGCTAGGGACCCCCATAAAGTCCATGCAGGCAGCCCAAAATGGGGTTTGGATGCGTGGGTGCGTGCGTGCGTGCGCACGCGTGGTTTAGTGATCTAGTTTGTCTTTGTCCCGTGTAGAAGGGTGGCTATGATGGCTTTTATAATTTTTATTTGTTTCATGTTTTGGTGACTTGTTTGGAAGTAAAATAAAAATTACAACATTGTGGCAGTGATTATGGCAATGATGACAAAGGAATGGTGATCAGCATACTATATATTTGGTTAATTAGCATATGAATGCTTAATAATAATAACCACTTCTGTGAGCTGTAGTCATCCTTTCTTTCTTTCTTTCTTTCTTTCTTTGCACATATACTTGAATGATTATGCTGGTTGATTTTTATTTAATTTTATACGAGGCCTATTGAACTGTAGTCATTTCTTTCTTTCTTTCTTTCTTTCTTTCTTTCTTTCTTTCTTTCTTTCTTTCTTTCTTTCTTTCTTTCTTTCTTTCTTTCTTTCTTTCTTTGCACATAGACTTGAATGATTATGCTGGTTGATTGCAAATAGCAAATAGATTGCAAATAGGGGGGGCTATTATAATACGAGGTCAATTTCGTATATAAGCCTTATATTTCCCATAGGCCGTGTCACGATACAGCGTTAATTGCTGTTAAGCCCGATTCACAGGTGCTAACCAAAGGGTTCATTTGGTTTGGGAGTTCAATGCAGGCATGCTGTTGGCGCTAAATCACCATTTAATATACTATACAGCTACACACGGTCCTATACATAAATCAAAAACTATCACGACTAACCCGTATAGCCTTAGGTTACTAGGCTACGGCAGAAAGATATATGGATGGCAGAATGAGTCTGCATCATATACGGGATGTTTTTTGCGTTATTATTAAGGACAGTGTCAGTCTTTGAGCTGGAAATACGTCAGGTGTTTATACCGATTATTTTGCGGCAGCAATAATTTATTTCGGTCGTCATGAGTCGTGACAATTGCGCATAATAGAATACGCTAATCCAGTTTATTTAATACTATCGAGGCCTCTATTTAGGCCCATAACACTCGTGTTTCTTTGGTTGTTGCTTGAAGGCTTCCTTGTTTTGTTTGCTTTAAAGTGTGTTTTGACGTAGGCTACAGAGAACGAATAAAGGGCTGTGGTCGTGTTGAATAGACAAGTGAGAGATGTGTTACAACATACAAGTTACAGGTTTGGGGGCCTAAATATGAGAGTTTATACTTTATAGGCCTCCAGCGCTCAACTTAAGTCTCTATTGTCGCTTATAAAAGAGAAGCAATACATGGGTGTTAACAAGAAAGCCGGTGGTTTCTCTTGGAGATTCTCGCGTAACTCTGAAGGCATTAGAGCTACATGGACCGAATAAAAGTCCACCGCAAATGCAAATTTCCTGTATATACCCTATTGGAGCCACATGCCGCTTCTGTGCGCATCCCGCGAGATCCACCCATCTAGGAACGATTAAAGGGAAGGGAAAAAAGACAGATCAATTTCTTATTATTGATGTTTTATTAGGAATCATTATCGCCACGTGCATCCGGACATTCACCAAGTTATCTTGTTTTGGACAATATATTTATGATTTTATGTAGTCCAAAACATTGTGGTCATGGTGTTTGAAGGAAGAAGGCCTTGCGACCTATATCCACCCCCGCAGAGCAACTTTTTATCCGACCAGATGTCCTATAATGGCCTATAATATCCCTACACGTAGAAGTCCCCACGACTTGTTCCCTTGTCCCCTCGGCGGCAGACTGACTCTATAGGCTACGGCGGGGCACTGGCGTGCTGTTTATATTTCTGATGGATATAGGCTAAAAGCGTTAAATCGATCAACCAAAGTAAGAAAGAAATAATTATTTTGTTAGAAATTCTAATACCAAAACGTAGCGGAGTTGTTCTGTTCGCCCTATAGCGGACGACGCTTCAAACTCTCGATAAACAACGGTACTTATGCTCTTCTCTCTCAGCAGAGCCAATCTCGGCGCGCCAGCCGGCCCTGCGGCCGCACGTCCACAAGCAGCCGGAGAAGACGACGCGCGTGCGCACGGTGCTGAACGAGAAGCAGCTGCACACGCTGCGGACGTGCTACAACGCCAACCCGCGGCCCGACGCCCTCATGAAGGAGCAGCTTGTGGAGATGACCGGCCTGTCCCCGCGCGTCATCCGCGTCTGGTTCCAGAACAAGCGCTGCAAAGACAAGAAGAGGAGCATCCTTATGAAGCAGCTGCAGCAGCAGCAGCCCAACGACAAGACGGTACTGTCCATGGTTGCTTTCAACACTTTTTAGTTTAACCAGAGAGAGAGAGAGAGAGAGAGAGAGAGAGAGAGAGAGTCAATTTTTTTTTTATTTGTCACGCCATATGATTAGGCCTATAGACAAGTAAGGGGGGGGGGGGGGGGATTTAACAATTCCCAATTGGGGGGACAGCAGAAAATGGTATGGGGCGGCTTCATCGCCCATGTCGCGTCGCACGCATGCCGCAGTGCCGCACCCATCCCATTTTCAGTTAAAAGACTTTTATTAGGCAAGTATAAGCATCAATGATATAACATCAGTTGTTGTTGAAGTTACAACAGACACGCACCATGCATAAAGATAAAGGTCTGACTCAGAGAGTTTTCTGTTTTCAATGATGAAATGCTGTTGGTTTCGTGGTGCCGCAGCTGTAGTTAGTTAGTCGCAGTAGTAGTTTCAATCATTTTAAATATACCGGTAAGCACTTTAATTTGAAATATCTTGGGTTGTTTTGCATGCCATCATGTTTGGTGGGGCAGACTGGGCATTTAGGGGGGCATTGCCCCCCATGCCCATGCCTAGATCCGCCCCTGGTTTAACCAGAGTCAGAGAGAGAGAGAGTCAAGGTTTTTTTTTATTTGTCACGCCATATGATTACGCCTATAGGCCTACAAGTAAAAGAGAGGGGGTCGTTTTCGTGCAAGTTTCGTGTTATGCTAGGACCCCGACGATGATTACGCATAGGCCTAGGCCCATATTTGGCCGCGAACGGTGAACCCGTGCACCCCGAACTGTTTTTTGTTACGTAGCCTACCTGCCAGGAAAACACTAGAAATCGTTTTGCAGAATAGACTAGAAGAATGAAAGAAAAATGTAAATTGTAAAAGTGATTCTCACTTTTCCAAACATAAAAAATAGCAGATTATTACAAGCTTGCAGAAAAGATTTTTTTTTAAAGTACCGTTCATCCGGTTCATGGCTTTGTCGCCGGGCTGCTGCTGCTGCAGCTGCTTCGTGAGGATGTTCCACTTCGTGTCTTTAATGACAAACAAATAGCAGCTTGTAGGTCTGCTATTTTTTTTAAATAACTTATAAATTGACAAAATGTTTTAAATGATTGTGATGCTGCTGTATTATCTCATATACCTCATGCTCTATAGCCAATCATTGATTGATTGATTGATTGATTGATTGATTGATTGATTACATTAGTCAGGAATGTAAATAGAATACTTCATTAGTCAGAAATACCTACATACAATAAAACATTAAGGCTAAATGGAGAAGGTTTACACTGGTTTTACGTATGTACTGTATTATATATTTTGCTATGGCTAATGTGCGTGGACCACATACACCCATCCCCCCCCCCCCCCATACACACACACACACACACACACACACACACACACACACACACACACACACACACACACACACACACACACACACACACACACACACACACACACACACACACACACACACACTTCCACTGAAAACAAGTATTTTTTTTTTTACAAAATATAAACCGTTTTTGTGAACGCAATCGTGATGGTTTTATGTGGTTGTTCTTCTCTCTCACATATATAGAACATCCAGGGAATGACCGGCACGCCCATGGTGGCCGCCAGTCCAGAGCGGCATGACGGTGGCCTGCAGGCCAACCCCGTGGAGGTGCAGAGCTACCAGCCACCTTGGAAGGTGCTCAGCGACTTTGCGCTGCAGAGCGACATAGACCAGCCTGCCTTCCAACAGCTGGTGAGACGATATGCGGTGAGGGAGGCACTGGGGAGGGAGGGAGGGAGGGCGGTGGGGGCTGATTTTCTTATAGTCAGGGGTGTAGTGGAGGGGGGACGCGGGGGAACGGCGTCCCCCCACTTCTCACATCTAAAATATTTGTGGGTCTGAAAAAAATCATTAGCATGGTGAAATACATCTTGATGACATCATCACGATGTGTTTCACCATGTTAATGAGTTTCCTTTTTTCTGAGAGTGTACAAATGGAACCAAATGGACCCGCTAGGGTCCATTTGGTTCACATTTGTACACTCTCAGAAAAAAAATCAAATGGGGGTAATTCCCCATTTCAGAGGCGTCCCCCCACTTCTAAAAGTACCACTACAACACTGCTTATAGTATACTTTCCCTGGCACAAATGTTAAAAGGATCCCTGGCTAATAAGACAAATATGCCTTCAAACATTATACTTGCCCTCTATAACTAAAATTACAAAATAAAAACACTGTGGATATTTTATTTCTTTCACAAATGGCAAATCCTTCACTCAACTGCTCCTGTTGCAAGCTGATGATGTTATATGTCCACATGCTCTGTCGCCCTATGGAATTATGGAATGGATATACTACTAAATAAAACTTAATATTTTCTAGTAAGTTAATAGGTTAATAGTCTTCAAAGAAATATTGTGCATGTATTAGCAGGCTAGGCCACAGATGGACATATGACATCATTATTTTGCGACAGGAGCAGTTCCTACTGAATCAAAGATTGTCTATTTATTAAAGAAATACAATATTTATGGTGCTTTTATTTTTTAGTTGTAGTGGGGAGGTATACTGTTTTAAAGCCTATTTGCCATATTAGCCAGGGCTTCTTTTAAGAACAACAAAATAAAGCTAAACTAAGCGATATCGGCTATCAGTTAAATTCTTATTTTAAACATTAGTATTGGCCAAGAATTTCCATATCAGTGCATCCCTATAGTGTATATGGCCAGGAGGTAGGCTGTCTGCACATTTCTAAAATGACAATTTAATGACTTTCAAGAGTCATATAGTACATACTGTATAGGAAAAGGCAGTCCTTGTGAAAATATACTAATAGACGCCTTTACAGACGACGTCACACGAGTAAACACCAGTATGCGCGTGCAAACTGGCTGCAGAAGAACCCTGCCTCTCATAACATGCAATAGAAAAGTTCCAACTTCACCCACTTGTTAAAAACGCACCATCAAACTTTCAAATGCTGTTTTTATCCCAATATGGAAGAAAAAAAAATAGGGTTGTTATTGTGTTCTCTCGCCCTTGAAATATATAATCCTCGGGTTCTGTTGTGCTTCAACAATAATAGCAATTCAAAACAGTTTTCCTCAAAACCACTCCTCCAGTCGCTGTCATAAGAACGAGAGGTGCGCTCAACATGATCACGGCAGCTCAGCCTGTTTGTGTCATCATAACCTATAGACAGAGTATAGACAGAGTTACGCAAACTCCGTTCACAATGGGGACAAGTACAACAAATAGGGACACATCTTTTTTATTTTACTGTAGATCGTTTTGCAGTAATTTAGTTACTTGTTACTGTAATACGGTACTTTGAAACAGCTGACATGTTTTGCGCAATATATTTCAAGTCCAGCTTGTCCCTCTTTCAGCCTGAAAGAGGGACAAGCTGGACATGGGGGCATGAACAGCAGCTTTAGCCATTGACAATTTGACATACATACATATAGTACTCTAAGGCTTGAGCGCTCAGTTTCTTACCCCTCAATGTCGCAACTCTTTCACTAGATGGCTGCACCCATGCGCACCTGCAACTCATCTGTGTAATTTATGCTTCGTCGTGTGACGGTATCGCATACGCAGACGTCTAAGCTCACAACAGTCACGTCCATGACGCGATGTGAGCTTTTATATCAGCGGTTCTCTGTGCGCAGTACTGTTGCACAACGAAGTATAAACGTCTCCTAGGGTGCACCTCTCTAGCCAACACACAAGAGGAGGTTGAATGAAGTGAAACCAACGCTCCCCAAAACAACATGTTTGGAGATCTGTTGGGAATTGATTACATGAAACGGTCACCTGTGCATCCAGTCCCAATGTTTGTAAACAAATAATTGGTCTATAAGATAGCCAGCCCACAGACTGCGCGAGGTGTTGGGCTCATAGATAAGATATTGGAATTGTGGGATGATCAAACTACTAAATGCAATGGCTATACTTGACACAGTGCATGCCTCAAGTCTTGAGCTTATCAAATGGCTAATTTTACTATTTCACTGTCCTTTCGGTTATAAGACGTTAAACATGGATACCGTACCTTAACAACACAGATCATTTTGCTCTCTAGTGTGTGTGTGTGTGTGTCACGTGGATTGCGCACCGTGGTTTGAGGGTGGATTGAGACGCATTACAAGTGAGTGGCAGCTCTCAGATGGGATGGGTCCGTTAAAAGGGGGATCTGAGTGAGTGAGAGGTTAGATGGTAGCCTATAAGGTTGTCCATCTCCAATGTGACCGACACATGAGAAATAAACGCACGTTCCATTTAGTGAGCAGCTTGTTTTTGATACATGGCGATATGTCTGTCTACTCGACAGATTATCCTCCGAGATATACAGTGGATTAACATTCTGCCACTCATCTTTGAGGTAGGGGAGTAGAGACGGAGACAGAGACAGAGAAAGAGAGACTTGTGAGTGACATTATCGTTTTTTTGTCTCGTTTCCATAGGTCAATTTCTCGGAGGGAGGACCCGGTTCAAATTCGACAGGGAGCGAGGTGGCGTCGATGTCCTCCCAGCTTCCAGACACTCCAAACAGCATGGTATCCAGCCCCATTGAGGCGTAAAAAAACCAAAAAAAACAAAACAAAAAAAAAGACCAATGCGAACCAGCTCCAAACAACTAGCTCATGTTTCTGAGCAAAGAAAAAAAAAGGAGAAGAGGTTTATATGATGATGATGATGAGGAGGAGGAGGCGGCGTAGGAGGGGGAGAAAGAAGACAGCCCCTCTGGGAGGAAGGGTCGCAAGCAACAAGATGTCAACTCTGTTTTAATTCCACCCGAAGAAGAAGAGAATTATCCTCTCTCTGCACGAAGCCTCTTTAATAATGGGAGCTAAACGCTGAACCCTCGCTGCTGGTTTGTTACACTGTGAAGACAATCATTAATGGGATGTATGTTATACTGTATACCGTCCATCAACCACCCTGGGCTGGCTGCAACTAAACCCACACACACACACACGCACACACGCACACACACACGCACGCACGCACGCACGCACACACGGGGAGGAGCAGTTCTGCATCTGCCTGCGTCCACCAGTCTACGACCATCAAAAAGGACGGATTCATCGCTCCGTCATTCCAGAAGCCTGGTGCTGTCTGTCTGTCTGTCTGTCTGTCTGTCTGTCTGTCAGTCTGTCCCTCCCTCTGTCTGTCCATCTGTCCGTTCGTCCATTCAAACTGCCTGATTATTACAGTTTTTTGCCAAATACAGAAAAGAAAGGAAAAAAAATCAACTATACAACAACATCCCATCCCATTCTTCAACAGAAACAAAAAAACACGGACCTCTGGATTTAAAAAAAAAAAAAAGAGACGAACCTTAAAACTAATGACGCTTTAAAGTCTGGAAACCCAATTATTTTGCGCCACACAAAAAGCCAGACGTGCCGCCATGTTTGGAGAAAAAAAGAAAAGAAAAAGAAAAAACTCACTGACTCTGGGTGTTTGTTTTTATGATATTATTTAATAATAATAGCTTGACCTGACAAGTGACCCCCTGATTATGACATAACATTTGAAGGGGGACTGGGGGGGGGAGTGGTGGGAGGGGCGGCATTGCTTTTTTCCATTTTTGTTACATAAATTCCTTCAAAGGCCCGTAAAGTACTAAAGCATTGCAACAACGTTACCTCTATTTTTGCCACAAGCTTCGTGGGAACTTCTGTGTGTGAGTTTTAAAAAAAGAAAAAGAAAGAAAAAAAAAATGTCCGTCCGAGAATTATTATTATTTTCTTTCCCAAAGATGTGTAAAAAAAAACAATTAAGTTAAAAATGACCATTAGCTCTTGAGATTTTTTTTGTTTGTTTCCTTTGTTCCTGTGCAACAAGATTATTTATTATTTATTGTCGAAAGACCTGATGCCACTTTTGTGTAACTTTCTTTACTGAAGTAAAAAAGAAGAGAAAAAAAAGTTGAAGATTGTATGCGTTGTTGTCTGAATTATCTTGTCAAATCAATTTCTTCAACCTCAAAATCTTTATACATTGATGAGATGGCTAGGGGGCCAGGGGCTTATTTCACCAGTAAAGATAAACCAGTCATGCTAATAATACAGCCTATAGATCTGTGCAGTGATGTCACCACGCCTGTTACAGAAGAGGATTCCCCATTCATTTTCCTCATAGACTTTTCAAAAATGGTTAATAAAAACACGATCGTGCCGCGGACAAAACCAACTCGGGTCATGACAACTCATGACAACAAACACAATATTATCATATAATCTCTAGTTAGCAAGAACTAGAAAACGACAGGATACAACACTTTTGTTTTCGTTTTTCATCTTAGAAATTATTTGATTGTCCCAAAAGATTGTGTGTGTCATCATGATTTGTCACGACCCGAGTTGGTTTTGCCGCGGCGTAATCGTCTTAATATGAATCATTTTCAAAAAGTCTATGAGAAAAATGAATGGGGAATCCACTTCTGGAACAGGGGCGGTGACATCACTGCACAAGTGTATAATAGGCTGTTTACAGTGTGATTTTGCCATGGCCATATTTGCTGACTGGTATATAGTAGGATGGATAATAGAATGGATAATTCATTCATTGAGCCAGCTAGTACAGGATAGATGCGCTCTCCCTTCATATACAGTATAGGCGTATGCTGCAACTCCTTCTAGAGCAGTCGTTCTCAACCTGCGGGTCAGGACCCCAATGTAACCACGATTTGAAGGTTCGGATGACAGTGAGTGGAGTGACTTTGTAATAACTAGAAAGACAGACAGACAGACAGAAAGAAAGAAAGAAAGAAAGAAAAGGCAATTGATTGATTGAATGACTGATCAAACAATTACCAGTTATCAAAAACGTACAGAGGTACAGTTGAAGACAATTCAAAATTCTAACACAAAAAGTCAAGAGGGGCTTGTTTCTATTTCAATTCATCAAGCCTTGAATGTCAAATGTTCAAGCACTTTATATGATGTCACAGACCATTGTTCAAAGCACTGGGCTATATTTATGTATTATTAATGTTTTACATTCTGGAAAAGAAAACGCCCAGACCTCAGGTTAAAATTGTAATACTTAAAGGAGAACACATTCACTGCCACGTATTAAATAATCACTTCATTATTTAATTCGCCCCTGCCTTCTTTTCTCAGATGTTTCTGAGCGAAGGGGAAATTATCCCAGGTTGTGAACCGGAAGTTAAAGCCACCTATGTTAAATCTATCACTACGTTTAGTCACCCAAAACAAACATTTTGTAACTGTCAGCAATATTTTTGTAATTGGCCGATAATAACGCTTGTTTTGATTAGAACTGGAATATGGGAAAAGAACCTGAGATAAAATAAACAATAAATAAATACTGTAAATAAACCGAAACAACAGCAAGTCGACAGGGTATGGCCATTTTGGATCCTGTCCATTGCCTGTTTATTGACCGTTGTAGAACTTCATAGCTAATCATAACTAGCACAGGACCGCAACCAATGGATTATGTTAATCAATATAAAACATAAAAAGAGTATACTGGTCAATGGCAGCGATTCCCCACACCTTGAACCTGTGTTACAAGCCTAAGGGTGCTGCAAAATACTTCAAAATATGATCTACAAGCTCACAATGTGCCACGTGTGACATGTTGTGAGCTTGAACATTGGCCACGTTTGTTTGGTAACTCTTGTTCCACCCCAGAATAGGTATGTTTGTGTTCAAGTAGTTATTATTAAATACCATGAAGTTAAAACCTTTAAATTTGTCTGGATATCCTCTAAATTTGTCCTTGTGACATAATATGCTGCATCTTAGGGGTGAAACAATTTCTTTATGTACCATAAAAATTTACAGGCTTGCTCAGAGCCAAACTAATGTTTGAGAACTGCACTGTCCTACACATGCTTTTTGATTGATTGAAGACATTATTGATTGAAGAATGTAGCATTCTTACTGCACATTTATTTAAGTACATTTATTTAAGTACAAACTTTAGTTACTACTTTTTGTGGATTTGTGGATTTTGATAAATATTACAAAAATATCCTACATTAACCACTTCGCGCTATCCTCCATCTACAAGCTTACATTACATATGATATACATTTATACTTGTTAGCACAATGAATACTTTACTGATATGTTCATCAAAATCTGTGCCAACAATAACAGAAAATGGTCAACCATAGGCAAAGGCTGATGTCAGTTTTCAGGCTGTCTACCATAAAGCAATTGGGCAAAACACTCCATTGCGGATGTGTAGATGCGATCACTAATCACTTGACACATGTACTCCATCCATCTCATATAAGTAGGCATATATGATTGATTTGGGGTGTTTTTTATAGAAATTAAATGATAACCCTGACAAAAATCATTCTGTTTCATGTGTTAAGTGCAAATAGTGTGGCAAAGCATGAGGGACAATGTTGGTGCGTGTGGAAATTCAAAACTCGGTGGTGGATCGGTGTGTATACGCAATGACTTGCATGAAGTCTTAACAACATATTGCACGATCAAGTTACAAATGTCCATCCATCCATCCATCCATCCATCCATCCATTGGTAGTGAATTGATAGCTTTTTTGCAAGCACCCCGGACAGTTTTACATGGCGCAATTCACAATTTAGATATTTAATATTAATTTCATCAGACACGCCCCCTGTCTATACAAATCAATTTTAACTTCAACCCACGCTGCGACACATCGCTTGGAGATCAGCTATTTTCAGCAGGCAACCGCAGCTCAAGTAAAATCAAGCATTACAGCACAATCAAGGCCAGCCACGATAGGCCTACATTTTTCTAGGCCCTAAAACATTTTAGATTTACTAAAATATGACTAAAAGTAAAGTAAATTACATTTTATCCAAAAGGCTATGACAAAACCAACACAACGGGATAGTGCACATGTTGAATAGTGTGGAAATATGAGTTGTGATTCTGTGGGAAGGCTGAGTGGGCTGAAATGGACTATACACAACGTTTGACCAGTGACACTGTGTCACTGGTCACACAGTGATATACAGTACAGTAGCTGGTCATGGATCACAATGAGACTTGCCCCAACCCAATGACCAGACCAAGGAGCCAGTCCTGGACTACAGGAAGTCAGCCAGAGAGCATACCTACATCTTCATGTGTATTGTAGGCTAATGCTTCTTTTTTTATTTTAATTGTACCATTTGACTGCAGGAAGTATATGTACTGCCCAGGCAGTTAACAACGGGCATATTAACAATGGTGGAGCAGATCAGCAACTTAAAAGTTCTTGGAGTTCAAACAGTATAACCCTGAGAAACTCACCTGAGCCATACACACTGAACGAGTGGTGAAGAATGCACACAACGACACTGCTCCTTTCTCAGGCGACCGCAGAGGTTTGGTATGAGCTTGCATGCCTTCGTCTATGAGCTTTTTCATATCAAGAGCCAAGGATTTATTCTGCATTTGAGCCACAGAACACAATTTGAAGAGATTTAGCCTTAAGACTTTGTCCACTATTCCATGCTATATTGAATGAGAGATAACAGACTAACGTTGAACAAAATAACTATTTCACCTATCATTGTCTAATTGTGTAGACTTGAGAGTTGTATGAGTGTTAATTAAAGGCTAATGGATGCAGGCATGTATTCATGGGAAGTGATGGAAAGAAAACGCCTAGTCCAGATACAACAATGTTGCTACATAATCTGTATACGTACAACAGGCTGAGTAGGGCAACACACACACAGAATGAGATAAGAAGTAGCAAGCCAGCCATCATAATAATAGATTTCCCTGCGGTTTCACCATGTAATAATCAATGCCCATACAGTATGTGCGTCCACAAGCAGGGTAAGTAGCCGATCTGTATGAGACAACACAGGTCTGTCGTCAAGATGGGGGAAACAAATATATGTGAGTAGGGCAACCAAATCTTCAGCGTTGCCTGTACAGGCCACTTCAACTTGTTGCGTCTACAAAGTGTTTCCGTTCTTTTACAGACACAGAGACAAGTGGCATTTCCATCTACAGGATATTTAAAAACGCAAAAGGGGAGTCTAAATTAGGCCTTTTTTAATGAGACACTGAGACAGTGTTGGTACAGACAATCTTTCAATGTCATTAGTGCATCCAGACAGCTTGTTTAATCTTCCACAGATACACACAACTTTCCATACTGGTTGATACTCGCCTCATGGGAAAAACTCCCAGAAATCACTGGCGTCAACAATTATGCGACAGTGTCGACATCAGATGCACATGGTAAGGTTGTAAGTTAGACCCCTTGGCGGAACGTGCCGAAAGCCAATTGGAGGGGACCTACAGTTTCCAAGAAATGGGGGGGAAGCCATCCCCATTGCAACGCTTTGTGAGCTTGTAAATCAGCCATTTTCATCAAATGTTCCCCTCAGAATAGCTATCAGGGTTCAAGTGGTTAATGTGGCTTAGGCTGGCTGGGTCTGGAGGGACTGGAGGCAGATCCTCTGCGCTCTTTCCCCCCTTGTTCAATGGATGGGGAACGACGCAGGGGGAGAGCGCACGGGGGGACAAAGGCTCCTGATAAAATAGCCTTCAGGTGCTCTGTGTGTGTCTGGGCTTGGTGGCTGTGCATTCATGGCCGATGGGAGGCCTGGAGAACAAAAGCAGCACTGTACCTTGGGCAGGTTCGCCGGGGGAAACAATGGCCCCTGCCTGGATGAGACAACATTCAATCGGTGGGCGGGGGGGTGGATGGACGAGGAGGGGTACAACTGGATCCTCCCTGAAGCCCGGCGCCTCGCTCCCAGAAGCCCAACAACACTGGTTTGTGGGGGAGAAAAGGCTGATGGGGAGACATTGTGCGAACAAAACCCTTATCAGCATGGATATAGCTTCATAGCAGCCTGAATTGAAGCTGCTAGACAGAAAGTCAACATGCCCCAAGCAGGTGAATCTCTCTGGAAAAATGGGGGGCTGCAACGTACAGGCTGATCAAACTCATACTTTTTAATTGATTATAAAATGAACAAAAAAATCCACTGAAAAAATAAATGATGTGAATTTCAAAATTCCATCTCAATACAGCAGATTAAGCAATTCAATTGGAAGTGATGACACAAAGAAATGAGCAGACAGAACTGTATTTGGAAAACTAGAAATATGTTTGCTCTGGCAAGTGGCAATTGGCTTGAAATTGGAAAGGCAGTAACTAAATGGACCATTATTTAACCAAAATACATCACTTACCCCTATACCTTTAAGTTCAGTAAGCAAGCACATGCAGGTACTGTCCACCAATGGACCATGTGTGAGGGGTGACGGCCGGTGACAGAGGAAGGGTCTGGAAGGAGTAGGAAAAGTGGATGTCACAAGAGTCTCTACAGCGTTTCGATGGGGTTGGAGGGCGGCTTGTCAGCGCAACACGTGTGAAAAAGAATGCTAAGTGCTATAGCACCCTCTGTCCCATCCAGTCGACAAAATACTCTCCCATAGTTACTTGAGTCAAAGTATCTAAACCAGCATGGCCATGTGATTTGACTTTTTCAAGTCACAGGGCGTTTCATTCCGAAGCACTGCCATTTCACCACGTGGCTTCTACATTCAGTTATAGGGTTTGGATTATAGGGACAGGTGTAATGCGGTGAGAATGGCAACGGGGCATAATAGCGTTTTTGTTTTTAATGCTACACGGCTTCCACATGCCATTATAGTGTTTGGGACAAGTGTAGTAATGCCGTGAGTCAGAATTGCGATTTTTGGGAAACAATGCCAAATATGCAACTATAATTTGGAAAGAAAGTGGTGGCAACCCTGGAGCATGCTGGGAGCATGCTTTTATCCTATAGTAGTAGTTTCAAAAGATACATGGCACATTCTGCACAATGAGTAACTAACTTTTGCAATTGGTACGTTAACTATGATTTGAAGCAATTTTGTACTTTTGAAGGGCACATGGCCTTTTCAATATGGGTACTGGTACTTGTAATTTACGTAAATAAATATGAGTACTTTCCCCACTACTGCTGCTTGATGTCAGAGGTCAGTGTCAGTGTGAGGAGGGAAAGGACACTCTGGCACTGTGGTGGTGGCACTATAGGGCAAATATGGATGTAGCTGCAAAGTCAGTGGTGCTCAAACCCTTTCATGTCAAGGATAGCTCAAATGGAAGCATATTTGGATGCAGACAAATCACCTGAATAGCTCTGTCATCCGTACAAGGTTTGTGTACTACATGAATCTATATTAATGTTTTAAAATGTCTTTCTTCCTTTCTTTCTTTTTCATGATCATCTTGCTTATATCATATAAATAAACAGGCTGTATGTTATTTTTCACTCTAAGTCTGCCTCAGTCTGTAGGCTAATCTGTCTTGTTGTGCAAAAGACTACACATCCCAGCAATTCGACCTCCACTTCTACTTCCCACTAGCTCATAGCCTCCCCTGACCAACCTCTCCCTGTTCGTTCCTCACAGTCCAGCCATGTGGAGATGTTTACTTTTTGATCTTGTCGAGGCACTTGTTCATTCATCTTTCTCAAAACAAACTACTGTTCCCGTATAGCTTGCCTCGCCACCTCTCCACTCCAGCCTGTCACCGAACAATCAGATAAACTCAAGATTCTCGGGAGCACATCCCGTGGGTGCACAATGACGATAAAGGATTATGCTATTCCTTCCTAATCTTCCAAAGATCTGAAGTATCCGCAACAGGAATTTGGAATGGGATTTCCATGTTGACGTTTTCAAAACAATCCTTTTCAATGTACGGCTTGACATGTATGGGGGCGTCGAACGCCACTTTGACAATTTCAGAATGCAATTAAAAATTGCTTTTCAGGGACTTTTGATACATACATATGAAATTTTAATAATAATAATATATTTTATTTATAAGGCACCTTTCAAGGCACTCAAGGTTGCCATACAACAAATTAAAAACAGAGCAAACAAGGAACAAATAAAAACATTTTGGCATCTATTGTTGGTATGTATGCATGATGACCATGGATATCCTCTATAAGTCAAAAAAGCTTTTCATTTCACTGCCGGGTCTTTAAAATGTACCCATAGATAACTTTGATGAGCGTTTTTAAGCAGAACACCTTCAACCAGGTTTAGCAACTTACACCACATCTCTCTACCATCATATAGGTGATCGATATGCTCTCATAGTAAGCTTGTACATTGGCATATCTTTGCTGGATGTTGGCCCCATAGGGATGCGAGGGTTCATGTCATTAAAGGACACTAATGCTGCGAAAATTAGCTGAACAACTGAGTGAGCTTTTGGCTAAAACCCACGCCAAGCAGTAAGAGCCCTAGATAGAATTTGACTTTGAAATGCAGCACACTAAAGGAACTACTCACATAACTATGAATTACCGATTGGTGCCTTTCACTGCCTTAACAAGAACAACAACAACATTTGAACATGCAGGCTTTCTGTGGAAGCCTGCAAAACTTTGACATTATATTAAAGGTGTGACTTTGCTTTTTATATCATCATTAGAATCTCAGTGTTTTGCCAATAATTTTGGGGACCACATGCAATGTCTTCACGGCCACAACCGGGCCACAGGTTGAGAACCATACTGGTCTTAAACTCAAATAGATAAGAGAGCGGGTAGAACAGGTGGTGAGTCCATGGAGCTGCTGATCACTGATAATGGTCATGATGATGAGGAGTCACATTGCTCTGGTGCCACTGCCTTCATTACATGGCCATAATAACAGGCGCACCGCTGTTCGGACGCGCACACGTGCACACCCGCACACGCGTGGAACAGGGTTGGGGACAATATTTGACCTTCGATAATGATGATATATGAACACAACCAGGCCGTATTAAAGGAGAATTCCACACCAAAAACACATTAGGCCTCAATCTACCTTGATCCCTGCGACATCATATATACTGAACTTGATTTTTGTCACAGATGCCCCCTATTCTACATTTCACCCCTGAGGTCCCCCTCCACTCCCAGTTTGCATTGCCGCAGGTTGTCTTTATTCTAATGCAGCTATAGAGATGCGCAGTGACGTCACCGCCCCGGTTCCGGAAGTCTTTTCCCAATTCATTTTTCTCATAGACTTTTCAAAAATAATTTATATCAAGACGATTACGCCGCGGAAAAAGCCAACTCGAGTCGTGAGGAATCATGATGACACACACAAACTTTTGGGACAACAAAATAATTTCTAAGATGAAAAACGAAACAAAAAGTCTTGTATCATGCCGTTTTCTACTTCTTCCTAGTTATATATTATATGACGATATTGTGTTTGTTGTCATGATTTGTCACGACCTGAGTTGGCTTTGTCCGCGGCGTAATCATCTTGATATAAATTATTTTCGAAAAGTCTCTGAGAAAAATGAATGGGAAAAGACTTCCGGAACCGGGGCGGTGACGTCACTGCGCAGCTCTATTGAAGTTGCTCCAAACTTATTTTTTTTTCCACATATCACATTTTAATACTGATACTCATGCATGCGTTTTATGTCACTCTGGGGCAAACTTTACTTGTAATCCCAGAGGTAATCTATTCCTCCTCCTCTCCAATCACTCAGGTCAAACCTCCTCCTTCAGAGCATCTCCACCATGAAGTGGTGGTGCTGCCTGAGTTTTTTTTTTAAAGTCATGTAGTGTGTGCTGGATGAAATAATGTGGTCTGATTATCCTGTAGTGCAGGGGTTTTCAACCTTTTTCATCCCAGGGCCCATGCATTTATTCAGCATTTGAGCCACGGACCACCATTTGACGACAATCTCACCCACAAGACTTAAAACTAAAGAATTCTTTTGGTTTTGTCCACAATTCCAGGCTGGATTTTGCAAACAAAACAGTGTAGACTTCTTAACTAAGTGGTGGTGCTAATTCAGATGATGAATATTTTAACTCTTGAGAGTGTAAAAATGAAACCCATTTGGTTTCATTTTTACATTCTCAAGAGTTACATCTGGTTACCCAACCTTCCATAATTTAGCCTGGGGACCACCTGGAACCATCTCAAGGACCACTGGTGGTCCCCGAACCACCTGTTGAAAACCCCTGCTGTAGTGTATGGTTTGATGGGACGTGTGGAAAAAAAGGTTTGGAGCAACTAAAATAAAAGGAGCAACTAAAAAAAAGGTTTGGAGCAACTAAAATACTCACATTAGAATAAAGACAACCTGCAGCAATTCAAACTGGGGGTGGGGGGGGGGTCTCAAGGGTGAAATGTAGAACAGGGGGCATCTATGAAAAAATTCAAGTACGCTATATGATGACACAGGGATCAAGGTAGATTGGTGCCCAATATGTTTTGGCGTGGAATTCTCTTTGGAGGAAAAATCTAAAACGCTGTGTAATCCGCTATAGCAGATAGTTGCTACAATTTGGAATAAAAGACAGATAAAACAAAGAAAAATATTCCGAGTAGTACTCGTCAGATTCAGAGGCCACATCAAGGCTTCTATGGGGTCAGCCTTAAAATGATGATGCCCTTGACCATGGGGAACTTGGGGTATCGGTACTTCTTATTTCCAGTTTCATGTTTCCTACCCGATGACTACAAAAACCAGCGACTACAACATGACGTAAGTTAGCATATGCTCCTTGCCAGAACATGAACGCAAAAATGGTATGCGCCCCATAGGCTTTTTCCGTATTGGAGTGGGCTGGGTGATGGGCTGGGGGCGGAGCCTGTCAGCATGGAGGAACTCTACATCCTCCTGGTGGGGGCTCCTCACTGGCAGGTGAGTCAATTTGCAACACACACGGTCGGGAAGTACTTGACCAAATTGGGGAGAACAAAGGGTTTCAAGCAAAAAAATAACAATAGATATATCTGGAATTATGCATCAGTAATAAAACATTATTATCCATCAGTGTATTGATACCATAAGAAAGGAGTTGTACACATGACATGTTCATGTAATGTTACTGACTCACACACGTGTGCGCACACACACTGCAGGTACACACACATAAATCTCTACCTAGACTGGGTCCGTTCCGGGGTCACTTTGTGTCATTATCATAAGCTGCTGATGTGTGTTGCATTGTGGGAAGCAGATACGAACTGTAGGGACAGTAACAAGGTACCCATCTTGTCTGTGTGCTGGAAACCTCATGTGTCCTACACGTCAAATGGACGCTTATATATGCATCTGTAATGCCTGTTATGGCGGCTCCTTAAAATTAAAAACTTCGAGAAGCACTGAGTTACAATTTGACTGGGGCCAACTATACGTCCAACTGGGAACAGTGGTGTGTGTGTGTGTGTGTGTGTGTGTGTGTGTGTGTGTGTGTGTGTGTGTGTGTGTGTGTGTGTGTGTGTGTGTGTGTGTGTGTGTGTGTGTGTGCGCACACGCACACGCTTGCGGGTGTGTGCCCGTGCGCGGCAGCAGGGCAGTGGCGCGCAGCAGCGCAGCCGTCCCAGCTGACTGCGCCTGTGAAGAAATGATTAAGGTGCACCCTCTTCTTTAATGTTTAATAAGAGCTATCTCTACTGGCTATCCGCCAGGTGGGTAAAGGAAAGAATTGGGTCTTTCCACTGCTTTTAAACTGGACCAAAGCTCCTCTGTATTTGGAGATGCTGCACAGCTTATAAGCCTGAAGGGTGATACTTTAAACCAGAGAGAGTAAAGAAAAAAAATGGACACCATGCATGTTCCCAGTTAGATAGATAACTGTCAGATTTTTTTTTCCGCGCTTGCTGATGAGCATGTAATGATAGCTGGGTTTATTTCTCCTCGTCTCAGTGAGAGAATCCAGGCGTGCACTAAAATGTGTGTGTGTGTGTGTGTGTGTGTGTGTGTGTGTGTGTGTGTGTGTGTGTGTGTGTGTGTGTGTGTGTGTGTGTGTGTATGTGTGTGTGTGTGTGTGTGTGTGTGTGTGTGTGTGTGTGTGTGTGTGTGTGTGTGTGCACGTGCGTGTGTGATTGTGTGCCTGCATGCGTGTGTGTGCACATGCGTGTGCTAGAGAGGGTATGTGTTGTAAGTTGGAAAAACTTTCTGCCGTATAGTTGAAGATGTTGACGCGCACGCGTATACGCACACACATCACACATGCACGCGCGCGCCATGTGCCCTTATCACTTAACACTCCCGTCCGCGAGGAGAATCGTGCTCCATATCGGGTTGGCTCTCCGTCGCGATCCGATTTCAAGACGGGCTTTCTGAATGAATCGGAATTATGATTGAGGCGCGGGGCCGTGTTACAGCGCGACGGGCCGCGCGTCGCCATCTATCCGTATAATTATCAACTTCATTATTTTCTTAAACTCCAGCCAGCTGCCAGCCTCTTCTTACCTTACGGCACCTATTCAGAGAGCTCGCTGCTTGTCATGCTGATATAGAGCTGTCCCGCACTGGCCTCGATTATAATGGATTAATCGCTTGGTTTGGCCTTGAGGCGTCCAAGACGTTGTTAGTTGACTGGCAGTTATGGGTGTTTCTTTTAACGCGCAACGCACATCTCTGGTACACCCTGACTATGTACAGTACATACAAACAAGCCTTTAATGTCTGTCAATCTGTGACTTTCAATAGCATGTGGCCATTTAAATGTTGGCATTACAATTTCCCATTCTTAAGTTCTATACATCCCTGGAAGTTTTCTGCGATTGGTTTGTTTGAACAATTTAGAGTTTAATGTTTATAAACTTCCCTATACAAACATTAAAGGGGTTCCACCATGAATTTGACATTTTTCAAGATTTGGGGTGTTTTAGCCTCCTCAGTATATTTTCAGACCCCCAATACTTGTTTTTAAACTGTCCCCACCTCCTCCCACCGTGGTCAAACTTGTGGCACTACAGCTGAAACAGCTTGGAATAGCATCCTGAGATAGGATGAAAAT